>JAQQZY010000005.1:20935315-20947960 GCA_030068375.1 Ostorhinchus rueppellii
TATTATTATTATTATTATTATTATTATTATTATTATTATTATTATTATTATTATTATTATTATTATTATTATTTAATTGTTATTTATTTGAGCTTATTCTGAACAGTAAACATAAAAGCTGTATATCATCAATTGGAACAAAGAAGCAAAAGACTCAAGGTTAGAGACTAAGTTGTTAAATATTAAATATAGTGGAGCATGAATAGTCTAAATGCAAATCAGATAACACTTCAAAAGGACTGTAATTGCAATCTTATAATTAAATAACTTTGGAACTAGTGAAACAAAGGTATTTTAATGACTGAATACATCATTTATTGAGTGAAGGTTAAGCACATATAAAATAAAGTGTAAAGTGTCTGTTTAATTACAGTCTTTAAAAGTACAGATTAATTGCAGTATCAAAGTAGTGTTGCAGTACAACACACATGTCATCCCTCCCCAGTACTCATGGAGTAAATATAATTAAAGCCTGTTTGTTCTTATCTCTAGTGTTGATGGTCCAATCAGAAGTGTTAATGAGGACTAACATTTAGTAAAGAAGAACAAGCAGGTACACACTGCCTCCGTCTAAACATATCAAAAGCACTGAGAGAAAATAAAATCACATCAGTTGGATGAAATGTGTAAATCATATCCGCATTTTAATTTACATTAATTTGTCCATAATTGTACATTTACGCATTTGTTTTATTTATTTGGTTGTTACTGTAGTGAGTCATGGTTTCTGCTGAAATCTGGCTCTGATGCTGGGAAATGTTGATGTGCAGATTTGTAAGGCAGCTAAAGTGCCCTCTCACACGGCAGGAACAGCTCATATGCAGGCGGCTACGTGAGTGATTACAGCAGTGTGATTAATGGTATTGGCTGACCTCTATCAGTTTGTAATATAGTTTCCACACCTTGTTAGTTGGAGACAGCCTTGACAATTGAGCACCAACTCTGCTCGAGACACTGTTGTCACATGATCATTTATCTTATCACTTTAATTAAAAAAAGACATGTATATAATTAAAATGCAAATATACAAAAATGTGTAATCTCAGACTGTTTGCACACCCAGTTTCCCATTAGAACGTGTCATACTTATGCTGTCCTAGACTAGTTATTATTGTCTGTTATGGTGAATAAATCAGTGCTATTAGAATCCTGCTTCTTTGCCTGATTACCTCATTTTATTTAAGCAGTTTTCATTACTTTAAATAAATCTAACAAACAAATGCAGTGAAATAGTACATTTAGGGGTCATGTTGGTTTGTGGCTATCATTATTTATTTTTACAGCACATTTTTAAAATCACATCTTCATAGTAACTGGATGAGATTATGATTTGACCATGAAGAAGCAAAAAAAAAGAAGAGCTTAAAAAAATACAAAATGATCCGAGGTTTTTTTTTTCTTGCATATCAACAGTGACAGATTTAATGCTCATGGCAACATGGAAAGAACAAAAGAACATACAACAATGCATAAATATCACTTCACGTTGAAATAATGCACATTAAGTCAGCAACAGTACATTACTGTAATTATTAAATATGTCTCATTGGTATAATTGCATGTATAGACTAAATGGGCATTTACATACGTATTTACAGTCTCATTTACAATTCATAAGCTGCTCGGTGCTTGCCACAGTTCCTCAGGTCCTACCGGGTCTCCTTTTGATTTGCTCACATTCAGTTCTTATCTTCTTGCAAATGCAGCAAGCGCCTGCCTGTGTTATCCACGTCAAAGGGAGGGTTCCTTCACAGGACGTGGTAGACGGGCCGGGATCCGGGGCTGTCTGGTGTGCAGGGCTGTGAGTCGGAGCTGCCGGGGGAAAAGGTGGACATGTCTCTGAGAGACGCTGGACCACAGCTGCCGTCCACCGAGGACAGACGGTCCACAATGCTGGACAGACACTCCAGACTGGAGGCTCCGGCAGTCTTAACACTCACACTCTCTGAAAAGATGAAAACACTTGAAATCAGTGAGGTTTTTAGACTAATGATGCTGACGTTATGAGCTAAAGTAAAGACAACAGAATGGAGAAAGATCAAATATACATGAATTTCAGTTTTGTTTTGTTTTCTTTAGGAATCAAAATCCTAAATATTCCATTTGACTCCATATTTATTAAGGCTTAACACACTATGCCTACATGGCAGCAATATCACATTCATATCATATTCATACTGTCAAAAGGTCGTACCGTTCTTTGCGTAACAATAGCTGTTGCTGTAGTTTGCATTCAGCTGTTGCCACACTGGACTGTTGCTGTCAGCCTGGAAGGAAATACGAAATCACATTATCCTTGAATTCTTCCATACATGAAAAAAACACAAAAAGACATGGTATGTCTAATAAAATGCATGATCATTGTATCAAAATTTATAGAGCAGGAAGATTAAAAAAAAAAAAAAAAAGCACAAACAACCAGTGCCCTTCATGATATTTTGGACAGGCTAATAAATCCTGAATTCCAAAGTTATGGGCTTCTTCATTTCACATCCACCTTAAAGCCAAAGTGGCAGTGTGTGCTCCCTTCCCCTGCCCAGATTTGAGCGTAGCAAATCAATTGTATCAGTGGAAGCAACACCAGTTTGTGCAAGATGACACTTTCTCCTAGTAAATCTGCAGAAAATCCTGGCAGCAGCGCAGAACATGCAGTCAGGATGGAATGCAGAAAAGCACCCAGTTTTTCCTGCCAGACTTCACTAAGGTGGATTTAGCTTGGTTTATTAGGGCTATAAAGTGTCCGGTGGTGGGAAAGTCATTACACCTTTCACCACTGCAGGTTCTTTTGTATTAGCTGATGCACTCATCTTCAAACTGCTGCGGAAAAAACAAATTAAGCCTGACCTGTAATAGCAAGTATCACATCCAAGGGACAGAGATAAGTTGTTTGTAATAAAGAAATAGGAAAATATGACATTCACAGAGATGCATGGCTGTTTTAGATGAAAGGAAATACACAGCACCACTACAGGAAAAGGCAAAAAGGTGAAATGTTGAAGCTCTGGTAATACAGTGGTCAACAACATGGGCTTTTAAGGTGGACTCCTCGTTCCTCTGACTGATGACCTACTGGTTTTTACAGCTACATCCATGACTTGCAAAGAACAGATGTTTTCATGAAGAGGCTGAACATGTGGAGGCCTTACCATGCCATCTGAGCAGCTGGATGATGGACTCCCGGGCTCTGAACTGCTTTCCCCAGGTAGGCCGTAGTAGTTTTCCACCTGCTCTCGTAACAGCTCCTGCAGGCTCTCAATGTATTGGATGGCATTACGCAGGATCTCCACCTTGGGCAGACGCTGGCTAGGGTTGGCTGAGGTGCAGCGTCGCAAAGCCTCAAAAGCGTGGTTGACCTTTTTCAGTCGCCGGCGCTCACGCATGGTGGCAGCTCGTCTACGGTCCACAAAGCTGGACTTGCGCTTACAGGCCTTGCAGGCCCACTGGAGGCAGTGACCTGGCTGGTGAGGAGTTCCAGGAACCCTGACATGCTCATCCTCCTCAGAGCCAGCGAGCTCCACACCAGGGCCAAACTCCAGGCTGTCTGGAGATGAAGCACATGCCCTGTCATAGTAAACCTGTGATGGGGAGAAGACATCCATGGCTTGTGGAAGAAAGGACTTTGAATGAAGAGATGGATGAAAAGGAAGGAGGCTAGAGAGGGGTGAGAGAGAGAGGAGACCTCTGAGTGATATGAGGGGTCTGTTGCCCCAGGCCCCCCTTTTATGCCCCTAGGCCTGAGCCCAGGGCCCACATTGGCCAGATCTAATTACCATGGCCCATTGGCCCAGCCAGAAGGCAGACTGGGGTTAGCTTAGCTCCCTCCCTGCCCATCCCAACCCACTGCCTCTCACCCCCCAGTACCCTGCAGAGTTTCCCACATCTGCACTTACTGGTGTTTTCCCACTCATCACCACTCGTTGTCTCCAACAGCCCTTCTTTTGCAAGGCCACAATGATTATAATGTTTGGGAGTGTTTGGCAACAGTGTGTGAGCAGCAGCTACAACAACACTAAATTATAGATTTATTAATAGCCATTAAGAGTTCCATTTACTTCGTGTACTTGTAAGTGATCACTAGGAATTGTGATATGTGACAACAGTGACACTTAATGAAGACGTAAACATTAAAGAGTGAGATTTTTGTTGTTTTTTCCAAGGAGGCTGACCACATGTAGGAGTATGCAGGCTAATTTTTACGGTGCAGACAACAGCGTTGCAGATGCAGCCCAGCTGCAAAGGAAGGTGTAACATTTCAAACCTTGTGAATTCACATTACAATGGTAAGGTCCTTCTACACACCCCAAACGCATTACTGAAGGTGACTGAATGAGGCATTCCCTGTTTGTTGAAGCTCATTAAACCGGTATTTACACAATTGACACCACTGCACAATTCTCTGCACCATTTTGCCAACACAGGCCAAATTTAAACAATTAAATGTTATTGACACAAGTCAAGTAGTTCCATTGAACACACAACAGATGGCCATAATGGTGCAATAGTTTTTATTCTGGTGGAGGGCTGGAGGGTGTTAAACACATCTAAATGTGATACTGGTGGGCAGATATCTCAGTATGTTTCTTGTTCTTTTTAACACAAATCCCATATATATAAAATTGTGTTTCGTTTTTACACTATAAAACAATAATCTCTGATAAAATACTTATGGTTTGACTACAAATATCTTTTAAATTCAGCTCACTACAATGATATACTTTTTTCTGTTCTGCTTCAGCCTTTTGACATCTGTGTCAGAAAAATTAAGATTATAACAAAGTGCAATGAAGAGGAACTGAAGTGTCTGCGTAAATGTTCTCTCCACAGACTGTGTCAGACTGAATGGGGCTTTAGCAGTTCGTCCTGACGTGCCGACTGCGTTTGGTAATTATGTTGTTGACAGCTTGCAAGGATACAATGCGGATATTTCTCACAATGTGTCAAAACGTTTGGCGAGCCCCCATCTCTGGGAACCCTCCGCACCTAAGAAAACACCGGTGCCTGATGCCTCTGAATTGCCGTCGGAGTTTGGATTAGGCACAGCTGAAGAAGACATCGGCTTGTATTGGCTTGTAGCTGCTGAGAAGATCAAAGCCCTTCAGGCTAGGAACAACGTCGTCAATGAGAAAACCTGGCATTTACCGACGGCTAATAGAAGCCTGAGTCAGATTGGCGCAGCACATGGTGTTGGAGCTGGTGTTGGCGCAGACGCTGCGCACTGGCCGCTGCTGGGATCACTGGGCTGGTCTCCTGGGAACCTTCTAAGTTTGTTCTCTTTTTTTGTTGCTTTTTTTGTTTTGTTTTGTTTTTCTCAAGGGTCAAAGATAGAGCTAAGTGAAGGGCAGAAGGTGACCCTTTATGTCCATCTCCCTCACGTCTGAAAGCCTTATTTCTTCCAAACGGCCTCATGCTTTGACTTAATATGCTGCTTGTTTGGTGCTGGGGCAGCCCCCCGACAGGGCACTAATTTGTCACTAACATTCCTTTAAAATGGATAACCTTTCAAAGCACCTTTTTGTGGATGTGCAGAACAGCAATTTAAGCAGTCCACTTAAAAACAGATGTATGAATAAATAAAGAGGAAAGAATAATATAAAATCTCAGGACTTTTTAAAGGCTATTTTCCTGCACATAAAATACCATGAAAGTCCATTTTATAATACCCACAGGGATAGAGTAAAAAAAAAAAAAAAAAAAAAAACACTCTGAGTGGCAACACCATTTGTTTGGCAGTGAGAGGTGCATAGCCAGCCCTGCACTGAATCCTTTTCCTTGCAAGATATTGAAGTGTGGATAAAACGAGGCATTGGGCCTCTAGTCTGATCCCCCCTATAACTGCTCCCCTTTCATCAGCTCTGACTTTTAAAACGCAGCCCTCACAGCCAAATGAGAATTCTATGGTGTCATCAGTAACACCAAAATCCCTGTAAAGTTAGAGAAGCCAAAGCTGAGCTCTGAGAGAGTTGTTTTTGAGGAGAGTGCATGCTGGTAAGTTGATAGAGAAGCACAGGGATATGAATCAAGGAATTTAGAAACTTAGACTTGGGAAAAGTATTACCCAATGTTGCTGGACAAAATTCTCCTTTATAAGCCATTGAACCAGCATATATCTCACTGATACCATCATTTTCAATATTTGATCTACTGTTCTGATTCATCAGATTATAGGCTATAGGTTCAATAAAATAAAACAAAAGGTTAAGTCAAACTGCTGTCAGTATGAGTGATTGGACAGGCCCCATTAAAATGACATTACTGTTTGGGATATCAGGTTTCTGTCTGGTTTCTGCAGAAAACAAGATATGGAGCACAAACTATGACTGCCATAAAGCTTCGGAAACTGTATAATCATTGGTTTTGATTATCCTAATGCTTAGGCTGCAGACATCTGATGATAAGAAGATACTTTACATAAAATATATG
This sequence comes from Ostorhinchus rueppellii, assembly GCA_030068375.1. Classification (NCBI taxonomy): domain Eukaryota; kingdom Metazoa; phylum Chordata; class Actinopteri; order Kurtiformes; family Apogonidae; genus Ostorhinchus; species Ostorhinchus rueppellii. The sequence continues at coordinate 20,941,736 of JAQQZY010000005.1, forward strand.
TTTTTCAAGCTTGATTCATACCGGTGTCTAAAAGTCAGCGTGTTTCTCCCTCTGCTGCTCTGATTTTCAGCATTCCTTTTGAAATCTATCTCCTCCAACTTCCCCATAGGAATGAAAATGCAGTAATTGGAAGAATATCTTTCCCTGGTAAATGTACCTCACAGTGCATGACTACCAGAGCTGCATTCACAAAATGTCTATGAAATGCATTTGTCTAATCCTTGATGTATACTGAGGTCTTTAGCCACCGACACTGTGCACAGGCACGTGTCTGCAAGGATATATGGCAAATTACACTCAAAGGATCTTTATGCCGTTAGCATTATGTTACATGTTTTAGTATTTTGGATGTAAAAGCATTGCATTGTGATGATGAAATAAGTGATGATGAATTAAAACCTAATGACTGAGATAACTTCATTATCCCTTTGGGCTTTGCACTCATTCCCAGTGCCTGAGTTTCCATGTCCCCAACATATGATAGGATCGGAGAGGCGCGCTGTGTTTGGAGGGGACTCGAGTTACTGTTGTGGGATCAGGCCTGCTGGTTGCCAGTTGGAACAAAGAGAGGCAACCCAGCAGCAAACTATTCCAGGGCAGTTTAGACTGATTTTATAGACTTCTAATAGCCGTGAACACTAGCGGAACTGGTAGATGTCGAACTGAGAGATGAAGGGAGGGGTAGTCTAACATATTTTTGTGGCTGAAAATATTTGATCAGCCTTTAAAGGTAGAAGAAAAATCCTAAAAAAAAAAAAAAATGCAGTGGTGGAATAGAACCAAGTACATTTAGTCAAGTTCAGTTCTGACTAAGTTGTAATTGCATCATTTGATGCTACTTAATCTTTGTGTCCTATTACATTTCCAAAAGAAATATATCAAACTACAAAATTAAATTGCTCTCATACATCTTTGTGATAAAGACATATCAGTACAACAATAATACAACATCCTGTGATAATATACTTAATAAGGTGTCATTCTGCAAAATAAGGACTTTTCTTTTTGATAACTACAATACATTTTGCTGATTTATAATATTTTTTTTAATTCTACACTTCAGAATTTCTAAACTGTGTTATTCCTTTGTGTACTATAATAAATAATCTGTGCAACTTCCTCTACTTCTGTTACTCAACATTTACATGATAAAATAAGTGTAAATTATAGACTATGTGGTTCAGAGGCTTGCAGCAGTTCCGGTTGGAGAGAAAGAGATGGATGGAAATGACATTTTCCTGCTCTTTTGGTCAGTTTTATACAAATATTTAATTACAATCTCAGCTTTGTGAAATATTTTGTCTGCTTTGAATACAAAATAAATATATCTAACCATCAGATTATTATAAAATATGTACAAATGTGTTGCTTCTGCTTACAAATGAAGACAACATAACAAGCCAGAACGGCTGAAAATGGTGGGAATAATTTAGACATTAACAATGGAAATTGTAAAATTCAACTCTTGCTATATAATCCAGGTCTTAATTCTCTGAAACATCCTCTGTGAAGCAGATTTTCTCATCATTGGTGATTCTGTTCACGATGGATGAGAGACGGAGGAGACTGGAGGACGCTGATGAATCACTGGATCCTGAAAACACAAGAAACTGAATTATATTATCTTTATGGACAGCTATTTATCTGACATTTTAATCCACATGAAATTGATACACTGTAAAAAGTAAAACATGGAATCAACTTAAAAAAAATTTCTTCAACAGGTCACATAAAAAAATTAGTGGAGTGAACCAAATTAAAATACATTTCACGTAATTTAATTTGGTTCACTCAACTCATTTTTTTCTGTGTGACCTATTGAAGACATTTTTTACAGTTGATTCAATGTTTTACTTTTTACAGTGTATGTATTGGATTCTGTTGGGTTTTTGTAAATTGGCTACAGAGTCTGGTTTCCATAAAGTGTCATGAGATAACTTTTGTCATGATTTGGTGCTATACGAATAAAAGTTGATTTGATGTTTACCTTCTTTCTGGGTAACAGTTGCTATAGTGGAATGGTCAGCAGAGGTGGGCCAGGTCTCAGGGGACTTTTTCCAATGGCACTCATGACCAGCTGCCTATAAAAACACACATCGCATGTTATAATACATACAATGGTGTCACTTATAGTGTCAAATCATATGGATACACATTTCAGAGTTATGAGACCTGGAACAGACATTAAATGACATGAAATAAAATAAAATGCAAATTATCATTATGTATGTGTGTAAACAGTTCTCTTTTTGAGAGGCAAGGCATGTACTTTTAATGATGTCATACCATTCATGGGTATCACTCTATTAGGCCAAAGTGGATTAAAAATATCACTGATACTGAGGGATAAACACACTGTAAACACATACTATAAGCACACTGAGCAACACTGTAATGATATATTGGGAAATACAGACACGTTATCAAGTCTCCAGGATGTTGACTGTATGATTCTTCAGGAATATGAGGATATTTTCAGAGGAGCTGTGTCCAGTAATAGCTTACATTTTGTTCTTTAAAGTTACAGGGTGACCCGTTTTGCTTTTTCTCCTGTTCGTCCAGGGTTTGCAGCAGATCCTGCAGTCTCTCTATGTAGCTGATAGCGCTGCGTAAAATCTCCACTTTGGGTAGCCTCTGGTTGGGGTTGGCCACGGTTTTCCTCTTCAGCGCGTCGAAGGCCTCGTTGATCTTCTTGAGCCTCCTCCTCTCCCTGAGCGTGGCAGCTTTGCGTCTGTCCGTGGGTGCTGACTTTCTCTTGCAGATTTTACAGGCCCACATGAGGCACTGGCCGTCGCAGTGCGCGCGGAGACCCGGAGGCGCGAGGACGTGTTCCTCCCCGCTGCTGTCCCCCCCTGTCTCGGACGGAACATTATCCTGGCCCGGAGACAACGGGCTGTCGTTGCCGTTGTACAGAGGAGACACCCCCGCCATGTCCAAGTGATGTAGCTGTTCATGATCCCCTTCTTCCAAATAACGCAAATCACTGAAAAGAAAAGTGTTGGTCTCAAAAAGGTCCATCATATTGTTGCACCTCTCGCCTGTGTTTTGACAGTGACTGTGGCATTTAAATAGAGCAGCAGGGACACAAGTCACCAGGCTTAAATATAGAATGTGAAACTCTATCCAACACTTTGGCTGCCACACAGCATCAAGCATCTTTTTTCTATGCCTCTTTACAACCTACTGACTTTGTGTAGGAAGTAAATATACATTAAAGCCTTCAGAAGGAATTGAACTGTCACCTTAGCTTTAATGCTGGGTGCTTTAAATATCATGGCAAGTGACATGTCCCAGCACTGTCATGGAAAATCTGAAAGAGATGTTTCTTTCATACCTTATGGAGGGGAGTGGGCTTCAGAAGTCACTTATTATCCCGAAGAACATTTAGGTTCCAGGGTTTTAGGTTATATTTATGTGCACTTGAAAAAATGCTGTTAACAACTCTATTCATTTCTTTTTCACTATATTATTAAACTATAAACAAACACATCATAATATATATGTCTCCCTCCTGTCTGTAACTGATTGTTGCCATAGTAACTGTCTTACTTCTATGCAATTTGGCTCTAGCTTCTGGTCATTTTATTTATTTAAACAGTATTTTACTGTTGGGGGGTCCTAGAAGTATTTCTTCCCAGGATTTTTATTATTATTATTTTACTGTTACCTTCCCTATGTTGCTGATTCGCCTGAGGCTCTGTAGGGTTAAAGAAGAATAATAAAAGTAGTTGTGTTTATTGTCATTGTATAGATACAACAAAATTGAAGGTCAAATCCTCTTTAGTATATATTAATATATTTTAAGAAGTATAAAAACTGAAAATATAAAAGAAAAACCCTGGATAAAAAAAAAGAAAAAAAAAATGAAATATCGTGAGTATTATGAATGTGCATCAAAATACAATAGATTGTCCTTGGATCATATCCTACTCTTCCACCAGGTTTCATAAAAATACACTGCAGTTTATGTGTAAAGGTATTGACAGACCAACGAACAGGACTCATAGTACCAGTCATTTAACATGAAAAGTATCAGTTTGGCTTTAAGTTACTAATGTCAGCCAAAAAGAATTAAAAACGCGTGCTTTCTTACCTGTCCCTGGAGGTGTCAGACTATGGCAATTTTTCTGATGTTTGTGTCCAGGTTTTTAGAGATCAGCTTTTGTTTAACTAGAGGAATCATATTCTGACCTGTCACAGCAGGAAAAGCATGGTGTGGTTAATAAAATAATTTGGACTGAATCCCATTTAACTGTTTGAGTTTTAGGCTCCTGGAGATGTGCACTGTGGCACCTTGTCACATTGTTAGAGATTACTGCAGTATTTGAATAGAAACTGGCCCTTGGTAATGTTATTATTAACACTCTATTTTTTTTTTTTTTTCTGCTGTGACTGGTTAAAATCCACTTAATTTATTAACTCCAGTTTTCTACATAGAACAAAGTGGTAGTTGTGTTAAAACTGGGGTGTTAGCAGTCATTCTAAAGAGAAACAACACATGCTGCTCAGTAACAATTTTGTAATTATTACATTAAACTTTTAATTTAACATAAATCAGTCATTGCCACTGAGGATGTCATCTGGAGAAACTACAAAATGATATGCTTATATCCAATGTGTTGTTCCTGCTTTAGTCTGTGGGGATGGTATGACCAATTGTAACGTAGAAAAATCCCAACATAAATAGACTGGAATGTGCAGAGTCAAAACGGCTTTGAGAGATGCATGCATTGGATGGTATAAATAGAAATGTGGCACATTCATCTCAGATTCGTAAAGGAGATAAAAGCCTGTGAAGTGGTGATATATAGCCTGTGGGATTTTTTCTGTAACCTGAAAGGTCTACAATTGGAAACTTTACGGACAGGAATGTGAGGGATTCCTATTTTTGCGTGACTGTATGACCTTGTTATGAAATAAAACAAGACGGACAAGTTAAACACCCACTGTGTTTACAGGAGGGCAAAACACCTTCAGATATTAACAATTCATAAACTCATACCAGAAGTTAAGTTTGTGAATCGGCGGAATTTAGAAAGACCTTGAGAGGGAGAGACTCAGTTTAGACTTCACAGTCTGCACTATAACACACTGTTGCACAATCAGGGCTTCACTTCAACTCGATGGACGTCCCTCCCCCTTCCACCAGCGGCTACTGTGACTGGTACATTGTAGTGGAAAGCCAAAGTCACAGGGGTTTTTAATCATCTGTCAGGAAGTCTAAAATCCAATTACCAGTCAACATCGTTTCTTCAAGTCAGCTAACTGATGAAGGCCAGACCTTTATTATTTCACCAACACAATTGTGCAAAACATGACCTATCCAGCAACAGGAGACAAGACGCTAATAGCAAAGCCCTCGTCATGCATGTATATCATTAAAGTTATTAATTAGACTTGTACGTTTCCTACACAGGCTTGTCAGTATTTGACTCATTGCTCTGCTCTGTAAATTAAAGTCAGTGTTGAGACACAACAGTTAGTGAAAGTGAAAGATGAAAAGTCTTATTAACTAATCTCCTGGATCAAGGTAGTGTTACATGGACGGATAATAGGAAGTCACATATCACACCTGTTCAAATGAAAATGTCAGACACTGCTGTAATTAACATGACCTCAGTTATATAATTTCAACAGTCAATTCATGTCCTGAAGGTATTTAAAGGTACTATATGTAGTATTTATACATTAAAATATTGTAGAAATGAGCAAAAATTTCCATTAGACTGTTTAAAAGGAAGAGTTAAGAAGTGATGTCAAGACGCCAGTGTCTGGGGTTGTACTGATATGCACTGAGTTTATGCAAACGGAGGATTTATGTGACCACTAGAGGGAGTAGTGAGTCCAAAGTGACAAGGTGGGATGAGAACTGCTAAGCAAACCGATTTTAGAGTCAGAGTAAGTGACAAAGGGAGAAAAGCTAGACTAATTTTTGTTGTTTTCACCACTTGGCACAGCCCTAAATGAAATGAATGGAGTTTGATGCTGAAATAATGTTTCTTTGACACGGGTGAGTTTGATTATGAGGCTTATTCGCCTATTTCACATGTGATGCCATCTTGGATTTAAAACGAGGCTGGGGCGGATAGCATTTGTTAGTTAGCGTACACTGCTAATTGTGTTTTCTCATGCCCTTACCTTTAATTTAGTGAATATATCATTCGATGAAGTTACTGTAGCCTTTTTGCTGAACACTACGAGGGATGGTATTGCCTTCATCTGCCC
>JAQQZY010000005.1:20972963-20989307 GCA_030068375.1 Ostorhinchus rueppellii
GATTCAAAACGCCTCCAAAATGTAATCATCTCTTCCTTGACCCAGAGTGGACATAGCCTGAAAATTTCATCAAAATCCATTCATAAATTTCTGAGTTATGTTACTAACAAACAAAGTCGGATGGTAACAAACAAACAAACAAACAAACGCACAGTAAAACATGACCCCCTTGCCGGAGGTAATGAATATACAAGAGAATAGTTGGAGAATAACTGTCCACTGAGGTGACCACTATGCATGAAAGGGTTAATTGATTTATTATTTATTCCTTGTGCTTTGGGTCACATCTCCTAAACGTACTGACAATTCATATGCTCTCATTTCTTACCTCAGAAAGTTACAGTATTAAACCTGTCAGTCCTCTTGTGCTCAACCTGCCCTTTAGCTCAAGCGTCTGCATGAGTTTGTCCCTGTAAAGACAACAAGGAGGTTTTCCCCTGAAGCAACCGACTCATCTTATGCCAAAGGGAGTCGGTCTGTGGGATCTGCGTGGGAGAACTAGATCACTGACAAACACTCTCATGGGGAAATATTCAACTCTAACTATGCAATTATCAAAGGCCTACAGAAGACGAGAAATCCCAGACAGTTTAAGCAGAGTCTTTTATACACACCTGCTGCTGTTGAAATAAAGTGTGTGCTGCAAAGCTCACCGGTGAGATTTTGTCTTCAGAGCTTTTGGTGTAAAATAAAGCTGAGCTGCCCGTGTAGAAACACATCTTTATCAGAATCATCTAAAATAAATACGAGATACATGAAAAACCTAGTCTCCTTTTAAAGATATTTTATCATTAATCTGCTCAGTCAAATATCAGGTACAGTATATTTGACTGAATACTGACCCCCTGAAAAGTGCAATAATTGACCCCCGTACAGTGCAATATATGTCTTTCTTTCTTTCTTTCTTTCTTTCTTTCTTTCTTTCTTTATTCTTTTATTTATTCAGTTTTTCTTAAATATAGCTTTTACATGTATGACATATATGGGTTGCTTTCTTTTAGCTGTTGCTTTAAAATGAATTCCCCTGTGTTTTAGTTTTGTGCTGTGCATTTTAGAAATTTCATTCTGTAACAGCATCCGGGATGTTTTTATTGAATGACAATTAATCGGATTCTGATATAAATAACCTTTAAACTGAACCATAGGTGTAGGTCTCTGGGTGTATGCTGACTGGAACATGTGCATTCTCAACCCATCCAATAAAACATGAGATAAGTTCGGAATTTTATTTTCATTCTCTGCTTGAACTGATTTAATCAAAATTTTAATTGGTTATGGCCTGCTTCAGTTTAAAAAAAAAAAAATCAACAGAAAACACAGGGGTGTTTTGGAAGTTACTGTTATATCTTTAATTTTTCTGCTCTTTTCTTTTATTTACCTTGCTTTTCTTTCTGCCTTTTATCTCACTCCTGATCCTGTCTTCTATATTCTCTGCTCTGTCCCTGCTCTGTTCCTGCACTCCTGACTCCGCCCCTTTACCTTTGCCCTAGTTTCCTTGACCTGATTTCCTGATTCATTGTACCTGGTGAGCTCAGCTGATGCTCATCAGGTGCACAGTATTTAACTCTCTGTCTCCCTGTGAAAATCTGCCAGACAGTCCAGTGCCTTAGCCTTGTGTTGACTTGCTATCCCGCGTATCTTCTGTGTTCCTGTTTCCTACTCGTGTTTGACCTGATCTGCCTTGACCCTGCCTGCTAGCCTCCGACCCTGAACCCTGATCATCTGACCAAGTCTCCAGCCATTATCCTCCATGCACCAACCTCCTTCGTCCGACCCATGAGTAGAGTTCCAGTTCCGTGTACCAACCTGTGTTCCGTCCCTCGACTCAGTCCACGTCTCCACCCCATGTATTCCGACCCCGACCAACCCCCAGCCTAGCCCCCTGGTTTTGGACGCCCCGGATCCCTGGTTCTACTCCAGGAGGAGCAGAACTGAAGTCTTGTTTTTTGGACTCTGTTTATTTAGTATAGTGTTTGGTGTTATCTGTGATTTCCCTGTGGGGATCAATAAATCTGTTGGAACTTTTATATTGAGTGTTTCCTGCAATTGGATTCAAACCCGGTACATAACAGTTACAGACATGATCAGAGCTGCTGAAGTCTATATGCATTAAATATATGACTATATATAAGAAAGGATAACAACAACAAGGACAGAATAGAGAATCATGCCTATAAACTCAATGTGTGTGGAGGAATGTTTAACCCATAAAGTACCAGTGTTACCCCTGTGTCATTTCCCAAATTATTATTTTTTTCAATTTTTAACCCTCCTTAAGTGATTTATCACCATTTATGCTAATATTATCCTCTGTATTTTGTGTGTTTAAGTGGAAATAAGGTATTTTCCCATATTTTCTTCACTGACCATGTAGATGTTCATTGAAGATCAGATTATAGTTGAGAGTTATATCAAAAAGGGAGAAAACTGAAGAAAAAGTAACTTTTTCAGTCAAATCTGTCATTAACTGAACATAAACCCAGTGTGTCCATCTACTGTCATTGATCTGACTCCATGGGTTTTACTGGTGGGTCATTGTTGTAGAAGATGACAGTGTTTCCACGGTAACTGAAGCCTCTGAACGTCCAAATGGGTGAATAACTGTATTTTACACCAATTATTTACATGGATCGATAGGATTAATGGATTAACAGGTATTCGCGAGTTTAGATCAGTAGATGGTTGTGGTCAGTGGTGAATGTTTGGGTTTTTATGGATTAAAAAATGTTGATTGACAAGAGGTAATGTGCTTGAAGACTTCCTGAAACTTATTATATTCTATTTTTAGCTGTCATCTCTCTGAATTTACTGAGTTTTTTTGTTTTTTGTTTTTTTTTTTTGTTTGCTTGCTTTTGTTCTGTTTTGTTTTGGGGACTTTTTGCATAAAAAGAAACATTTGTGTCATAAACTAATTCTGAAAGGTCATAATGTGGTGTGTACAAAATCCCAGAATAAAAATTACACATTTTTTGTGCTCAAAATTCAATGAAGTATAAGACCAATTATCACAAATTTGTAAAATTATTATGGAGGCACATTCAATTAGAATAACATTATTAAATGAATTGACTTGACCTTTGACTCTTACATGAACAAGTTTTACAGCTGCAAATACTAACTGTATAGAGACAACACACAGTGTAAGTGTATTTTGTGCTTTAACTGTATTAAATGTATCCAAATCAAATACATGACCTTTAACCCTTTACATAAAAAAGCTTCACAGCTTAATAAACAGGATGATTATATGAGCCTATCCATGGTTTTGATGTCCAGACACACACATCAACAAAATTCAAGTTGAATTAAGTTTTTGGTGCTACACTGACCAGCCTCTTTGTTTCCTTTACAATTCCTACAATATCTTCCTTTATTTCCACATTTGTTGTTCCTCAAATCGCATATCAGGTACATGTGTACACTGACAAATACATATCGTTACCTTACTAAAAGTTTTTTTTTTTTTTGACAAAAATCCTCAAATACTTAATATCTTGTTAAGTTTTGGTATTTTCTGAAAAATAATTTTAAATTTTGTCAGAATATACAGATTAATGAATTAGACGATACTCAGCACTCTGTAATGTCATGTTAGAGACAGTTAAATTTCCCTCTAGAGTTAGGCTACTGAAAATAAAATAAAATTAAATTAAATTAAATTAAATTAAAAAGGAAAATTGGGATATACAAACATCTGCAGGGTTATAAAATAAAATAAAATAAAATATAATATAATACATGTTAAATTACAAACTTTTTTCATCCCACAATCTCCAACACATTAAGAAACAATATCTAGAGTAATAATCATTCTATTCTATTCTATTCTATTCTATTCTATTCTATTCTATTCTATTCTATTCTATTCTATTCTATTCTGCTAATTCTAAATGTTTATTCAGTGGGTTTGGTTTCGTTCTGCCTCCGTGCTTCTCTCGGTTTCCTTCGGAGCTCTTCGTGTGTACTCGGATGAACCCGGTGAGCCAGAGGGCAGAGCGAGCGCCGCGTCCGTGCGCCGGAGCAGAGCGCCATTCATGTGAGGGAACCACGGGCACACCTGGTCGGACGGAGACGAGCAGCAGCAGTCCCACACAGGTAGGTTTTCTCTTCAGTTTCATGCACTTTGCTCCTGTTTTCGTCAACTTCGTCATACTTAAGTTTCTTTGACCGAAGAAAAATCCACAGCAAAGTTTGCAAGTTTAGCCCAGTAACTACTTTTTATTAACGCTGTGCACGACGACGCGGTGTTTAAAAGGAGAGCTGGTGGTGGAAATGCGCCACAAAGCGTAGAGGAAAGTTGAATTATATGTGAGGATGACTTTATTTTGCTTGTACCTGTCAACAGCAGCCGAGGTAATCACTTGAGGAATGCGGTGCCATTAGGACGGAGCCGAAAGTTCACATCAACTCCAACCACCGCATTCAGCTCAATTTCACACTCGGCGCGTGAGGAGGAACTTTATGAAAACAGAGCATGGCCACAGGGGGGTTTAAATCAAACGCCACCACAGACTTTCTGGAGGAATGGAAGGCCAAACGGGAGAAAATGCGAGCCAAAATGCTTGGGGACATTGCCGCAGCAACCGGTGCGCCTCTGGGTGCCAGTAACGCAAACAGTGGCCGTCACTCCGCCCCACCGGCCTCCGACCTCACCAACAACGGCAACCCGGACCGAGCCACCTCCGCCGGGAACTGCGTCCCCTCCTCCTACTCTGTGGCTCGGTCCGCCTCCGGCTCGGCTCTGAAGAGACCCGAGGAGGACACGCACCAGCCTGCCCACGCTGCCCACGTTGCGCCCTGTGCGGTCACCCCGGTGGTGAGCAACCTGAAGAAGGCCCCGCCTCAAACGGAGACGGTTCAAGGCGCTTCACCGGACTGCAGTCCAATGGCTTGTAACGACAGTGACAAAGACAGTCCATCACCCAGTAAAGGCAAAGAGAAGAAGAGCACTGGTCCCAGCGCCAGGAAGGGGAAAGGACAGATTGAGAAGAGGAAGCTGAGAGAAAAGAGGAGATCAACCGGTGTTGTGAGCATACCATCCAATGAGGTGAGTCAGATCATCTTACCCTCAGCTTTATGTGATGTTCACACTCTGTGGATGGGATCAGGGCTCAGCTGCTGCTTTATTTAGGCCTTTAGATTCAGGTACCATCCACCTTGCTGTCATGAAAAGTACTGTCTGGGTTTCCTTCTAATCCAAATATCGGATTCAGAACAGTACCCTCATAATAGAAGAACAAAACATCAACATTTCATCCATGGATTTGCTTTGAGAGACATTTCTGCTTCCATTTTTACTTATTTTAGTAGTTTTTTCTGCTTGTGTCCTGTCATGTTTTAAGCCTAACTCGTTTTAACCATCTGGAAACATGTGGTTAATGTGTTCTCACTTCACCACAGCACCCGCATTAGGTTCAGTGTGTGTTAACAGAGCCAGAAATTCAAAAAGAAAATTAAAAAAAAAATCCCAAATTCTTGAAATTCTTCCCATACATGTGTCTGGTTGAATTGCCCTTCTGCAGTGGGAGAAATGAAAGCAGTCCTGAGATGTTGGAAAGGGGGGGATATAAATTCTAAAACAGGGAAGAGGAGGAGGATGAGGGGGATGACGGCTGGTGGTAGAGGTCGGTGGTGTGTCTGGGGCGCTGATTGTTATTGGATCTAAATCATGTCACACTCTTGCCTAATTCCTGTGGTTCAGATATGAAGCAGTGGCAGCCAGCGAATACCCCGCAAGCAGGAGCAGTGCTGTTATTATGTACGCTCACACACTCATTAAAAAGCGCTCAGACTGTTCATGTTGGAATACATGGTTTTTATTAACTGATGACGCCTTTGGAGTTGCCCAGAAGCACTCTGCGTCCTGCATCTCCTTTTCATATTTGATAGTCACCCAGAGCCTGTTGCCCTCAGGGTTGTACAACTTGGAGTTTGACCAGTTTGTCAGTTGGCGCTCCACATCCTGTTATTAGGTGCTCAGCAGTGCCGAGCAAAGCAGCTTGAAAACTGGTCACCAGCCAGGCTGTAATGCTGGGCTTCAGCACTCTGGGTTGTGCCAGATATGTTAGATCATGCCCATAGGCAGCTGATTATGCAGTGAAGTGAACGACAAGACTATTATTTGGGACAGGGGGAGGTAATCTGATCAAGTTTTTTTTTTTTTTTTTAATGTGAGGGAGAGAAAGAGAAGTACAAGACTCTACTCCCATCTGGAGTATGTAGATATCCTTATCTATGAGATACTATGAGTGCACCGGTGTTCCAATTAGATGTTTGCATATGGAAGCATCTGGGATTCAACAGGCAGTATTTCATGACCTCTAGCAGTGAACCAACTGAATAAAATGTGTTTGTTTTGTCTGTTCTGGGCTTTTTAAGAATGGGATTATTATCTCTAGTCCACACTCAGACAGTAATTTGTCTTTATACTGCTGCCACCCACTGTAAAATGGAAAAAAAAAAAAAAACGAGAAGAGGAAGTCATGATTATGGTGACTGACTTCATAGATGTAAATGTCTCATTCTGAGGTAGAGAGAATGTGATGATTGTTATTTTTGGTTCATTATACATAAAGGATGGACATTTGATTACTTTTTAAAGTCACACAATCAAGTCAAATTAGTTGTGACGTCATGATTAACACATGCCCTCCAAACAAAACAAAGGTTTAGTTATAAAAATACTGATCAAAGAAGGGATGGGTCCTCCAATTGAGACACTTCACGCTTTACTGAACAGATGCAGCACTCAGGTAGAAAGTATTAGAAACAAAACAAACCTCACTCCAAAATTAGCCAACTCTTAAAAGAATTTGACTGTTTAGTATTTTAACTAATCAACTAATCTAAGAGTATTTATACATATCATATAATACACTATTTTTTTATTTTTTTAAAACATTTATTAGAACAGGTTCCTTGACAGTCTCACACACTGTGACATATACAGAGACTCAAATTAGTGGCAAGTTCACAGAATCAAAAAGATTTTCAAATAGCAAAGAGGTGGAGGGATATTCACAAGAAGTCTAGCTCATTCTACAATAATAGAACCCAACATAAATAAATTAGACCCAGATAATACACTAAAATGAACATATTTATGAATATTATATGATGTAGTTAGTGCCCCCTAAAAACATCTATACACTGGGGCTGGGCAATAAAACCATAACGATATACATTGCAATATAACTTTTCCTTGATAGAAATATGAGACGTGTGATACCATTTTAATAGAATTCATTTGTCTACGTTTTGACAGACATGAGAACAGCCAATCATAATTAAGTAGCGCCACACTGAACCAATCACGCTACAGTCGTGGCAAGTTCAGTTGAGGCACAGAGCACAGGCGTAAGAGCAGCCACAGCACAAAGCTGATGTTTGGGCTGCACCAGGAGATAAGGACTATCCCCTCAGAAGAAGAGTTGGCAGAGAACTTGGGTGACTGGGTTACTGAAAAGTAGGGTGCAAACCGTTTAGGTTCCACTGTACAACAGAGGCATAGAAGCTGGGAGTCGGATGTTCAAACCATGTTGTTTTACACCAGTTACCTGCACCCCTGCAGACCTGAATTCCAAAGTACGCACGTATGGACAGATGGTCGACATACCTGAAAAAAGACAATGCTTATACTCGTAAAACAGGGGTCAATAAATCTTAAAATGGGGGGCTGGGTTGAGATGAATAAAATGGGGGACTAATATGTAACGGGGGGTAATTGCAAGAGCAGAGGGAGGGACGTTTCTGTCTCTGTCCCACACAACTAACTTATGAGTAACAGAAAATCAAAGCTTGACAAAAATAGTGAATTTATTTATATCATGATACATATCGATATCGTCTGATATGAAAAAAAAACAACATTATGGTGATATGATTTTTTTTCCATGTTGCCCGCCCTACTATACACCTGTATAATGATCTGAGACGTGGTGCAGGGTTAGTTTTGGTGTCAGGAAGAAACTGGAGGTGAACGTTTACTCAACCAGACGTAATGAAAAGGAGTGGTTAAAAATGAAAGGATAATTTAGATGTTAAAATGAAAATGAAAGCTAATCACCTCAACGGAGTGTTCCTGTTTTTATCCTAAGTGTTTGTAGAGCACATTCTTTATCCTCAGTTGATGTTTCCTACTGTGAGGACAGTCAAAATACTGTAGGAGACATGGATTCAAACTGTGATATTGGTGAATTTCTTCGTGCTGTCTTTATATACCAGTCTGACCCACGCCCATGATTTCAGATTGTTTTTTCATGCCTTGCTACTCCTCTGGATTGTAGGTTTGAGGTCACTCAAGTCTAAAGTTTTCTTGCTGTTGTAAACTTGTTTGGCAGCCCTGTCCTGATGAAATGATGACAGGAAAACAGGAAGGTGAAAGTCTTCTTTATTTTTTCCCGAGAAGTGTGTAGTGTTTGGTATCAGTTGCTATCTACAAAAGAGGACTTTCATGAAGATATTAGATCCCTCTGTTTGATTATTTTCTAAGAAGAAAATCTGATATGTGACAATATTGCAATTTTGGAATGATATAATGACTTGTGAAGACTAACAGAGCTGTCACCAAAGACATCGGTTCATCTGAGGGTAGGTGACAGCTACTTAACAAGGACCTCATCTGACTGATCATATGTTTATACAAGTGGATTCATCATGATTGATACAGTATTGTGTTTAATACACATGTTCATAGTGTGATGACAATACAAATGTGATTAGCCAGCACTAGACTGTTATCAGCTGTTAGTCTTTGACACTGATCTCATGAAATTGGGTTATATGTGACACCAGTTCTTATGGGATTTGGCGTGGTATACTTACATATTTTTGTACTTTGGCATATTATTCAACACCATTTGATTGCATGTCAATTTACATGAAGATCTCTGATTTACATAACCCAAACCCCTAACCTTAACCCTATCCCTCTGTGTGTATTTGATGTGGCATGAACATACACAAGGAAAACTTATAATGTGTACAGATTACACACCAATTAACAGTGGTGTGTATACAAAGAATGCTATTATGTTGTAATCTTTCCTGAAAATTGTGAGTTGTGAACCAATGGATATTCAATTAGATTGTTGTTTTGACAGTTGAATCATCAGTTAATAATAGTCTGGATGTTTGTTCTATTTTGGTTCATAACCAGATCTAGTAAAAAACAAAGTAAATTCTTTTTTAGAAGTTTATTTTATTTTTCCTGTTTGGACGTATTAGATCTGTATCTGGTTCACTTTGACTCTGATTTACTTTACTGTTCTGGCAATGCTTCATAAGAAACACAGATTGAAAACAAATGTTTTGCTAACTTTTGCCTCTTACACCAAGTGACAGCTGGAGTTTTCTAATCTCACCTCCAGCGGTCTGGGATTCTGTAAACTTTCAACACTGAAAGATAAAAATACCACAAGTGGAGGTTCAGCTGATAGGTATATTACCCTTTAGAAAATGTTTTTCTTTCTCCTCCTGTTGCATATAAAGAGGATCAAACTATGCAAATGAAGACTCACTCACACAAGCTCCTTTTGTGATGTGAATATGAGTGGACAGGTGTGAATAGAGTTGCCTGGGATTATCTCCCTGCTTGTTCGCTGCTGCATAATAGCTGTTGAGTGGGATTTCAGAGCATCTGGGGAACCCAATCTTTTGCCTGTTGAGGACATAATGGCTTGATAAAAGCTCCCTTCTTTACTCAGAAAAAAACCCAAAAAACACTTCTGTACAGCATCAATCAGTATCACCTCCTGCGTTTCAGGAAGGTGTCTCCTTTCTCTCACCCTGAGCACAGTCCCAGACCAGAGCGTATTGTTGTTGCTGACCTTTGACCTGCTCATGGCATGCTTATGCAAGAGAGGAATGTGGAAACGACTGAGTGTGCACGGACAGAGATTGAGCAGCTCTGTAAGTTCTCTCATCTGAGAATGTTTTGGGTTGTGACGTAAGCATGTTCCCCAACAGTCAGGCCTCCTGGTAATTCATGTCATTCATTGTGTTTCTTATGACCTCGGTGAATCATGAGAATGTGGTCAGACGCTCCAGTCAGGGGGCATAAACGTTCTTTTATGGTGATGGCCACAGCTGAGGGGGTGTGTGAAGCCCACCAGCCTCGTACAGTCGGCGACAGCTCAGCAGCGTCACTGAAGAGGTCAACAGGTTTAACATGCAATACTGTGCTGAGTGCTCAGACCGTTAACGCTCTGGTGATAGGACCAAGCAGCAGACAAGAGAGGTCCTTGTCTAACCTCATCCTTTATGAACCCAGGCTGCTGTTAATATATTTTGTCTATATACAAAGATTTGTTAAAACATCTTCAGGATTTTCTACATTGTTGATTTTAAAGACTAAGGGAGATGCAAAGCTTCCAAAAACAACAGTAACAGCTGAATTTGATAGGAATGTCTTTTAAGATGAAAATAATATTTATAATAAAAATGTGCAGCTAATACAAAATATATATATCAGGTCATGCTGTCTGACATAGGGATTTGGATATTTATTAAACTCTAAAATTAAAAAAATAATCCACTTTGGACCTGTACGTTATTGTCAATGTTCAGAATGTACTCTATATTGTTATCGACTGAGACTTGTTGTTGCTTTATTTTATTCCGTGGTTTGTTTAACAGCATCAGTGAAATGCAAATTAATTAACATTTGTGTACAAGTACATAATGAAGAATTGGCCAAAAGGATATTTTTGGTTGGTAGTTCCTGGTAAAACAGAATATATGACTGAAAGTACAAGCTGGGTAGATGATTTATAAGCATGTAGACACTGTAATAAAAGGAAACAGGAACAATAATGTTAATAGAAACATCATTCAGAATAAGATAATAGCTATAATATACAGAGACCAATAAAATGAGGGCTATAAATGTTAATATGCATATGGACTAAATCAGACCACACTGTGCTGCATTGTTAGACAGTAAATAAAACGTACAAAGCAGAAGAACACACTTAAAGGACACGCACAGTTAAACCGTAAGATACAGTAAAAGCAAAACCACATCAAGACATGTACGAAGGAACATGTGGACAGACTAGAGATAGAATGATACTGACACAGAGAACAGCATGTCATGTTCAACACAGAACGGCCAAGGACACAAAGGTCCAGCTGAGTTTTAGCACAAATGAATTACTGCTGAATGATGATGCCCTCACTTGTGAACTGATATGAAGTTTGTAACTTTGCAAACTGGAGGAGTGAAGCTCCATAATCTAATGGAAATTTCAAGATATAATGTGAAGTTATTTAAGTTCCAAACTTAGCAAGACATATTTTTGGACACTGATCAATGGTCAAAATGCACACACACACGTCATCGTTGACTTCGCGGCTGTAACCTTTCAGACAGGTAGTGCTAGCCTACAGTCTGCATGTTTTTGATATGTTAAAGGATGATGTGCATGTGCAGCCTAGCTACACTCTACTGGCAGGTAATCAAAAAGGAATGTGGAACTCCATGGGGATAATTGGGATTACTTTGAGGGGATTACTTTGATTATTAGTATTATTATTATTATTATAATTATTTTTTTTTTGTTTAGGGATTCTTTTGTTTTTTTTCCTACCCTTTTTTTTCTATTTTTCTATAATTCACAGTTCTGTATTGTTCATTGTCATTATTATTTGCATTATTTGTAAGAAAAACTAAAAAAAACACCAATGGTTTAAAAAGAAGGAATGCAAAGTTTACAGTGGCTGCTGTCTTCATCCAACGCATTATTAAATAATCGTTCACACATAGTTCAGTCAAATATGAGGCTTAAAATAGGGTTTGGACAGTGACGGCATTACATATTTGGACATAGTATAAAGAAAAAGGTATGTTTACTTACTGTATTTCTCTTGCATTACTGTAAACACTCACCTGAACATGTAACAGAAATTTGGTTTTCAACATAGTCACATTCTGAGGTCTCTCATGCATATTTAATGTTGAATCTTGTGGAATGCCTCACTTTAAATTATTCAAGGAAGTTTCTGTATGGGATCTAAAAAGGCTTCTAATTCACAGCTGTGCAAAGGAATGCAAGAATGTTGATTAGCATTGGGTGGAGCATGTTTTACGTACTGCTGAAAGCTCCAAACAAGGTCAGATCATCACAGTAAATACCTTGGGGATTTTATCATGGACTTAGGTAAGCAAGGAGCTATTCAGGCAGGGTGTTTTGTTTCTTACTTTTCTCTTGTTGGTTGAACAACAGGAATGCTAAACTCTGTAATTGAAGCACGTGTTCCTCAGAGTTTCCCAAGCCAGATGCACTGGTTTTCAACAAGAACATTTTGTTTGGTTGACTTACTGGAATGAATTCTGGATTGTTTACGAGGGCCACTGTCACTGGAAATGTTTCAAAGGGAGATTAATAGGGAAAAGAAGTCCCCGCTGAGCTGTTCTGTTCAAGCAAAGGGGGAAAAAGAGGAAGTGGTGCTCATCTGCTTCTGAGATGAAGTTGTTACCAGACAGAGCCCCTTCCCCTACCTTCACCCAGAGGTACCTCAACACCTCATAAAACACATCGCACCCTCGTAATGGGCCATAGCGCGTGCTCTTCTTCAGTTCGGAGGAATGTTACATAAACATTGGTTCCTATTAAAGTGACCCCTGACTTGGTGAGCAGTCATTATTCTGTCAGAAGGAATCCAATCACCGGATTAGACCTAAAGATGCTGTGAGAAGGAAGTATTTGTCCAGCTGCACGGTAGTTGTCCTATAGAGCAGGGTATTGAACATCAGGCATTTTACAGACCTGTCTCAATTTATCGTTGTCACAGAGTTTAATTGGACAGTGTTGCATAAGGCCATGTATGAATCCATACATCCCATGATCATGAACACTTGTTGAAACACGTGTCAATTATTGATGTCATCAAGCAGAAAGAAAAGTTTATATTCCTCAAAGGTTGGCATGATTTAAAGATTTCACTAGCACACCAGTGTGTTCATGTACAGTGTACTATATAACAGATTCCTCACAGAACCACTGTCATCCGGTTCAGAACAATAGCATTTCTTTTGTCCTATTTCACCCTCGAAAGTTTTGAAATAAACTATTAATGTGTGAATTGAAACTGAAACATCACAACATCTCAGTGTTTCCTGTTCAACTATCAATTCTTATATTAAATATCAATATCTAAACTCACTAATTTGGTTAAATGTTTATTATCACCCTGAAGAAATGCAACAGAAATATATTACACCAAGATAGGAACTGCTGTCACAGTCATTTAACATCGATGGTTCTGTAAATGCCTCTAGGCTGAGTTTTGTATGTGTTTCTTTGAGTTTCTTGCACTTTTATGCAAATTGTTCTAAATAAATAAATATGTTAGTGAAATGAATAAATATGAACACAATAAACAGCCTGATGTTAATCAGGGTTACAACATTTGAGTTCAGCTAGGAGTTAGATTTGTGCCATTGTACTCGCCTCACATCAATTTAACAAAATCAGTTGTAATATTTTTAAGTTATGGTGCTTTGTTGTCAAACTGGGTTAATTTTAATACTTGGAATTGGATTTTAAATGACTTAACTCTGTGAATGCATGTTGGTATAGGTCAGGGCTTTCAAACTCGTTTTAGTTCAGGGGCCATATATAACCTTATATGGTATGAAGTGGGCCAGACCAGTGAAATCATATAAATAATAGGATAACTTTTGAGTGAAAAAGTTAAGATTCTGTCATGAAAATGTTTTCATCTATGAACTGTACTCAAATATAACATGAACAACCTGAAACTTCTTCAGTGAAATAAGTGTAATGTTAACAATATTACACCTTAGTTTATCATTTATACATGTAAATCACAACTTGGAGATCACAGTGGAGCTACAAATACAAAAAACATTAAATAACAGGCAGACTATGACTAAAATTCCATACATTTTTCTTAAGAGATTTCAGGTTTTTCACTTTTTTTTTTTAAAATAAAAGGCTTGTCTGTAAATGTTAACATTTTTGTTTAATTCTAATTTTTAACACTAAAACAAAGAAAAAAAATTGCTGTTTTTATTATTTATACGTCACTATGATAGTATTTTACTGGTCTGGTCATTTTTTGATTGATTTGACCTAAAATGTTTTTAACATTCTTGATTGTTCATATCTTCAGTGTAATTTTTGCATTTCACAATTTCATCCCAGTGGCTAGATTGGCCCCTTTGGCGGGCCACGTTTGGCACCTGGAGTATAGGTGATACCAGCCTGGGTTTCATTTGATGTCAGATAGGAGATTTGGGATTTCTAATATTCTGACTCTTAAAAGCCTAAAACTGTGTGACAAACATGTTCTAATTTGTGTCTGTTTAGCCATCATAGCAGTGGCCAGTCTTCCTGAACTGTGGCATCACTTGCCCTTTCTGTTTGATATTTACTGTTGGAATTTTGTTTCTATTTGAGCACAAAGTTCAAAGTCCTTTTTTTATCCAGGTCACTGCTCTTTAGTTATGGCTGTTAAGGAACTTTACGCAGCAGACTGTAGATTATTACGGTAGACTAACATCCCCTTTGCACGGCCCGCACAAGAAATCACAGTCATGCAAAACCTACACTTGCCCTGACCACTAATGTAGCATGTACACATCTCGTGAGACTGTGTTTATTTGCCTCCTGGCTCGCTTTCTGTCCTAGTCTTCGACATTTATGACCTCACAGATCTCATTGGCAAGTGTGTTGAATCTTAAAACTCCAGTCAGCTGTGTGTAACATAGTCAGCTCCAGCACAGACAACCATTGAACTCAGCTATTAGTCTAGATGTGTCTCAAGAAAAATGCCTGTACTGAGTGTTTGCATGAGACATTACTCACTTCCCTGCTGCTGCTCATGTTGCTTAACGTCCATCTTTCTGGCTAATCTGTAACTCCTAAGTATTTGTTCTCAGGGAATCCAAGTTTAGGGGCCATGACTGATTAGTGTAGTGCTGTCAACCTGAAATTCTTAGATAAGCCCTGAAGCAGACTACAAATAAATGATCCTGTGGTATTTGTAACTGTCAGAATTTGGACGTCATCACTGGAAAAAAAAAAAAAAAACTGGTTAGCCCTAGTATGCATCATAACTCACGTAAATACTTAAACAAATCCACTTTGACTGTTTTCTCTGCAGGCACAAAACAATGTCGGAGTGAATAGGTTTGCCCTCGTTTGACCCTGCAGTCAGGCCATTGTTTTGTTCTCATAGCTCAAGTCGTACCATCTTCTCTGTATAATTTTTTTTACACCTTATGTGAACATTTTTAGAGTTTGTGTCATCATTCTCTCTCCTCAGGATTCACGCAGAGAAAGTGAACACACACTGCTGTCTTTTGTGACATGCAGGTTATAGAAATGCTCTGTTTGGGATTTTAATCTTAATAGAGTGTGGAGGCATGCAGAGATAAGTGATAATCAGTTTCATGCCATCATGTTTAAAAAAATAACACTCCCCCCATGTGGTTGTGGGGAACTTTCTGTACTTTGCTGTCAGGCATCGTGCGAGTGTGACGGCACACAGGCACATAAACTCACACAGTGGGGGTTTAAGTAAGACAAGTGGATTAAGGCAGAGTATGTTGAGATTTAGTGTGCCTGTGATGTGTAACCTATTTGTTGGACATTCCTGTGTGTTTGCTGATGACTGTGGGGAATTTGTGAGTCAGCCCTAATCAGGCCACTCTGCATGATTAGGCATTTGGGAGCCTGTTTGTATTCATTAAAGTAGAATTACTTAGAGACCTCAGACTCCCTTTTCCCATTCTCTTCTATTTTGGATTGTGGTACACATTTGGTATGCGTCTTCTTGTTGCTGCCTGGGTTTTTAAATATATTGGTACTCTCTACTGATATGTAATTTAATAATAACAGGATTTTTCAGAGATTGTTGTATTATTGGTTGCTTTGAGTGTATTCATAACAATTGTTAGTCTACTGTTGCAGGCTTATGAAGAGCACCTGAATGCAGCATAAAACCCATTAAGTGGAGTTTCATCACAGTGAAAACTCATTGAGAGATAATAAAATGTAAAGTCATAACACCTGATGTGTGTGTTAAAGGTATGGTGGGAGATCTAGGAAAAAACGGTTCCAGCAATTCAACACAAGTAAGATTTTGAAAATATACACTCCCTCCCTCCTTCTTCAGCCCACCCCTCGAAACCACGGCTTCACGATTCACGAATACATGAACGTGCACGCTGTCTCGAGCGGTCACTGACGTACACGAGCATTCACGAGAACTCACGTCGATTAGCCAACAAGCCAAACCCCAGTAGCACACTAGCATACTGTAGTTTACAGCGTAAGGTAGCTTAGCGATTAGCCAAACATGCTGGAATATGTTTGT
>JAQQZY010000005.1:21026143-21041349 GCA_030068375.1 Ostorhinchus rueppellii
GACAAGTCGCCAGTTCATCACAGGGCTGACATATAGAGACAAACATTCACTCTCACATTCACACCTATGGGCAATTTTTAGATTAGCCGATTAACCTATCAATGCATGTGATGCAAGTCTTTGGATTGTGGGAGGAAACCGGAGTACCCGGAGAAAATCCACGCAGACACAGGGAGAACATGCAAACTCCACACAGAAGGATCGCCCGGGAATCGAACCCGGGTCCTTCTTGCTGTGAGGCACGAGTGCTAACCACTGCCCACCTTGTGTTACGTATTTGTTTATTTTGTTTATTCTGATTGAGTATAAATATCTCCCTCATGGGAACAGTTAAATACTGTAATTCCAGGAAATGGTTTAAACACACACTTCTTTTTGATCTTGATTTAATGAGCTGCAGGCAAAAAATGATTTCATATTAATTCCCGTATGTGGATGTTATACTCTCATACTTTTGTTAGAAGTCTTTGCCTTTTTACTGTCAGGTTGCTGCATACATAGTGTATATTCAATTGGTTTAAATTAAGCTGACACATAACAACTGCTGCATCATTTTGCAATCATTAGCAGATAATTCTTGATGAAGGGAGTTTAATTGGTGATTTGCTGGGTGATTAACTCATGAAACCCAGTAGAATGACAAGAAGGAAGTTAAGTTATTGTCTTCTTTACTGTACCTTACAGTGAGCAATAACCTGTAAATGAGATTGAATTTAAAGACAAAATCAACAACATTAGTTTTGGGTTGCGCTGATTTTGGCAGCCTTCTGACATCCTCAAACAGTGTGAGATGTAACACCCGGCACACTGAGGGAGCTTGCCAAAACTGGAACCAGTGGGGAGCAAAGCAATCCACATAACACCAGAAAAAAATGGGTAAAGAACATCACTTTCATCTCAGTATCAGTCCTCAATCTATCCATCATATTTTGCGTATTTGAGTCTGTTAAACTGCTATAGTAGGAGTATTATGAATACACAGATTAGGGAGACAAGAATCAGTTGAAGCAAACCAGGGAAGAGGGGGGGGAAAAGATAATGATGATGGAGGAGATAGCAGGATGGATAGAAGGAGGCAGAGAGCGACAGAGCTGACCCAGTTAGAGAGGGAGAGAGAAAACACAAGAGGAAGATGGAAAGCGAGGTGATAGGAGGAGCTGTGTGCCAGCGTCACCACTGTGGTTGGGGACCTGCTGGGCCATCTGGCGGCTCTGTAATTGGGTTGGGGTTTTACACCTGAGCGGCACACCTCCAAAGAGAAGGCTGAAGCAAAAAGAAAGAGGAAATAGGTATTTTGTTGCACCATGCAGTGTACTGAAGGTGGGAAGGCCTGCGAAAGTTATACAGTTTGTTTAAAAGGTGCCACACAAATTGATATAGATGTTTTTGTTTTTTCAGTTGTGCTTTTCTTCAACACCTTCAACTTGAATCACCCACATGGTACGAGATCGGAAGATTTAATGTGACACTTTGCCAGTAGAGCGGAAAGGACATTGTGCAGTGTGACTGTAAGAGGAAACAGCAGCCATTTTGTGTAATTATTTAAAGCTCTCCTCCAAGGGGATCACCGTTGTGACAGGTCAGATATTAACTTTGTGTTGCAACAAATATGTAGTATGACTGCACAGTGATGACAGCGCTCCGAAAGGATAAAAGGTCAGCACAGCTCTTGGATTTCCATGAAGGCAGAATAAGCCATGAAGCGCTCCAGATGAGGCCGGCTCTTTAAGTGGACCACCTGCTGTGAGGCATTGCAGAATATGAAGATAATGCGGAAGTTGTCATCTTACGCTTGAATGAGCAAGTAGTCATTAAGGTGCAAATATGAGCTGAATTAATGTTTCATTTTTGCCAGGGTTGTGAGTCCTAATGTGAGAGGCATAACAGACTCCATGGGAGGTTGTCTACACACACAGCTTATATACAGTTTTCTCTTATTTGACATTATACAAGGAGATTGAGAAGCAGTGGGCAGATGTGATATCGAAGAAAACTGTGGGATGTCAGACCTGAAACTCATCTCAAGATACAGAACGCACGTTATTTCCTTCAGATATTCACCTCATTCTGTATTGTTAAACAGTCTGAAATTTCCTTCAACTGTTTACATAAAAATTGCATTCACTATCTGATGAATTCTTCAGGGTAATTGTCTTTTCAAAATGCATTACAGATCCAGAGCACAGTGAGACAGGTTTGCATTTGTGTCCCTCGCAATAAGACATACGATCACTTTGAAATACTGAGTGTAAGCCTGTTTCTCCCCCTCACTCAGGGGATGATCAATGCTTTTTCTATAGAAGATGCCTCCCACATGCACTCTGCACAGCATCATTGTGCTCCCTAAAAGTCCTCGCCTGTGTTGAAGTATCTCTGTCACTGCCAAGCATGCCTCTCAATGGCTCAGCCCCCACACTAACCTTGCAGCATTTCAAAAGGGAGACCAAAGGGAGGCCGAGCGAACATGGACATGCGTAGGCGTCCATTCAGTTAGGGAGGTGGGGTGGGGGGCAAAGTAACCAAAGACTGTTTTGTTCATAGAAAGAGAGGGCTCATTGCCACAGTTAAGCTGAAGTTAAATTATATGTAATGATTTTTTTTTTTTTTTGCTTTCGTTGTGTTTTGTATAATTAGTTTTCAACTTTCTTCTTCAAAGTATTTTCTGCGCCAGGTAGCGACATGACGCATCTTGCTGTTAAGAGAAAAGATGTTGTTAGAGAAGTGTTAGTTAAGTGTTAAAGCTGGAGACTGCAGTGATATCATGTTTTCACAGTACATTTGGAGACAGTAGCCAGCAAATGTGATGTGGATGTGGGCACAGTCTCATGCTAGCGACACACACAAGTTTCATCCAAAGATTTGAAAGATTTTAGGAGCACAGAGCAGCTGATCTTGCTTTACAAATGTCTGTATCCCTGAAGTGTAATACAGATAATGTGTTGTGTAGATAATTATACATAAACATATATAACACTCAGGAATTGTGCAAAATAAAAAACACAATATAAAAATAGATTTGCAGCCATGTTTGGATTCCTCTAGTAAAACAAAAATGTATGTGGTGCCCTCACTATTAACACAACTGAAAATAAAGGCTGTTTTAAACAAAAGTAAAGACTAAAAAGAGGATGGAGCTTTAATATATATTCCCAACAGGATATGGCAGGTCCCAATTCAACACCCTGTTGTCACACATTGGCAGCACTTCCCCTGTGGTCTCAGGGCCCAAAGTGACTTTGCTTCTCCCACTCAGCTTGACCCAATGGCTCCTTTTGGCTCTGGTGATAATTTTCCCATCTTTTTCAGAGCTGCCCAGTCTAATTGGCCACCACCAAGCTGTGCTTGCTTCTATCTCGGTGGCAAAACATCAGCACAAACCTATCCTTTGCCTAGCTTTGTTTCACATCCTCTGTGATTGACTACTGCTGTGTTTTGGTTTCATAACATAGAAGCCAAATAAACACATTATATTTTGTATGCAATTATTTTGTTGAACCAGATAGGGTCATCATTTCAGGTTGGGTAGAGCCATGTTCCCACTACGAGACAGAGAGAGGAAAACAAATCATTTACTGTAAATTTCCCATT
Organism: Ostorhinchus rueppellii; assembly: GCA_030068375.1. Classification (NCBI taxonomy): domain Eukaryota; kingdom Metazoa; phylum Chordata; class Actinopteri; order Kurtiformes; family Apogonidae; genus Ostorhinchus; species Ostorhinchus rueppellii. The sequence continues at coordinate 21,029,732 of JAQQZY010000005.1, forward strand.
ATTTGTTATAAGAAATTGTCACTACACACCTCCAGTTTGACATTGTTAGGGCAAGATGTGGGATTGTATAGAAATGTTTTCTCAAGGATAAGTTCTAATAATACTTGAAAATCAGCAAACTTTTCTTTTTAGATGCCATGCAGATAATCAAGGTTGTTTTGACTCCTCTGCTGCCAATACCAGCAGGTGGAATGACAGGTTATCAAAGTCTACCCAATTACAGAGCTCCTTGTCAGTCTGTGAGACTTTTGTTTATAAGACTTGTTTTTGTAATTGGGAGACATGAACTGGCAGTTATTGAACGAAGGCTTGTGTTAAGAAAAGACTATCCACTTACGAAACCATAAAAGCATAGAGTATGTGTTTATTTTTATTAGAAATCACTTGGAGACACATACATGTAACTCATCTGCTGTTTAAAAGCTGATCAGGACTGAGGCTTAACAAATACGTGTGGATTATGTAACTATTAGTGTGTCCCTCTTTCGTCCTTCCAGCAGGTGTTTGTATTTGAATGTGAATAACCATGTTGCCTCTGGTTCTTTGATGTTTTGCCTTGTGAATCTGTTCCTCTTGTGTGTCATTAATTATTGCAGTTCATCATCCATGTCTGTTATTCATTTACAAAAACTCATTTGCTGTTGGTGGAGAACATAGCAGTTTACTGTTCATGTATGGCTGTAGAATATCTCAGCATTTGCAGCATTTGATCAAGTCATGTTGCTTCCCTCGATGCAACAAATCCATTATATTGCTTTCACAGTTTACAGCGTACATACTTTGTATATGCTGCCACTTCCTTTCAGTATGTCTATTTCTGCAACCATTTATGTGCTCATATATTATATTTTGCCAAATTCATAGACCATACTGCATTGTGAAACCACCCCTGTATTACAGCTCTCACTAAGAGCTCTAAGAGTGTATATATCCACCAAGGTCCTGCAGTCCTCTAATTCAATCAAACACCATATCTTGCAATGTTGGTGGAAAAAACACAGTTGTAGGTGGTGTAGTTTTTGTGTAATCCTGTCGACAGACAAAGAAAAACAAACAAAAATAAATCATAGCTGAATAGCATGGATATAATGGCATTTCCCCCCTCTGATTATATGCTATCTGTATTTCTTATTCTGTGTGCAGTACCCAGACTCTGCACAGTGACCGTAAATATGAATCTAATCTCTTTGGTACATTGCAAATTTAGCCTCTGAGTGCCTAAACTTTGTACTTATTCACTAGATATTTGCTTGTAATATAATTCTCAAGGTTCAGATGAAACATCCGAAACCAAAGATCAGATACAAGTGCACAAGGACATTGTTTATTGAGTTTTCTTTTTGCTTGAAAGCATTGGATTTGAAAATCTGGTATGTGTATTTCTGCAGAAAACAAAATATTGTCCCACATTATTTGGAACTCACTGGAACTAAGCCTTGTATCCAGCAACAGTGGCTATGTTCCAGCTGCTGTGAAACAGAAATATTTGCAAGTCATTTCCTTCAGGCTTCTCAAAAACAATTATTATTTGGTGGCCAATTGATTTTTTTTCTGATGAATGTCTTTTGTTTATAAAACCCACTGTCTGTGTTGTTGCTGGTGTTACTCTCAATGGCAGCAATAACCTAGATTTCATAGAAATGGGTTTTTGGCTGGAAAGTTGCCAGATTGATTTTTCTCAGAATGATGAGAGAAAAAAAAAAATTTTCACCCCGACTTACTTTGTTGAAGTTTTTTTTTTTTTTTTTTTTCACTCACAGGTTACATATGTACAACACATCATTGTATTTGAAAGGATATGAAGTCACTAACCTAAGTGACAACAATATCTAAAAAAATAAATAAATAAACAGCCTCAACAAAGAACAAGACAGACAACAAACAGGCAGTACTTTGACATCAAAGAAGACGATTGTACGATTTTATGCAGGCTAATCAGTGTAAACATGGTCCATCTCAGTGTTTAAGGTGCCTCATTACTCTTGTAATCTCAGTCTCCTGTATGTTCAGGAGTAAATGAGGTCCAGCTCATTCCAGTTCAGTGGGGTAATGGCTACATATGTGAATACAAAAGGCACAACTAATTAATTAGGGATAGCAGGGAAATTTAGCTCTCTAGCTTATAATCAGAACATTTTGACAGTCAAGACTAAGGTAGCAAGGAGCATGGTGAACAGATGATAAGAACCTAAAAGATGATGACGACAGTTGCTTTCTAAGTTGTGACTGAAGTGTCTGAGATCATCTGTTATGTCATTGTTAAATAAAATAAGGGCTAATGACTTGGGTTTCTCTTTTCTTTGGCGGCCCCAAAAACTATTCCTACACAGCTGAATTGTATTATACCTCTGCAGTAATTCAGTCTAAATTGCCTCACTGCCTTTGCAAATGTAATTTTACACATTGAAAGAGACCTAATTTGGAGTTCAGTTCTCTATCTTTCTTTTCCTTCATGTTTTTATAATGTCGCCACATTTTTCAGCTCTTAGACATTTAGGAATAGATATCATTGACAGCAATTCTATGGGTAACATTTTGGATTTTTCAATTACCTGCAAATCTCTTTGTACCATTGTGTGTCCTTCAGGAAACAAAACTGCAGAATAAATAGGAATATATGAGTTTAATAACCACTGAACTCTGAGAAGGAGTAAGTATTAAGCCATCACCTTTTACTATGTGGAAAAATGCTGCTTTGTTGTTGTCATTACCCTCTTGGATCGCTATGATGACAAAGCCAAATTATCAGTTATACAACCGTGAACAATAAATCATTACTGCATGAGGATTGTCACATATCCCAGAGAAGCTTCAAATTCAACTAAATACAATATAATACAATACAACTAAAATGATTTGCTGTGCTTTCTAGAGAGTGTATATTTTTCTGTTTAGAATAGTGTAAGCTTGAGTGAGTCTGTCTCTTATTACCATCCTGAGGCATTATTGAAATAATGTGGAAAGTTCATATGGAACGAGTGCCTTGAGTGAGTGTGAGGTGATGACTGACATGTTCAGTGACAAGGCTACCGCTGTGATACACTGTACATTACACAGCTCCACACATGTATGGACATTATGAGTGCTTTGAGACATGTAGAGTACAAACACAGTGAAGGCACAAGTTAACACAGATCATACATCGTTTCCTTCTCCCCCTCACAATGACCGGAAGGCAAAGTAAATACACCTGCCAGCTTGTGTGTAAGTGTGATAAGACAGGGCATGAATACCTTCTCAGCAGTGAAACATGTATTCTGCTTATGGCTATTAAATGAACAGAATTTCAATTAAATCAGTAACAGTGCTTAGATTTACTGCATGAGCTATATGAGGGTAATAAATAAGCATTTTATCTCTGTGCTGTGATGCTAATCCAGAGTTTAAGCGGTGAGTGAGTAGCTTTGTTCTGAATTCAACGCGCTGTCCAATTTATTCTGGACCCAGCTGATGTTTACTCAGGCTGAGCCAGCAGCTGCTCACACGGTCTGCGTCAACTCAGTCATCTGACAAAGCCAGAGCACTGCTTTTGACATGCATCTGTCACAGCAGCAAAAACATAAAAAACTCTAACCCTCTCTGTCCTCTTTCCTTCTGTGTGTCCAGCATCTGCCTGGCTGCCCATTATTGCCACAATGAATGAGAGTCGAATAGAAGCACTGGCGGCGCCAGCCATCACCGCCTCCTCCTCTGTGGCTGGCTCCAACACCACCAACGTGGCTGGTCCAGGGACTGGAGAGAAGGACGAGGCCTTCTCCAAGCTGAAGGACAAGTTCATGAATGAGCTGAACAAAATCCCATGTAAGTTTGCATCAAAAATAATGTACCAAATGGTGAAAAAACATTTAAGTCCAGCAGTCTGGGTTTAGGCTGTGACCACATGACTCAGGCACTGGTGTCTTGCATTGATTTTGTATCATCATGAAACATTATCAGTCAAATGGGACACAGTAATACTTCTCTGTAATAAAAAGCAGACGGAGAGACTGTTATAGTAAGGGAAAGAGCTCAATGATATATAAGAAATTCTAATCCAATTCTATTTGTAAAGCACTTCAAAATAACAACAAGGTTGGCCAAAGTGCTGTACACATGTGCAATAAACAAATGTACATATTACTTTGAAGCAGAACAATAAAAAAAAACCAAAACAATAAAACCATGAACAAGACAACAACACAATCCATATCTCATACTTGGTTAAAAGTCAAAGAGAAAAAATGGGTTTTTAATCGGGATTTGAATGCATTTAAGGAGTCGACCTGTCTGATGTACAAAGGTAACTCATTCCACAGTTACTGGGCAGCTGCAGAAAAAGCCCAAACCCCTCTTAGTTTCCTCTTAGGGTGTGGTACAGTTAAGAGCTGACTGGAGACCACGAGTGGGAACGTGTGGTTGAATCAAGTCAGACAGATACTGGGGGGCAAGACCATTTTGACATTTAAAAACAATTAAGATAATTTTAAAAATCAATCCAAAAACACACTGGCAGCCAGTGAAGGGATTCTAAAATTGGGGAAATGTGATCATATTTGCAGAGACCAGTTAAAGGACAAGCTGCTGTGTTTTGTGCCAGTTGCAGACAACCCAGAGAAACCGAGCTGATCCTAACATACTGTAAAGTGCATTCCAGAAATCTAAGCAAATGGTACGAAAAGCAAGGATCAGCATTTCAAAGTGATGTCTAGAGACAATAGGATTAGTGAAAATAACTGCACAGTCCTCAAATTATAAAAGATTACCATGGATAGAAGACCTCCAAACAGATATTACAGAACAGGAATGGGAGAAATCTTGTTCTCAGACACAAACAATATCCATCAATAGCAGGTTTAAATTGCTTCAATAGGACTGGCTTTGGAGAACCTACAGTATAGAACTCCTAGAAAAACTTCACAAATTCTAATATCCCAGACACCTGTATAAAATGTGGAACCAAGAGAGGTACCTTGTATCACTGTATTTGGAAACGTGAACATATGCAAGAATTTTAGAAAAGGATAATTAACACAATCTCCAATATTATAGACAAAGAAATCCCAATCTACCCAGAGATCTGTATTCTAGGTCTTATTCCAGAAACTTTAGCACTTAGAAGTCATGAAATTAGGCTGGTGAACCTCTGTCTAATACATGTGAAGTGTCTTATAGCCGGGGGCGGCTATGGCTCAGTGGTAGAGCGGGTCATCCAATATCCGAAAGGCTGGCAGTTCAAATCCCGCTCCCTCCAGGTCAGCTGTTGTGTCCTTGGGCAAGACACTTCACCCTCCTTACCTCCAGTGCCACCCACAGTGGTGCATGAATGCGTATGAATGTTCGGTGGTGGTCAGAGGGGTCGTAAGCACAAAATGGCAGCCACGCTTCCGTCAGTCTGCCCCAGGGCAAACTACAAAAAAAAATGTAGTTTACCACCTCCAGAGGGAGAATGTGAGAGTGAATGAATAATGGATCAATAATGCAAAGCACTTTGGGTGACTTGAAAACCGCTATAAAAATCTAATCCATTATTATTACTATTATTGCTATAGCTCGGCGCTGGAGAAGTGTTAATTGTCCATCCTTGAATTCTTGGATTGCAGAACTTTCATCCTTCATAGCTTTTGAAAGGCTCACATACACAATTAAATGGAAAACTCAAATATTCCACAAGATATGAAATTAATTCCTCCAAATTTTAGAATCAAATCCTGATATCTCATCACCTTAGGATGTAGCTTACAAAGTGAGACCATAACCCTGTTTTTTTTTAAATGATGTTTGATTATGTATCAGGCATACAAAAATGGATGTTGACAAGTATTCCAGTCACTCGTAGTTATGTCATCTGTCAATTATTATTTTGTTATTTACTTCCACAGTTGTTTCAGAATTCAGAGGTTGGGGGGGGGGGGGGTTATGTTCAAGTGAGACCCAGATAATATTACCAAGTCATGTCAGAAAAGATACATAGTGTTAAAAAATAATTAAATAAAGATATCAGAAAAAAGCGGATAGAGAAAATGATATGATCTGATTTTGTATTTCCATAATGTTTCAGTTTTTATATGTTTAAGGCTGAAGAACAGACCGTATAAAAGTAGACATCACCACATTAACCCACTGGTGGGGCAGCTTAAGTGTCTCATTTTAAGTGTGTATACAACACTTTAAATGGTTAATATATTTCAAAAGTCACTCTTGTCATAAAAAGGGTGGAAATGAGCTACAGAGACCAAAAAATTTCTTTCTTTCTTTCTTTTTTTTTTCTTACCAGGATGCAAACATGTTTATTTTTTACCCTAAAGTTGTTTATTTTAACATGGGGGTCCATGAAGCTGGACTCACTTTTTCAAGGCCGTTCAGGAAATGGCAGATTTTGGCTTTTTAGTTCAGTCACTTGTGATAAAATAGTGATGAATGATGATGATGAAGAGGAAGAGGGCCGTCTAATTGTAATCTGTATCAAAATGCTCAAAACTTTTATCTCTGTGCATGATTGTGTTCAAAAACTACAGAGACACACCTGATATTCCTAAAGTACTGTTATTTGGACTTGAAATGAATACATTAGAGGCACAATCGTTTAATGTATTCAGTGTGACCCTACTGTAATGTGGTCAGGACTCAGCAGTGGTAGGTTAGTGCACTTTTGATAATGTAACAGACGGCGTTTAGCAATGGCTTGAATGAATCAAGACCTTTTTTCTTTGTGATTATGTCCCTGAGTGTATTACATGAGACAGAAATTATATCATGAATAGAATAACGTTTATTCCGTCTAAGTGATAACAAACATCTGTAAACAATCATTCGGGTGTTTGATTGGATAACTCGCCACATCATAGATAAATACAATCTCTTTTCAGTCTCATTTCTGCACCATGAAACTCGATCTGCCCTTTGGAAATGTTGGCAATTTCAATTACATGTTTTAGGTGAATTCCGCGATATTTAATATATGAAAATATGGTTATCATCGTGCCATCCAGGATAAGGCGCTGCGGTGGGATCCAAGGGTTTATACGTTGAGCAGAAATCTAAATATAGCTATATCCAAAGGCTCATAGACATAATTCTTGCAACAGGAAATAGCTCCTGTATGAAGTCCTATTTCTTCAGCAAAGATATAAATGACTCCACAAGTCATACTTTGCATTCGGAGGATTTAATAGTCTTGGGAGCCTGTGTCAGAAATGTAATCTTTCTTGGGGGAATTTTATTTGAGCTATACTGTACATTTTGCTACATGCAGCTGTAATTCCGCGTTCTGACCCAGCGAGTGACTCCATGTAGACTTTTCATTGACGAAATATGAGGCTGAATGAGTCATATCAGAAATGGTTTGAAACTGTAGTTATTTTCATGGAGGCTTGGTGAATTTAACGTCCCCTTTGGCCCAGTATTAAATATCTGTCAGGGAGACAAACTGCTATTCTGACTTCATCCATAGCTAAAACCTGGCAATGTTCATCTTTGGCAGTAGAGAAGACAGGTTATTATAACTTCTAAAATCTTATGGTGTAATCTGAAGAGTAAGTAAGAAAGCTCTAAAGTTATATGTGTGATCCCAAAGCAGTTATCTATTATATACAGTCTTAAATGACTGTTTTCTCACCTCATCCCCTCAGTCAGAAGGAGTGAGTTTTCTTTCCAGTGCTGCCGAGCTGAAGATGAATGCCCCAAGAGTTGTTAGCACTGTGGATTGTCGATACTGTCTGGAAAATGTCAGGTAGCAGATTTAACAAGGAATATGTGAGAAGAGAACCTGCATGGCCAGCACAGATGCTCTACCGCCGGCACAGAGGGCTTTCTTTTAGGCTCAAAACCTAGCTTAAGCCCTGAAGGCTTTCAGGCTGTGTCACATGGAGCCATTCCACTGCCCAAACTGAATTGCTCATGTGCTGTCGATCAGGATCTATAAGACACAGCTCTGAGCCTGGGATATTAAACCCAGCTCAATCTGTTGGCTGATGGTTCAAACCTACAAAGAGCCAAAAACTTTATTTGAGTCTCTGATTTTTTTTCTGCTTGCTTCCTATTTTGGATATTCTATTTCTGCCTAGAATAATAGTATTGTCATAAATGCCACGTTGTAGAGTTATATATTATCCAGTTATCTTCTCCCCTATTCTTTGAAACATGACTTTAAAGCTCCATAAAGCTGCAATGCGTAATAGTTTCTAAGTGTTACCCAGCAAATCTTTCATAATTACCTTTCAGCTTCTTGTAATTAAAATGGTCTAAGAGGACAGAGAGAAGGTAGTGTTCCCCCTATAAGCCAAACCCACAGGATATTCTTGTCACAGTAATGTAAGCCTAAAAAAAACTGCAAACCCTCATAAATATTAGTATAAAATGCAAGAAAATTAATTGAACAAAGTTTTTATTGAAGTATGAGCCATGTTTGTGTTAATGTTCATACTGTTTCCCTCTTCTGATCTGTTTCTACATTAATTGAGCTTTCTGTTTGTGCAGACACTTGACTCACACTGTGGTCTGAGTATGTAATCAGACAAACCCATAATGCAACTTTCACACTGATCAGAAGCACCTTCAAGGAAACCAGTGTATTGAATTTCAACGTAACTTTTCTAAACACTCAAGGCTTTGCTTTCCGATAATAATTAACCTCTAAACATGGAGGCTATTTGATCCGTGACTGCAGGCTCTAGCAGCCATTACTTCAAATAACACAGACAAGCGATTGACATTTCAGGAAAATAAATAATAGTGCTATTTTCTCATTTATTTGTCAGGGCCTTTGTTTTTGTAAGAAGCCAGAGTCAATAGCTGTTACTGATTAGTCATTAAATTCAATCATACTGTTTTATGTGTCTTTTAACCCCTGAAACTATCTGTCTTTTCATTATTCTACAACTAGGCTTCACTGAAAGACCTAAATTGTGGACTGGAATTGAATTTGTCACTGTGTAACTGCATGTACGCAAGAAAGCTTTTTGTCTCTTCTAGAAATAACTTTTAGGGTCAAAAACCTCCTCTGGGAATAACTGAGTGTCCTTCACTTTTCTTGACTGACAACTGTGTCTTATAACACACAGCTGTTGCTAAAAATATAAGATTTTGTTGTGTAACTGGAGGTTAAGCTGCAGGAGAAAGACAAAAACAGTTATGTCAGAACTTTATTGTATCTCAGCTTGTTGGACTTTGTTGCCGTTCACCGACATCAGACAGTTGATCATATGTACAGGGTTTACTGTGGCTAACTATCAGAGATGCTCACCTCTTTCTGCCTGCTGCTCTGGTGACAAACCAACTCCTCTACTCTTTGGCCCCTATTTAGAAAGGTTTACCTGCCATGAGACACCAGCAGCGCCTGGTGCAACCAAAGCCAGATCAATTTAAATTTCCTTCAAAACCTCCTTGAAAAAACCCCAACACCCCATCTGCCTTCCCACCTGTGAACATATTTGCAGATATTTTAGTTTGCTTACTCTTTGAGGTCATGTGAGTATGCAATCCAGAACTTATTTTGTCTTGGCAAGGCTTTTTGATATTTTCTGGCCTTTACATCACTATATTCATGGCCACACAGAGAAAAGGTCATGTCTTTTGTGCACATTTTGTGCTGGAGTATTTCTAAAATCTGAAATACAGATGAATATTTACTATTTAACTCGAGTATGAAACCATCAGTTTAAACATTAAAACTTAGCATTAGCAGCACAAATTAACTACATTTTTGCAGAGATCTTTAAAAGACTCATTAATTAAACCTTTATGATGCTAACTACACTTTTTTTCCTTTTAACAGCGACTATCCATCTCTACCATTTCACAGGCGTTTGCACTTCTGTCACTTTATAATAATAATATAACAGCACAGTTTGATTTGATTCCAGTTTGACTCCTTGACACCTTTACACTTCATCTGAACCCAAAAAGACATTTTGCTCTCTTTTGTGCAACACATTAACAGCTGATCTTTTCCTTGTTGTTTAAAAGGCAATGAACTTTTATCTCCTCAGTGATAAATGTATTGTTAATGTGATTATTGAACTATTAGTGTATCACTTAAGCCAAGCTAAGATTTTCAGCAAATATATGATATGGTTTGTACACACTTACAGAAAGTAATCAAAGATGACTGAACAGCCTTGATGGCATGAAAACCCAATGGCTGGGGTACAGTTTCTGATACAGTTGTTATTCTTATCCGTGCTCTGTGATGTTTCGTGTTGTTGGAAGACGCTCCCTGCTGCAGTCATATTGTTTGCTTTAAACAAGCCACAGCAGGGAAAGGGCGCAGACACAGTGTTGCTCTCGTAAGCATAACAAGATATAATGTCAAGGTTAATTGACCAACAGGGTCCTGTCATATTGGATTAGTGTGGGCTGCTGAAAGTGGATATAACCCAGATGCAATATTACACACACATGCAGACCTCCCCTTGTTAATGCATCCATCCAACTCCATCCAGTTCATAAATCCTGTTCTCTCATGTGGAGAGAAGCTGTAATACTGCAGATCACAACATTAAACCATTATTTAGTTTACCACTGCATCTCTAAATATGAGCATATGATGAAGTGCTCCGTTTATGGAAAGATGCATTCCTTCTAATTTCCAGTGTCACAGAGGATTACAACAAATAGAGTTATTAGCTTCAGACATTGTTACAACAGGTTCAGAGTGAAAGAAACTACAGCAGTAGCCAGTCAGGTGGTAAAACAGCAAGCGGCTAGTCTTAGACTAGTTAGGTTATTAGTTGTAGTCTTAATTAGATTATTCAAAATGACAAAAAAAAAAAAAGTCCTGTAGAATACATTTAAATGTGTTATAATATTGAGTTTTACTAAACAAGAATTACCAAACAAGTGTTAATCTAACATTTTAATCTAATAATACACTTCCTTGGCAAAAAAAAAAAAAAGTTCCTACCTGGATATAGAATAGAATAGAATGCTTTATTGTCATTGCAAAGTATCATTGTATAGTGCAAAGAAATGCGTTTTTACATTCTCTAAAGTGCTTAAAGTAAAATACACACATCAATTATGAGAACAGTCAAGAAGAAAAATATGTATACGAAGTAAAAAGACACACACTCAAATGTGAGTCCAGTATCAATAATACTATGTGCACAGAGCATAATGCCTCTGTGTGTGTCAGAGGGAAATAAGTTGTTTAACTCTAACTCCTCCAGTGAGTACCTTCTCTTTTCTTCAACACCCACCAGTTTGTAGAGAGCATAAAGACTGTACTATGTTTCAATAGAAAAGGTTCATGGCACCTAGTGAGTCCAGACTGACCCTGTTCCACAGAGATGGGTGCATCAGGGTGAGAAGAGAAGCAGATGAAGTGATTACCCATCATGCCTAGTGTTTACAGTACAAACCTGTTGAGGCAGTGTTATGATCAGAGATGTCTTCAGTTGGTCAGGTCTAGGCTCATAAATGTTGTCCAAAAACTTATGTAAACTAGAAAAGCACTCTGAGAGCGCAGACCTCCACCAAGCTTACTGTGACTCCCATCCAACAGTCGTACTTTTTTAATGTTACATATGCCCTGACGTTGAATCAAATGTATCATTTATAGACAACACCTGTAATCTGATTACAGTAGTAGTGGCTCTTGTAAATTATATTCCCAACCATGACGATTTGCCGGGTGATGCCAA
>JAQQZY010000005.1:21041617-21052800 GCA_030068375.1 Ostorhinchus rueppellii
AAGCAGTGTCTCTAAGTTCATGAACATCCATTAGTAATCACCTGAAATATTGACCATCAAACTTTTATGCTCCATTTGCCTCAATGTTAATGAAAATTTCAAAGTGATCCAGAATGCTGGATTTCTTCTGGATCATCCTTAAAATGTAATCAGGTCTTCCTTGTGCCATTTCCAACAGTTCCTGAAAATTTCATCAAAATCTGTCCATAATTTTTTGAGTTATGTTGCTAACAAACAAAGTCAGATGGTAACAAACAAACACACAGTAAAACATAGCCTCCTTGGCAGAGTTAATAAATGTAGCATTGCATAATGTTAGCTTCATAGCATAATTGCCTAAATCATATTTTTCAGATCATAGCCAATAGCCACTTTTACACAGAGACCCCAGAAAAAAAGGTGAGATGGTGATTCCATCTTTTTCCATCATTTGCTGACTTCCACAGCCAATCCAAAGGAGTAACAGATGTGAGACAGACTGGACTTTTACACCGCGGACCTGCATTCCAGAATCAAAGGGGTGGTTACACAGCAGAGCGTATACTGTGATATATACTTGCACATCAGAATAATCCCAAACATACCAGGCCGACTCTCCAGACTCAATATGACTTAGGCAATTATGCCATGAGACCAACAATAAGCTTAGTGAAACAATGCCACAGTAAATCTGTTCCGTAACTAAGCGAAGGCTAAATATTAGAGTGATTAAATAAAAACTAACCTATTTGACTTCTTAACAGTATCATAATGACAGTCTCAGTCCAGTGTAGTTCAATACTTCACACTGTGGGAATGAGTGAAAGTCTCACATATACAGTACGTTTTATTCTTATCTCTCTGTGAACTGTATGGACAGTGAGCCTTTTTTGCTACACCTACTGTACGGTCAGTTTAGAGGACACCAAATGTCAGCCTGGGAAACTTAACTTTTCCCTTTCTGCTGCGCTTTCTGTTCCTTGACCTGCTGAAAATAAGATAAGCTCTTTTCTGGAAACTAAACCCCACACTGCGCAGCATCTGAGCCAAAATCTGTCAGGACGAGGTTTTGTGGCAAGTTGTATTTCCTATTACGTGGCTAAATATACTGCCATTCAAAACCGTGGTGTTATTGTTTTGTAAAGTTATGAGGCACTAAATATAGCTTGTGCTTCAGAAAGTGACAGGAGTTGGGTGTAGACACATGCACAGTCTTTCTCCTGTAGTGATGGGTTCGTGTTTTGATTGAAATACACAATCTACAGCTTTAAATTCAAAACGGAGGCAACAGATAATTTAGGTATTGTATAAGTCTGAATGTAACATCTCACAGTATGCATGATTATATGTGTCTAGAATGTACACTATTACACATGAAGTGCTATAATAGAATAGGTGTATTTCTTGTGAAATGAATAGGAATAAAATGAGGAACGTGTCTGAAAGCAGAATGATTCCAGAACATTCCAATTCCAGAACAGAATTCCAACTTTATGGGAAATGGTGTATAATACTGAGAGGCTCAGAGTTCTTCCTTCTTTTTGCTCTCAGTAAAATTAAGCAGGTAAAATAGTAATGATGTGCAGCAAAACTACATATGCCAGGTTCAGAACCCGTGCAAATAATAGGTGTGTGAGACCAGACAAAGGGGTAGTGCATTAGCAGAGGCAGCGTTATGAAGGAACACCTCATTCCTGCTTCTCCACCAGTCCTTTATCTGCTGCAGGTAACAGTCTGAGCAGTAGCACACAAAAAGATGCATACATTTTCCCAAGGACTAGTCTCCTGATAAAGATATTCCCCTCGTATCAAATCACCTGACATGTCTCTGCAGTAGGTTATGTTGTGCACTCGGCCACTATCCTGTTTGTATGTTGATGGCACTCTCCGAGGCAAAAACCTGCTTTTACCATTATGCTATGCCATTTTCATGACAGTGCCAAAAAGTCATTTGAGCCTTGACAAACGGCAAACATGGATTTCATCATGCGCAGCCCACCCATTAGAGGAACTCCATTTTCCATGCCATGTCACACAGCGGAACCAGAGATAAGTGCTGGGAGTTGAAGTGGAGAGCAAAGGCTGGCAATGCTCCCTCTCACTCTCTCTTTCACTTTCTCGCTCTATTTCTCTCCCGAGAAAAGACACTCACACAATGTAGTTAATTAGGGTATGCTTTTATTGCTTTCTGGGACTCAGGTTCCTTTAATTAAGGAACACAGAAGTGCCTTTCACTGAAAGATGTGTGCTTGATGAATAAGATAACATTGGGTTCATGTATTGATTTTGTACTGTAACTAAATGACAATCCATCAGACATTTTCAGCATTGAATACATTCCAACAAGACTGTAGGGGGGAAATGCATGTGGAGTTATGAAAGAGGGAATTTTGCGCGGTATTTATTGGGTCTTACATTAATCAGCTTCCATTGAAAGGAGGGGGTGGGGTGTTTCACATTTCCCACTAAATTTAGAGATGATTGCTTATCGCTGCAGTTTGCCAGCTTGAAATGCAAACCTGTCACATCTTCAACACTTCCATTAAAAGACTTGTCTACTTACCTTAACCTGTGTTTGCATTTCTATAAGAACTAAAAGTAGCTCTTTGCCACAGTCAAAGCTGTATGTGTCAAAACTTTAAGCACTTTAACCCTCTAAAACCTGAACCATTAAATCAATGACAGAAAATTTTAAAGTCTTTGAAAGTGCATGAAACCTTTATTGGTCCTTTTGAACCCTTCCAAAAATTTTTTAATATATTAATTTCCATGTATAAGTTTCAATTTTGTATCATATATTAAGTGTGACTGTGAGAGTGATTGTTTGTCTCTATATGTCAGCCCTGTGATGAACTGGCAACTTGTCTAGGGTGTACCCCGCCTTCGCCCTTAAGTAGCTGGGATAGGCTCCATGTGACCCCCGTGACCCTAATGAGGATAAAGCGGGTATAGAAAAATGAATGAATTTGATACATTGAGTCTCAATGCTCAAATATTATTATTTTTGAACAAGCAAAAACATGATATAACACAAACATGTCTTACAAATTGTTAATTTCTTTTCAGAATTAGCAAACTTGTGCCTCCTTCTTCATTAATAACAATTTTGTCGTGTCACTGGAAAGGCCTCTGTTGAACAAATTCCTCCCCCCTGGTGGATTATCCATGTATTGCATGTGTCCAATTGTAAACATCAGGTTTTTCAAGAAAAAAATATCACACTGATCATGTGGAGGGCTTCAAAACTCATGTATCAAATATGATACGTTTGGCATTATAGGGTTAAAGTTCATCATGTTTTGCCTAAAGTGCAGCAAGAACTAAACTGAAAATGACTAGTATACACAGTTAACGATTTCTTAGTTATTGTGTGTTATCAGCATAAGAAAATGACACAGACGGCACAGAAAATGAAAGCTACAGGGTTAATGTTTTACTGATGATTCTAACACAAGAAGACACATTGTTTCTGTGATCTTAGATACAGATAAACCTAAGAGGTGTCAGACTGTTAGATTACTCCCTCTACTCTCCACTAGAAATTCTGCTGGTTTCGGATGGGTCATTGTAAACAAAGCCTCTTCAGTTTCACCTCTATTACCACGCCACTCTGAGGCAAGGCCCAAGCTGTAGATCCTAAAGTTATTTTAGAACATCACTCACTGTTTTTTTCCTTGGAGGAGAGTGCTTATTGATTTTGTCAACAGAGCATTGATTTTTCTCCTCTCCCTCTCCGTTTGGACCTCGGTGAAGGAACCAGAGCTGAATGCTGGTGAGAAAAACCCCAGAGTGATAGACTGTAATAATATACTTTTCTGTTTTGATGGGTCTTTTGGAGTTTTTCAGATAAAGTCTTCAAAGTCCTGAGTATTTCTTTGTTGGTTTCATAAACATTGTGCAGTTAATTTTCTAAATCGAACCTTGACAGTTATTGAATGAGAGCGTTAACCTTTTTTTCTCATTAAGTGCTGTGTTCAGAATTATGCACTTTTCAGACCTGACAGTACAAAATTGCAGGATTTTTACAGACCATCTTTGCCTTTCAGTGTGGTAGACACTGAAAAAACCAAAGCATGATCTTCACATCATTAATCTGTGTGTCATTCCTCTCTAGGAAAATGAGAGGTGGTTTGCCAGGTGTTGAATGAAAGAGTAACGGATGGTTATGACTGTCAAAAGGAGAAATCTGTTTTGAGGTCCCTCATTATTATGAGCCCATCTGGAGTTGATGTTCATTTTTCCATCTATCATTGGGTACATATCCACTCAGGGTTTTTCCCCAGATGATGGAACAACGGCTAGTATACTGCTGGCTCAGCGCCGCTATAGTCATTTTCAAATTTAGAGCGTTTTTTTTTTTTTTTTCCTATTTTCCCCTGGTAATTTGTTAAAATCTACCAAAATCCATCAGGTTTGCAGGTATACACTCAGTTTTCCAGCGCCATGTTGTTTTTCCTTTGAAATCTCACAGAGTTGCGTCTATCGTGAGGTTTTAGCACAAGACTTTCTTCCGGGGAGGGGGTTGCGCCAGGATACTATAAATTTCTGGGGAGAACTCTGCTACTGTATGTCTGCGTTGTATACTTGTGTGCATGGATCAGAGCACCAGCCCACCTCTATTGTACATAAAATGTCACTGTGTTTTGTATCTGACTGTTAAAACCCTCAACCAGCGTTGTTGAGCTGAATGTGTGACAGCCTGTATGCAGCTAAACTGATGACCTATTGTCCAATTATCCCAGTCAGGTCTATATACACTGAGCCAAAACATATGGAGGAGAGAAAAAAAAACCACAACCTGTGCTCTATGCAGAGTAAATTGTGCATGACTGATTTGTCATTTTACAGGCAGTTTTAATTAAACAAACATTGCTTTTGTGGCAAAGCTGCTAAAGAGGCAGTAATAATCTGATTGTAACTTATACTTGAACGCACTTTTCTGAAACAGTTGTCTCTATTAATTTAATTTATACAGTAAAAACTCTGAGGAATCCAGAAACAAATGGACTTTTCAGATAGCCCCAGTGTGGCTTTTTTACATGACTTACTTACTCCTTTCATGTTCTATAATTTTTATGACTAAGCTTTGATGTTACTGTGTAAGAAACTGACTTCTTGATGAGAACAACTGAACTGTTAAAACTGACATTTTGACAATGGAATGAAAGAGAAAAATATTCTTTTGTTCTCCTACTTTCTCTGTGCAGAAAAATGTGTGCTCTGATATAATTAAACTAGCTAAGTTGACTCTGTTTACATTGACATTTTAGTGCCTGAGAAATGTTATTATTGTTTAAAAGCACAGCCTGTCTAGTGGGGGAAACGGTCTTGATTTAAAAGAGTAATTAAGAGTAATTCAAAGATAATATTGGTGCTAAGACAATGTGAACAATATGTGTCAAAATCCTGTGAACTTGCTCTATTTTATGGCATCAGTGGCCTGTCATAGTTGGACTGATGCCTCTGAATTACATCCTGCAAATTTGCTGCGGCTCACAGTCCCAGGAAGTTCTGTGTTGCTGGAGATTGCTGTGAAGGTGTCAGGTGTCTGAGGAGTTTTGTTTGTTTGTGTGTGTGTGGGTGTGTGTGTAAATTCTGAGTGGAAAATGCCAACATCTGTTACTTCCACTAAACTGGCTGAAGCCGCTCAGTGACGTCTTGTCCCACTAGTCAGGCCTGAACGCTGGCTTAGCTGCTTTATTTGGAGTGCTACCTCTGTAGAAAAACACCCATTTTCTGCTTTTATCTCACCTGTCACTTCTACAATACCTTTTTTTGAACTTCGTTTCAAATACTGTTTGATCCCAGGGAAAATGTTGTTTTCCTCTCTGTAAGATGCAGCGATGTTTCATGTCTTTCAGAGGTCTCATCCAAATCTTGCTCTTTCATCTCTTCTCAGTGCCATCATGGGCCATTGTCTCTATTGCCTTTGTGGCGATCATTCTGGTGTTGGCTTGCTGCTTCTGCATCTGCAAAAAATGGATATTCAAGAAGAAAAACAAAAAGAAGGGCAAAGACAAGGGCAAAAACGCCATCAACATGAAGGATGTCAAGGATGGAGCCAAAACCGAGGTAAAGACTTTCAGCTGTTGTTTCTTAAAACTCAACATAACCCTCCCTGCACTTTAAAGACATTTAATGAAAGTTTCTTTGGTTTGCATCCTCTGTGCATACTTAAAGTCTATGAAATATATCTTAAAATAGATCTGATAATGTTTAGTGTTTTTATTTTCGTTGCTGTTTGACATAACTCTCCTCTTAAGTTTTCTGATTTAATGTGATAAAGAATGATTGGTTATGTGCCAATAGCCTCAAACATTAAGTTTTGCTTTTACTAAAAGGAACCAAAAGTAATTTTACTGTAAATACAGTGCATCTTCAGAAAAATTCAGAACTTGTCAGGAAGCAGCTTCAGTGCTACATGATTTTGTACAGTTTGTGTATTTTATTGTTTAAGAAATCCTTTAACTAGTACTTTAGTTACTATTTTAATAACATAGATTTGAGATACTATTTTACAAATTCTACTTACGAAGTAAATGAAATCATTTATATTACTTAAGTCTGAAGACAGTATTTGAAAATTTTCTCCAAATTTCTGTTCCTGTGAGTGGTTTTTTTTTGTTTTTTTTTTGTCATATAAGGACCTGCTCACTTGTTGAAGAGTGTGAGTAACGTTTGCCGTGTAATGAAGTGGTATCCACCCAGAGAAATGACATCACCAAACGATAAATAAATGGGAGGAAATTTAATTAAACTCTACCTTTCAACTGCACAGAATGGAAGGCTATAAAACTCTGACACGTCAAATGGAGTTAGCACACTAATTACACCAGCAGAGCATCATTATGCTGCCATCCTCGGTGGAAACTTGTACAAAGTATTTTTAATTTGCAGCAATATTGCTATTGGAGACAGAAATCAGACTTACTACTGTAGGCCTTAATTTGTCTTATTTAGCTGTACAAGACTCAAAGTAAGTCATAAAATCATCCTATTAATCAAAGAAGAGCTTTTTTTAAAGATTAAGTTGTTGAGTAACAGACTACTGAGTTTAAAGATGAAGTTTTGTCACAAAATGATGAAAGGTGCAGAGTTCTATCAGACTGGCCTACAGTATAATATAGTGTTTGTGAGCTCATCACAGAATATAATTCAGTCAGCTCCAGTATTCTGTCAGCTTTCCCAGCTGTCATTTTTTTCAAAAAACCACCAATCAAAATAATATTTAGTGTCTGTGATCAATCAATCTGCCACTTCCGAGGCAAGCGGTCATTTCTCCTGGTGTGCCCAAACTCTGGTGTGTTAACTCCTGTGTGTGGTTGTTTTAATTTGTGTTTCTTCCTTCTATGTCCTCCTTATCTGTGTTGTGTCTGATGACTGTTCGGGATGGTCACTGGCGGTAGGTTCCTAATTGCTGTTGGATCTTCTTAAGCCTGCTGCTCTGACGTTTTTTATAGCCTCTTGACAACAACTTACTCCCATAGAACCAAATATATGTAACTATGCATACAGTACATGTATATCTGCTGTATATATGTGTGTACAACCTGCATATGCACATATATATGTATGAAAAAACACTGGGTGCGCATTGACATGGTTGAACCACACTGATTTTTGTGCCAAGCTAAAGTCTCTTGCCTTTTGAATCTGAAATTTGCATTTCAAACAAGTGGCGACAAGCAAATGTATAATGATTGAGAGGCTCCACAAGTAGGTGTTTTTACAACTGTTCCTTTGAGACTGCTGATTAAAAGAATGCTTTTGGGGTATAGTAGCATTCACATTCTCATCTGTCAACCCTGGAGAAGAAGGTTATACCTTTCCTGGGAAACAGATGACTAAAAGAGGGATAATTAAATTGTGTGAAACAGTGTCCAAAACATGAGCATATTTCATTTCCTCAATCATTTTACTTGCTATACTTTGTCTTTTTCATGTGTCAAAGATAAGTCGTTACTTTGGAAAACAAACCTAAAAAGTGATACGGATTTGGTTGCAAAAGGCAGAGACCGAGTGGCTCAGTGGAATTTTTAAACCAATCAGTGTTGTTCAGCTTTTTTGCTTTCACATGAGCAACTTGACAAACTAATAGGTGCAGGCCCTGAAGTACATTACAACCCCTTTTACCGACACCTACCCACCCACCGCTGGCATGATGCTTCTTAGCTACCATCGGCATAGGGGATAACATAAAGGCTGTAGGGTTATGATGACAATGTGACTGTATGTCTGAGAGCATAACCAGACTTGAGAATGGGGAATCACACACAAGAGCACCAGTTTGTACGACAGAGAATGCTCTGCATGCCTAATGAAAAAGATATCTTGGAAGGCAACTTTTGATGCTGAATGAATGACCTTGACAAGTAGTCCTGCCTCTTCAATCGCATGTTGTATTATAACAAAGTCCTCGACACCCCCTTCACCCAGCCCTTCCCTTTTTCCCTCCCCCTTTCACCTCTGAAGCCACCACCTGCTACCCACACTCTCACCTCACTGCCAGGCCAGAAAAAGGGCAACCTCTCTTCTCTTCCAATTCAGACATTTCCCACTTGATTTTGCTAGAGACTTGATCTGCTTGAAATGCCATCAAGGGAATTGTCTTACTGTGATCTCTCCTGGAAGCATCTCTCTTTCCTCCTTTCTGTCTTCTGTCTATATCTCTGTCTTTCTATCCTCCCTTCTTTCTCCAATGCCTGCCCATTGCTCTCATTTCTGGCACCATCATTTGATCTTTCCTCCCTTTAGACAGAAACACCCAGAGATTGATAGAAAAGCATCATCAGGGGACCAGGCCCGGGGCTTTTGTGCATCACAGAGCATGTCCTGGTGTTAACTGCTATGGTGTTTTAGTGCTTGCTTCCCCCGTTACCCCTTACACATCATAAAACAAATGGCAGCTTTTACAGGAGTAGGTCCACTGGCAGGACCTGGGCGGGGAACGGCTGGCTGGGTGCTAGCACCAGCGACAAACAGGCGGCACTGACTCTTGGTGGGTGTCTCCTTCAGGCCTTGAAGGATGAGGAGGATGCTGAGACAGGGCTGACTGAAACGGAGAAAGAAGCCGAGCCTAAGGAGGACCAGAAACTGGGCAAATTACAATACTCCCTGGATTACAATTTCACAGAGAATACGGTAAGGGTCTGTTCTCCAGATCTCTTTCACTGTGTGTCGTTGTTGCGAAAGGTCCTCCTTCGTAAGTATGGTCACACCCAGCTGCTGAGGTGATCCAACTTATCATCCCTCCATTTTTAACCACAGATAATAAACAGGGCTCAACCTGGGTTTTGCACAACATTTTCTTATTTTGCATTAGGATCACTTTAACACAGTCTGTGAATATTTATATAAATAATTTCAAGCTATATCTGTGTCATCATTACAGTATTCTATCCATACATGGTGCTTTTACTGGTTTGTGAGAGTAGAATGAGGCCATAATAACCATGACATTTTTGTCTGAGTATTTCTTTGTGAACTTCATGTGTGCATGAGTGACTGGATTAGTGTGTAGGTTAGATATTCACCACACTTAATTAGCAAAGTCAATGCAGTGTCTCCTTGAAAGGAAAGCATTATGGAACTTTTTGTGGTTATATTTAGGTGTAGGCATCATTTGGTGTGGGTTAGGGAAAGATAACACAGCTTGGTTTAATGCAGAAAAAGTCCTCTGTAAACAGTCTGGGAGCAATCTCACATGGGTATCATGCTGGTCGAGTTTGCACATTTACCAGTCTAAAAGACTTGCTATTGGGACTTCCTCTCAGAATTATTCCTTTCTTTCTCCTTGATTGAAAATAGCCCCTGCAGATATCTTTCTGCCTTATTTTTCCAGTGAATGCATTTTAAAAAGCAGAGTGAAGAAGCACATCAGTTTCCTCGCGCCAGATGTTATGTGACAGATAATAGGCACGGTGCGTGAACAGCCCTGTCCCTCTCTGGGCTAGCTAACTCCCTATTATAAACAGAATTGACAGCCTAAGATTACACAGGAACACTGCTCCTACACACACAAAGTCACTCACTACAGTAGAATAAGTGCATCACCCTTTTCCCAAAAAACTGAAAAAGACCTGAAAATATTGTATACACATACTATGCCCAGTGTCAGGAGGCACGTCATGTTCACATTCACTAGTTAATAATCTGACAGTTTTATGAATTAACCTGTTCATCTTTACACATATTATACGGTCAGCAATGGCCCTGATAACATTCAAAGATGCAGCATTAGTCAACCGGGCCTTTTTCAAAGACGAAATGCCAAAGTATTGAGTCATTTCATTAAAAAGAAAAAGGAGAATATTACATTTCACACTTTTGATCTGTCATGTAGTGGGAGACAATGACAGGTCTTTCTATCAGGTTCTTGATTACACTGGTAATAAGCTCCACAGTGGCGCTAAAGTATAATGAATGGATGACAGTTTTCACGGTTTGTGACACTGACCTCATAGTAATGGAGCTCAGCTCACTGTCACTGCAGCTGCCTCTGAAGTTGAAGACACTGAAAACGGACAGCTCTGGAAAACCAGGGACACAGCGGCTTACCTGACCCACTTTCATTTCAAAGACAGACAGTCCGCAGCTATAGTGGCTTTCACAATTGTGTATTAATCCTTGGGATATGGGGCTAATTCAGTCAATGTGAATACTTTCAAGGATAACTGGCTCACATGATTGTCTGCACAGCCTGGTAGGAGGTTTATTTACATTATACAGTGAAAGCTGACAGGTGAGCCAAGAAGCCTGTTCAAAATATTCATTGTCACTGAAAAGGTGGTAGCTTAAAGAGCAGGTAGTCTTGCATTGGCAGACCTATTTCTACACTTTGTCAGCGCTGTGCCAACAGTGGAGATACTCTGACATCCTCTATTATCTTAGTTCTGGAATACACATTAAACCCTGCAGAGGACATAGCTACAACACCTCTGGAAGTAAATGTTAGGAGAAAAGTTTTGGTGAAACATGTGCACAAGGGAGCTTACTATGGTGTTAAAAGGATTAAATCGCTACAGGGGCGACACGGTGGTGCAGTGGTAAGCACTCGTCCCTCACAGCAAGAAGGTCCTGGGTGGGACCTTTCTGTGTGGAGTTTCCATGTTCTCCCCGTGTCTGCGTGGGTACTCCGGTTTCCTCCCACAATCCAAAGACATGCACTGATAGGTTTATCGGCTAATCTAAATTGCCCATAGGTG
>JAQQZY010000005.1:21073025-21098387 GCA_030068375.1 Ostorhinchus rueppellii
AATGTAAATAATCTGAGCAAATATGAAGAACCTGAAATGTCTTAAGAAAAGTAAGTGCAATTTTAACAATATTCTTCATGTTACTAAATGTTTTATGTATTTGTAGATCCTCTGTGATCTGTGAGTTATAGCGAACATGTGGAAATGATAAACCGAAGCATAATATTGTTAAAATGACGCTTAATTTTTGGGGCTTGTTCACGTTATTTGCATTGTTTGAAAGGATAGCTTGTAGTTGTAAACATTTTCAGTGTTTAATTTGACTTTTTTCGCTCTAAAACATAGAGAAAAGTTTGGAGTTGATGTTATTTATTTATATATTATTATGCTATAATTTCACAGGCTCGGCCCACTTCAGATCAAAGTTAGCTGAGTGTGGCCCCTGAACTAAAATGAGAGAGAGAGAGAGAGACATAGTATACAAAGAGTACATTTTATTGGGTTAAATCTGGGACCTCAGGTACCAAATGCTGTGCCATCTCATGTGTAAATGTGTGGCGGTATGACAATAAAGTTCCTTGAGTCCTTTAGTGTTTGCTATTGCTAAAACTCCCACAGTGTTCCTGCTAAAGACACTTGCTTTCCATTGCAGCCTACAGGCAAAAAAGCAGTGAAAAGACTTTGTGCATAAGAGGTCTGGATATAAATTTAGATTGTCAGAGCGAATGTTGTTTCAACAACTAATTTTAAGCATGGATTCCGTTTTTATTGTATATTCATGCTGATGCACAGTTTTCCTCAGGCCAGAGACCTCATTAGCATCTCTGGAATGATTGTGGTTATTTGTTTTTGTCTCCTCTAAGCAGCATTCTGTTCTGTGTCATCCTAATAACTGTGGTCTCCAAAGAAAATTATATCATTAAACATCAACAGTTTTCATGCACAAATATTTTGTAGTCCGTGTTAATGTATTCTATTTATGACAGGACTTTACTCTGTAATAAACCTGCCACTTGTAGTGAATATATGTGAGCAATTTTAGACTGAACTTTATGTAACGGTAATAAAATGGAAACATGTAAGGTTAGAGGCGAGACTGTCCTATTCCCTCTGGCCTCAGGGTTGGACTGTGTTAATAATGTGGACATTTAGTCCAAGTGATTCTCAAACAACATTTACAAGAATAGTTTCAGTGTAGTAGCAGAGAGCTCACACATCCTTCCTGTATTTCTACCCACTCACTTTTCCTTAGTGGGCTCATATTTATCTAAACCCACTTTTATCAGTCTTTGGTTCATGTATTTGTGTATTAGGACCCTAATAGTTCATACAGTTTGAATTTGAACCTTCCAGGTGCTGCAAAACTATCTTTATATTCATGTTGGCAAAAATTGAGTGGATTTCTACAACCTGTTTTAATTCCTGCTTAATCTGTTACGTCTATATCTAGTTATGTCACGACATTTGCCCATATAAGGTCAAGACGTGTGATTAATATTTCTCTGAGTACGACATAATTGTTTATCAGCAGCAGCGGTTGTAGTAAAAACTGAAAATATGTCCAAACTTGGAGCTGATTATCTGAAATGTTCAGTTGTTGGTTGAACAGGACAGAGCAGCACAGCCAATAACCTGGAAGGGGCGGGGTAAGAAGTGGCTCATTTGCATTTAAAGGGCCAGCGCTCATAATGACCTTTCTGGTGTCATTACTCAGACATAGTACTGAAGATGGACCTGTGGAGTTGAACTAATGAAGAATTCAGACCCAAGCAGAGCATTTACAGTTTATGTAGAGCACAGGGAAATGTTTGAAAATGCATAAATCCAACACACTTTATTCTGATGGGATCTATGCAAAGTCTTCTGTAAAATGCTTGTACACAAACAGTTATTGCAGTGCTTGTTACTGTTCTGGGGTGGGCTTGTTTTGTTTTGCCAATTTTTGTAATGTATTATTTCAATCATGCTTTATTTGTTTGTATCAGCGAAACATAAAATTCAATTAAAAGCATAAATAAATAAATAAAATGCATAATTCCTTTAAAAAAAAAAAAAAAAAAAAGCTAAATATCACTCCTTTAAGCAAGATGACCATGTACAAGGACACAGCAGCTTGAGGATCTCCACAACTGTGTGGTTTTTCTGTGTTTCTTCTTGTTATGGACATTTCATAACTTTTTTCCCCCCTAATTTCATTGCACATGACTGTATAATAACAAAGTCTATTCCATTCTATATGTATTTGTCAATCCTGAAATACTGTATCATGAATCTAAAATGGGAAATGGCCATGAAAATGCATTCCTTACCCCTTTTTTTCCCCTCATAACAGGTGGAAACAAAAAGCATTTCCTGATTACCTACACAGTAGAGTAGAAAATAGTTTGATCATCCAGTAAGAAATGACAAAAATCACTTGGATATGACCTTGATCAAAAATGTATCAGCACATTGAAGTATACTCCGGTTGTCAGGACTCTACATTAGTTTGATGAAAAATAAAATTGTGTTGTTATTATTCATTGATAATTATTAACTCAAGGTTGTTTAATGAAAAGGTTAAACAGATCATCAAGATGGATGATGATAAACTTGAAACACTTCTGGTAAAAAAAAAAAAAAAATTGTAATACTGGAGGACAGACTTCCTCGGTCCATCATATTAGAGTGGCAGCTGCAGGTCAGAAAGACTGAAAACAAACATGCCTTTCACTGTAATCACAAAATGACAACTTTATCAAAACAAAAAAATGAAGCCACGAAATCCAAAGTTACAGAAATCATTTCTTCTCCTCATTACTCCATTAATTCCTCATCCCTTGTTCCGTTTGTCATAGTGAACTGCTGCAGAACCTATTACAATCAATCATTCCAATTTGAAGAAGGTAAACAAATCAGGAGTAGTGGTGTCACGTCATAAACGAAAGCCTCGGGTGGTTTGTTACACACACACACACACACACACACACACACACACACACACTCTCTCTCTCTCTCTCTCTCTCTCTCTCTCGCTCTCTCTACCTGATTGCCTGAAAGTGGTTGCATGCGGACGAGGCAGACCACTTCAGGCCACTAGAGATGGCGTGGACAGATGAAAGTGAGGCCCTTCAATAAATAGGTTTAACTGAATCATGTAAACACATAAAAGTCTCATTTTCATGCATTTTTGTCACAGGTGTTTGGGTCATCATTTCGTGACATTAACAATGAACCCCACTGTGTGTGAGCTGCAGATGCTCCCTGGTGCCGATAACTGTGCAGCACCTTTGTGTGTTTCAGCTCATTTTGGTTTAGTGTGAACCATCGTCACCATTTGAGGTTCCAAATGATCTGTTTACTTTATTTACAGATCCATACGTGAAGATCCACCTGATGCAGAACGGCAAGAGGCTGAAGAAGAAGAAGACGACAATCAAGAAGAACACCCTCAACCCTTACTACAACGAGTCCTTTAGCTTTGAAGTCCCATTTGAACAAATCCAGGTACGGTAGGACGACATCGATTTAAGGAAACTTCGCAAAACATCTGTTCCAACATGGGAAGAAAATGCATTTTTTTAAAGGCTGATGCTCTGCACAATACAAGCAAATTGGCCCATAAAGACGAGCAAATGTTTGGTTGCGTGGAAGCAACGGATAAGTGGGAGCTCATTTATCAAATAATGAGTTTAGAGGCTTTTCATTACAACAGTATAATCAAAGACTCTCCAGTTCAGTTTAACAATTTGATAAGTCAATTGCTAGGATGGATGTGATTCTCTACCCTTTGTTCCCGCCTCAGGCTTGTATCTCGGTATAAGCTGCACAACATGCAACCATCTCTATCCGCATTCTGATTTTGGTGGATGTCGTGTTTGAAGCCTTTATGGAAACTGCAGCTAAGACTGAAGATACTAAGAAATAAAGAATGAATCTGTTTTTTCCAGGGCATTATGAAATGGCGTTGAACAACATTATCTCCTCAGGCAAGACAGTAATTGAGTCAAATTGATTCGGCCTGTCACAGCTCACAAATCACAGGTTTTCGTCCGCAAGCCACAGATTCAATTTAAACTGTGATGATCCCAATCAGCCTCATCCACATCAGGCGCTTATTTAGCATAGCTGGTACAAGTATGCTGTTTAAATTTACATTTCTTATCTCATTACCAAAAGCCGAGTTCATCACTAAACAAGTCCTAGTTGCTCTGACTGGATCATAAACTTTGCATTGATTCATTGTATTGAATACCTGAAAGCTGCAGGAGCGAGAATGCAAGTCGGATTCCCAAACCTGATTTAAAAGCAATCAATCAGTCATTTACCACATTAAAACACCTTCATTATCACACACAGCTCTTTAGGCCTCGGGCTGCCTTGTATCTGATTCCAAACAAACACACTCACTCAGGAGCTACAGGGATTTTTAATTACAAACTAACTCCTACAAAATTACTCTGTTCGCTGTTTCAAGGGAAACTAATACAGTTTAATTTGTTAATCGATTTCTCAGCCAGATTTTTTTCCCGCTTTCAACCGTCAACACCGACTGCCTATGTAGAACTGCAAATTAACTGCGTTTATCAGCGGAGACGAATTGTAGGATTTGGTTAAACTCGACCCTGGGACATCTTTAGTAATTAATCAAAAGGCTTTAATTGTTGGAGGGATTGTGGGGGAATTACAAACAGTGCTTTTAATTGCTCTATCTTGTAACAGCAACTGGAAGTTTGTTGACTGAAGTAGCTTATACTTATCTAACACACACGCTTACATGCAGAGAACTTGAAGAAACCTTTTTTTTCCAGGATTTGTTTTCATCTGTAGGCTTTTATGTACATAAATATATTGTGAAAATGGAATAGTGTTACAAAAAGGCACAAAATGTAATCAGCAGAGTTCAGGATAAGCCCAGTATGTGCATGGTTAAAGATTTATACAATCAGATTCTCTTACAAATGTTATTTATTATCAGAATCTGCTTTATTCACCAAGTATGTGAATGCGTACAAGGAATTCTTAGCCTGCAGTTGTTGTCTCTAGTATTATATAAACACACAATGTAAGAAAAAAACCCTGAGAAAAGTAAAATAAACTAGAAAAGCACTCAGAGAGCGCAGACCTCCACCAAGGTAGTGTTTGTACCTTCTTTTTTTTAAAGGTAGTGTTTGTACTTTTTTTTAAAGGTAGTGTTTGTACTTTTTTTTAAGGTAGTCTTTGTACTTTTTTTTTTAAGGTAGTCTTTGTACTTTTTTTAAAGGTAGTGTTTGTACTTTTTTTAAGGTAGTGTTTGTACTTTTTTTTAAGGTAGTGTTTGTCCTTTTTTTTAAGGTAGTGTTTGTGCTTTCCTCCACTAGATGGCACTGAATGACCTCATATGCAACTCTGTACCGCCATGCCCTATCTCACAATGATAAAGAATCCTTTAAAAAAAATTCCTGTATCCAGACAGTGATCCGGATCGCTTCCAAAATGTAATCATCTCTTCCTTGACTCAGAGCGGACATATCCTGAAAATGTCATCAAAATCCGTCCATAATTTTAAAATATAATAATAGTTAAAACATAACCTCCTGGTGGAAGTAAAAATGCTTTGTATAGATATAAACTCTTATATACCTAACAAAAAAAAAGAAAGAAAAAAAAAACAGCTATGAACTTATATTCACTTTTGCTCATAAAGTTGAGATCCTTTTCTTTTCAGGCACATTCCTGCTTTTATTCCTATTTATACACATCAATAATAACCTTAGAACACGTGCATTGAGTACATACTGAGTCCCACTTACACTTTGTCACATTCTCACAGTCATTTCATGAGAAGAGGCAAAAATATTTCATTCCAACTTTATGGCTAATGGTGTATAATAGTGACGCAGGAGAATGAAGATAGCGTCATTTTCATTCAGAAACTGTTTGGCTTATGTAAGATTCTCTGTTCAGTCTTTATATCCTAAACAAAAAAGTGTTGACACTGTGTAGAAACCTGTCATCGATTGTCAGTTTGATTAGTCGTAGTAAATCAATTGCAGCAGCAAAACATTAATGCCGTGTTATTGATGCCAGAGGCTTTGAATCTGTCATCAGAAACACTTGGCGGACATGTTTGAATGAGTCATTTCAAGGTGAAGTGTCCAGTGAAAAGCAGCTAACCCCAAAAGGCCACACGGGAACTTGATTCAGTGTGTCATTACGTGGCGTGTTGCGTTCATGCGTGAGGTTGTAACACCAGCGGATCGAAACTTAATCAGGGTTCGTTGTGCACTAATTCATATTGGGTGCCAGGGATCGACGTCCTGGCCACTCCTCTTTGAATAAACACACACTGAGGCTGAGGCAACGACCGCTGAGTAATCCAACATTCTGCCTAGTTTGGCTCTGACGCTCATTGAGATCTGGTCTCGAACATGATTTACCGTTACTCACTTGCGTCTGATGAAGCAAATGCTAAATACAGTCCCTGCAATTAAGATACTGAATAATCCTATCCAGTTTTATCTTGGAAAGCACTTTAAAACAACAAAGTGCTGTACACATTTGCAATAAATAAATATATATCTATGTATTACTAAGAAACAGAACAATAAAAGAAAAAAAAAAGAATAGTGACTGCTGTAACCTGAGTAATCTCTTATGGACAAATGATTTAAAAGTGCTTTAAAGGTGTGACCTGCTGTGAAGGAGCAGTATTTTATTTTTCCATTGTTTCTGTGTGTCTTAAAGAAAGGGTCAGACCGATTTTGATGGAAGTGAACATTCGACTTCAACCCTTAAGTGGATTGTGTTCTCGGTTTTGACAGAAGGAAGTGTTGAGTTTTTGTTTTCTGAAATTCCAATGAATAAATTTCCAACATAAAACAGTCGACTTGAACACTGTGGGACTGTTGTGACCAACACTTGTACAGTAATATTCAAAAGGAGAAATGTGGTTTTGGGTTTTTTTTTTTTTGTTTTTTTGGTGTACTAAAGAGGATAATTCAGTACTTGCACTTTAACCAAAGGCTTTTTCACATAAGTGTGTGTACTTCTACAGGAGTAAACACAGGCTGTACTTTATTTGTTGAGTGTTTTCCTCAGTACATTACAGACTGTATGGAGTCTGTTTCTGACCCCATGTGTCTTAACCCATAAAGACCCACTGCTTCTTTTGAGACAGTTTCCAAATGATTTTTCCTCCTATATTTAACCTTTTGAAGCGATTTATCACCATTTATTGTAATATTGTCCGCTGTTTTTTTTTCTTTTTTAACTGAAAATCTGTTTTTGTCCCATATTTCGTTTACTGATAATATAGATTAGCTCAGATTAAAATCGAGGGGTATTATGTTAGAAACAGAGAAAACTGAGGAAAAATGGACTCTTTCTGGAAAATATCAATAACTGAACATATAAACAAATGTTTCCATCCACTGTCATTGATCCAACTGTGGGGGTTTTACTAAAGAATCAATGTTTTAGAAGATGATGGTGTTCCTGTGTTCACTACGGAGCCTCTGAACGTCCAAATGGGTCATATCTGATGAATATGAAAAGATGACAAACTATTTTACACCAGTTATTTACATGTATTGATAGGATTAGTGGATCAGTTAAACAGTTTAGATCAGTAGATGGTTTTGATCATCAGTGGATGTTCGGGTCTTTATGGGTTAAAGACTATCTCTTTCAT
The DNA here is from genome assembly GCA_030068375.1 of Ostorhinchus rueppellii. NCBI lineage: Eukaryota > Metazoa > Chordata > Actinopteri > Kurtiformes > Apogonidae > Ostorhinchus > Ostorhinchus rueppellii. The sequence continues at coordinate 21,080,617 of JAQQZY010000005.1, forward strand.
CTTTTGCTGTAGTTTACAAAAGCACAGAGCCGATGGTTTATTTTTATTTCAATCCCAAGGATAAATATGTGCAACGTCCTCTAACCAATAAAATCTTCCCTCTTCTCTTGCCCCATAGAAAGTGCAAGTTGTTATAACTGTTCTGGACTATGACAAGATCGGCAAGAACGATGCGATCGGCAAGGTCTTTGTGGGCCTCAACAGCTCGGGGACGGAGCTGCGCCACTGGTCTGACATGCTGGCCAACCCCCGGAGACCCATCGCCCAGTGGCACGTCCTGAAGCCTGAGGAGGAGGTGGACGCTCAGCTGTCCACCAAGAAATAGACAGGGCCCTTTCAGCACCTGCCTTGTAGTACTCTTTAGCCAGTATGTGTAAATACCTCAGTGATATATGGGTCCATCCATGTAACCCCCCCTCCCCTTCAGCTCCCAGCCTCCCCCAGCTTTATTGCACATGATTTCACACCCAGCCCAGATTGTTCGAACTCCCTGCAAACTTCCACCCTCTGCTTTTTTTTTCTTCTATCAGTTCCCAACTTCTGCCGCTTTCTTTTCTGTTTGGATTTTGTTTGTCATCGCCATGACCTTAACTGCCCCCAACCAAATGCCCCCTTCTTTTAAGCAATATGATCTGTATAGATAGCGCATGACTGAAAGAATTTATTGTACCACAGTTGTATATATAAGTATGCAGACAAAAATGATTTCTAGTTTATGTGTTTGTATGTTGTTACCCGTTTCCTAATCTGTGTATATCTTGATGTTTTTAATAAGATGTTCTATTTTAAATTATGTAAATGCAGATATAGAGGAAAGCCAATATTATATATCCCAGGATTTAAAAATTCTACCTTATTACCTTATTGCATTCCAGAAAAAAATGATCCAACAAATAAGATGCTAGTGGAAATATATTCACATTGTAAAGGACGATGTCTGGCTTTAAGTTCAACAGAGGATTCATCACAGAAAAGACAAACAGTTGAATATATACACACAAAATCAAAAATACAAGGCCATTAACTACTATGGTTCTGTGGGAAAAATTATGCTGCTGGAAATTATACAAGCACATGATTTCTTACAACTTTTTGTACTTATTTGTCAATCAGAGGACCTATATGTTTAGCTTGATGCACACTGGTAACACAAACAATATTCAATGCAAACCAGTTAGCGTTTGATTTCTCCATATTTGACCGATTCTTCTGCGTGAAATGGGTCCTCGTTTTTCAGGCCATCGTTCACTCAAAGTGACTCGATTTCTTTTTCCAAGAATGGCAAATATTGCCTCCAAAAATGAATTTATTATACTTTTAGAAGTAGACCCCACGTTAAAAAGAAAACTAATAATTAAGCACCAAGCTGTAGCCATTGTGTCCTTAAGCTCGTTTAACAATATGTTGTTACCTGCTTACTTTGAACAGCGTTGTTGTTGTTGGAAGTGTACTGCATTTCAGCCGAGGTCCGATCTTTGAAAGGGAGCGAAAAAAAGAGATTTGCGACTCCGGTTTAAAGAGGAATATTTTTAGAGCAATTCAACGTCTTGACTATTTTTAGTAAACTGCATGATTTTTTTTTTACAATCTTTACTAAAGGCTGGGGTGGGGGGAGATCTACTAACACCAGGGGCTGTCTCTTCTGATAAGTTCCCCTTGCCTTCAATCAAGCTTAAACTTTGAGTCAATGTATATGACTATACGGACGGAGGTGAAGCGAGTTTCAAAACACTGCCATTTCCGGGGAGGTGACTCATGTAGAGACCCTCTCTCCATGCACACTCCCACTTTGCTAGTGGTTGTAGCTTTGGTTTATTGGGAACAATGTCTTTGGCTGCAATGGTGCCCTGAATCGCAGTCTTTGCTTTGCGTTGCCTTCTCACAGTGACAATAGAGCTAGCCATGTTTTACTGCCAATTTTACCTTTTATGTGGCTGCTGTTTTGCACTGGATGTCTTTGAACTAGTTTGTTGACTCCTTTACAAACCATTTTTGGGGCGATTGTGTGCTGGCTTTATTTCAGGACACCTGTAGGGGAGCCATCCCCCTGCTTGATCGGCTTACTTAAAAAAAGAACGTAATGAAGACAAATCACATTTTAGCCAACAGTAGTTACATCAGTTTTCTTTTTATTGTTGGCGCTCGACTACATCAAGAGATTGCGAGACAACCGTAAAAGTTAATGGTCTGCGTAGGCTACTAGTCCATCATGTCCTTTACTACGGGTCCAATTAGGAAAGGAATAAGTTTTAATCCATGAAAACCATGAAGTCTCTTACCTTGGAGGAACCTCTTGCATATACTCGATGCTAGCTTCAGGAGGACTTTCTAAATGTTTTCAATGTTATTGTGTAGTTGATAGCACTATTATGAAAAAGCTACTTGTCATTCCATAGGAGTCTCTGAGGACTGCTTTGTGTATCACTGTGACTGCCGTGTGTGCTTAGAGATGTAGACTTATCAGTAGGTAGCGAAACCAGTTCGTTCTGTAGTGATGTCGTAGCGTTTTAATGCCATTTTCCTTCTACACGCAGAGAAAGAGAGAGCATGGTGTTGCCGGCTAAATAAAATAAATATATAAAAAGGAAAAACAAAAAAGGCGGGACGTTTTATCTGAGCACGAGTGGATCGCTTCACACAGCATTTTGTTGAGCACTGTGCAATACTTGTATGTTCATCCCATAGTTAACATGGGTGGCATTGCCCTGAGAAAAAGATCGTAACCCTAGAAGATGATTCTAGTCCAGAGAGATGTTTCTCCTTTCCAGTATATGGTTAGGACACAGCACACGTAGATTCAGCTTATAGGTTGGAGCTTGACACCTGTTGACCTCTGTTTAGGGTTCCCTCCATTTTCACAGGTTCGTTTCTCTTCTTGCACACAGTTCCAGCATCAGAAGTTTCAGGGAGTATTAGTTACTAAATACCAATGAGATTCTACATTTTAACCCCCCCTCCAAATACCATGTATATATTTACATAATCATGTCAAAAATGTATATCTAGAATAAATATAAAGTGACATGAAAATGATTATTCTGCCGCAGATATCATCCTATCTACTTATCATCCATACTATATATCATTGTATTATTTATTCTTTTCATCCTGATTGTTTTCTATGTGTTTACTGCCCTGTTGATTAAAAACCCTTTTATATTTGAGATGAAAACTCTGAATGTACAGTATGGACTGTGTTGGTGTAGATTACTTTAACCTTGAGATTAGATGTACTTGGCACTTTTTGTTGAAAAAAAAAAAAAAAAAGTAATTTTGTTTATATTTTTTCAACTATTACAAATTGACTTCATAACCCAATGGGGGAAAATCCCCCCCTGTCTGATAGCATTCCATACTTTAATACAGCTGCATTACCAATCCCACCTCACACAAGGGATTCTTTTATTTGACATGTTTTACTTGTGTAGATTCATGAAATCCAGTACAGCTTCAGATTTAAATGGGAAAAAAAATTAAAGAGTAAAGCTCTGTAAAAAAAAAAAAAAAATGTACGGAGCAATTTTGCAAAATAATTTTATTAACAGACTGATTTGATCAAAGCTGAAAGTGATTCAGGCAGAATTATTGCTGAAATAACAGCTGTATAAATGAGTCAGGGAATGAAGTAATGGGTAGCATTGCAGAAACTATCAGATGTGGAGGCGTGTGGAAAAACTACAAAGCAAAAGCCATTACCTTTACAGTAATGCAATGCTACCCTTATTACAATTTCCTACCAAAGTATGCATGCATAATCAAACCCCCAAATCTCCTCCTTGTAAAATACCTAACCAAGCTCTCTGTGCAACAAGGAACTTATGATTCTCTCCAGTGACACCAACAAAAAGCCACACTGACCTTTCAAAAACAAAGCTGTGTAAAGTATTAGAATCTGATGCTGTAGAAAGATCCTAGTTGCCTTTGTGTATATCAACTGCCTGCTTGAGTATTTTGTGTGTGGAAATTTTCTCTGTAATCTTGTAGAACTGTTTGGGGTGTTTTTTCCTGCCATATTGCTCGCAGTGACAGCGAGCCGCTGACAGTTATATTTGCTGTGTATACCTTCATTTTTGACGAGGTGTTTTACAGTTTTGTTTCACTTTGTGTAGTGATTAACTCTGTGGAGTTTTCTGACTGTTGTTATATAACTTCATATACACAAATGATCAATAAAAATGTTTTATTTCCTGTTGATACAGAACTTTATCATGTCATATTTCCATTCATGAAAGAAGTGATAGAAATTCATCAATGCATCAACAAAAGAGTCTGTCGGTGCTTGTAATATTTACACAAGAACAGCCTTTATTACTCTCACTATACGTCATAGTATGAACAGAAGTATGAGTAACTGAACAACTTGAAACTCCCATCACATCAAAAAGAAAAGTGTTTCATTTGTCCTTAGGCCCATTAAATATCCATTTTCGTAAGAGTGCTCCGTAATACTGCAAATGGACTTTGCTCTTCATGACTCATCCAGATCAGCTCATAAACAGGGTGCTCCTGCCATCTATAGGATGTGAGGGAGCATAACAAAGGCTGTGTTTTCCATTTTTCCCCTGGCACCAATCAATTTCTATTAGAGTATTCACTGACATCTCAGAGTTATCAAAGGAGGACAAGGGTTTGTCCTCCCACAGTGTGTGATCAAGCTTATATGATAATAAATATGATGAAGACCACATCCTGGGAATAAAGATTTACAGACAGATGAAACAAAGGGAAGCTTATTTGGCATGGAGGCTTATAAAGTGGTTTTCACAAAATGGATCCTTTTTCTTTGACAGATCAAGTCATTCCTGAGAGAAAATGGGGAAAAATTTAACTTGACCAAGAAAAGTATACTATTATTTTGCATATGAGTGGTAACATATCCTCCTGAGGCCCAGGAAAGTACTTTTTCCGCCCTTCACTGTAAAGCTGTGAAACTCTTATCCTCAAAGTGCATTGCTGAGTTCCAGGAGGATATCGGGTTGAATTTTTGTAACAATTGGAAATGAATTAAAACATTTCTCCATTAAAAAAAAATAATGAAAATAAAATAAAATCTGGCTGTATTTACAAAAATCTGTGGACTTTGATTGGTTTTATTTATTTAATATCAATCAGTTATTTTCAATTACACAGATAACCTACATTACAAATAATTTCAAGCACATGATTTGGATATTTTATACACATTGCCAACATACACCCCGACATCATGGAGCATCACCAGTCCGTCCTTTCTGCCGTCCCGTTCTGTCAATCCATTGAAAAATAAACAATTTTTGAATGTCGTATTTCATATATGATAATTAGCTCTGGGCCACACTTCAGAAATTTTGTGACATTTTAAATAAGCACCGGGGGGTGGTGGTGGTGGGGGGGGGTTTCCATGAAATGAAATAGGAGTTCCTTGGTAAGTTGGTAAGGAATGATTCATAGTGTTGGGATAATACATGTAGTGTGACCTCAAAATGATACATGGAATATTAATTAATAGTAAATAAAACTGTAAAATCATGAAATGGTAGAATACATAATACATAACTCCTGGGGTATTCCATTAAAGGTTAAAAGTTAAAGACCAGAGCCCCGCACAGCCCATTTCCTTTCTTTCCCTTATACTTTGTCTGCTAAAAATCCTTAAATGCTTGTATCTTTCCCGTCTTTTATTTTATAAAGACTGTATATATTCTGAAAAATGTGAAACATAAAACGGAAGTGACGTACATCTACATCCATGTCATGGTGAAAACATAAAATTTATCATGTATACAAAATATATAAACCTATGTTTAAAATGACGTTTTACTAGCAGAAAAACACAAATAAGAAATAAAATGTAGTTGAACAAAGTTGTTTAACATTTTATAATAAAAATTGGTGGTATAAATGATTCGTACAGCGTTATTGACCCTTAAGCATTTTATTTTAAAAGGGCGAAACCGGATGTTTATGATTTTTCCTGTTATCTGACAGCCTCTACTCCTGTCACTGTGAGTCCCACGTAACTCTACGGCTGGTGTTTTCTGCACCCACTGTGGAACTTGCAAACCGAAAGTGACTGAAAATGCTGTCCTACATCATTGGCGTAAGTATACTTAGGTGAAGGTTGCTCGGGGATTTTTGAGATCAGCCAATTTGGCGGCTAACGTTAGCTTTTCTTAAGCTAACCAAGTTGACTTTTCTTGGCCAGGCCTGTCCACTGGAATTTCTATGACTCATGTCTCCCATTCGGATTAAACTAAATGACTTTTAGCTTCAAGTAGACAACGCCCCACACAGTAGTCAAACAGTGGGGAGCTAATGCTAGCTCCGTGGTGTGACTCATACACGTTCTTTGATCTTATCACAGCTGATCCGAGGTGGCTTTGATAGCATCATCAACCTGATCTTCAGACTCTTCTTCTCAAAGAGGAGACCAGCGATCACATTGGAAGATCCCAACATTAAATATGCACTTCGACTGATAGATAAACAGGTAAACCCTCCCCTTCAGGCTCAGTGTTTCTTATTGCATCTCTGAATTTTGAGGAATTACAAAACTAGCTCCAATGAAATGCAGCAGACACGTTCAAGGACTCATTTCTTTGTCGTTTATTACAGTGATTGCCTCTGCATGCTTGTTTTGATGTTTTCTGCCATGTGAAAATCTAATATGATCGTTTTTGTCGCCCAGATTGTCAGCCATGACACGAGGAGGTTTCGGTTTGCTCTGCCTTCTGCTGACCATGTCCTGGGTCTCCCTATTGGTAAATATTGACATTTAACTCTATATCAAAAATATGAGAACTGCCAATGTCAGTCCCTCGTGAAGAGCTGTTGTTGGCAGCAGTCAGGATTTGTACATGGTGTCATCATGATATTTCCTAATTTTCTCCTCCCCAGGGCAGCATATCTACTTGTCTGCAAGAATAGATGGGAAGCTGGTTGTCCGTCCATACACTCCTGTGTCCAGTGATGATGACAAGGGCTTTGTTGACCTGGTAGTGAAGGTAAAGCCATTCATTTAGATTGTTCTTGTATCACAACTGAATGTTGGCCAATAGTGGATTATTTTAAACCAAGAATCTCCTACGATGGAATGGGAGAAGGTGGTAGATTTGTCAAAGTATTAAACAGCAAAATAAATCAAGTGTGAACATCATATTTAAAGGCATTAATCAATAATTCTGATATTTAACGTCTAAATAACTATACAAATAGTGACTTTTGGACTACTTTTCTAAGCAGCTGTGGTTGAGGATGGTCATATGAGCCATTGACCACTATCGGAGTTAAGTTCTGCCAATAACAGTAGTTTGTAAAACATCCTAGTGATGCCAGTTAGTCAAACCATTTCTAACAGAGGCCAACATAATAACAGTTTCATCAAAAGAAAAGTTATAGTTCGAAGTAATAAATACCAAAATTAATCTAAATTACTGAACGTAAACTCAAAGCACTTGAAATGTGGGAATGAGCAGAAAACCACCTGTAAAAAATTGAAGAAAAAAATAGTTGGGACCTATTCTTATCCTTTAAGCTACGTGATACTTGCCTCAAAGTCTGTATTTCCAATTTCGAAGCCTAAAATGAAGTATCGACCACTATCAGCAGTTGGGAAAATGCCCTGTCAGAGATGATTAATCCCTGATCATAAGAGGCTGTCATTTTCTTTTCTAAACATTTTCTTTTTGTCCCCTTATTCACAGGTCTATTTCAAAGATGTCAATCCTAAATTCCCAGAGGGTGGGAAGATGAGTCAGTACTTGGAGAGCCTCAAAATCAATGACACTATTGACTTCAGAGGACCCAGTGGACTTCTGATCTACAAGGGAAAAGGTAAGTCCAAAAATCCAAATGTATGAGATCTTAATTTTAAAAACAGTTTCATGGTTTTTAGATGCTTATCCCACAGCTGACTGGATTCTGTCATTTTGTATTCTCAGGAGTTTTTCACATTCAACCTGAGAAAAAGTCCCCTGCTGTAACAAAGACGGCCAAACATGTTGGTATGATTGCTGGAGGAACGGGTAAGAACCCCTTCAGACTCATTTATTAAATCACATTCAACCCATGGAACTGAGTCAGCAAAAAAAGTTACAACATTTTAATTTGGAAATCAGTTTAACAAGTCGCAAAGTAAACTGGGAAATGCACCTCAGTTGGACCTGCTTTGTGGATCTCCTTTTGTGCTTAAAGTGTTATTAAAGATAGCTGTGAAAAACATAAAAGAAACTGTATGATGAAGCGTTTCCTTACCTGTAACTAAGACTAAATGATTAACGCCTCATTTGATTGTCCTTGTGTGTAAATGCCTTTGTGAAATACATGTATAAATGTATGTAAAGTGTCTGTAACTAGATGGATGTTTCGTGTCCTTGTGTGTGCTTTGTGCAGGGATCACCCCGATGCTGCAGCTCATCACTGCAGTCATGAAGGACCCTGAGGACCAGACCGTGTGCTACCTGCTGTTTGCAAATCAGGTGAGTTTCTTCAGCCATATTCACATAATGAACTGGCATTTTAATAGGAGTTGAGCTGAATCTGTGTTTAGTCGACAACTTTTTAATAGTTTGAAACCAGTAGCCCTTTTTCTGTGTCCTCACAGACTGAGAAGGACATCCTGCTGCGACCGGAGTTGGAAGAGATTCAGGTCAACCACCCAGACCGCTTTAAGCTGTGGTTCACCCTGGACAGAGCTCCAGACAGTGAGTCCTCCAGCAGCACATTTATGAAAGAACAAGCTGTGCACCGATGGTACCAACACATGGGCTTGTCTGTTTAGTATTGTTCATACTGATGTTTGATGCGTTTGTGCATTTTTAAAGTGGGATTGTATGAGATCCAAAACTGTGATGATTTTGCTGTTTGAAAATCATGAAAAATACCTAAATAGCAAAATGGAGTTTTCTGGAGAAATGTTATTCTCAACAACAATACAATATGCATCCTTTTTTCCTCCTGTGACATATAAACTGTGGCCATAGTTCTTCAGTTGAATAGGACATAAAAACATTAAGTTTAAATCCTGGAGCCAGAAAAGAATCAATTAAAACCATAAATCATCTGTAACATGTTTTTGGTGGCATCGCCCATCTCTGCCTACAGTAGACACCAGTTGGCAGGACAAACGGACACAGGTTCTGTAACTGAAGGTAGACCATGTTCATCTGTGAACAAGGCCAGAAGCACATGTGTGTACTGTGTGTATCACACATAAGCTGGTTGTTATTTAACTTCCATGTTCTAGAAATGTGAGATTTGTCCATTTCTCTTTACTGCAATGCAAAGATTATGGAGTAAATATGGGAAAGTTAGTAAGTACTAACTAACCCAGAAATAAGACGGTTTGAGTCCTAACATACAGTGGTGGCAAAAATAATTAGAACACCTAACACATCTGGAAATATTGACTTTTTTTGCCTCCGAAACATGATTTCCTTTTTATAATTTTCATGGAACATACCAATGGCTGCTCTGAGCTCAACAAATATCAGATGAAGTGAGTCCTACTGTTTTTATCCACTTTTAACTTGAATGTTTCCTTCATGAGCAGGATAGGCCTTGTACATTGAACAGGATCCCACAGCTGTGTCCTAAGACTCAACAGTTTACTCATGATCAGACCTGACAATGATCACACAGGACATTTGGCTGCTTCTGTGAAGGAACAGGATTACTGACTTCAGTCTCTTTGTGATGGCTCCATTCTAGGGTTTATACAGTAAAATCATGATTTTGTAGATATTTCATTTATTTTATGAGCATTTAAATAGCCAATTAAAGAAAAGACAAAAACAGAGTGAACCTCTTAAACATACCAAGTGTTCTAATAATTGGGTCACCCACTGTGCTTAATGCTTTATCTGCCTCTTGCTGTATTTGAACTGGAGTTTTTCCTGTTTCTCAGACTGGGAATACAGTCAAGGCTTTATCAATGAAGACATGGTGAGGGAGCAGCTGCCACCTCCCAGTGACGACACCCTCATCCTGATGTGCGGACCACCGCCCATGATCCAGTTTGCCTGCAACCCCAATTTGGACAAAGTGGGCCACTCTAGCAGCCGCAGGTTTACCTTCTAGAAAGCCGTCCACACAGAGAAGAACCACGGTCTGGGCCTTAAAGGGGCATTCAGTTATTGTTGCTACCCCAAAAGCATTAAAGCACTCAGTGTCTATTGCACTATTTAAGAATATAATGAATGCCATGATACTCCTCATGCAACAGAGTCACAGTACGGACCAATGTAATCAGTAAGTGTGATGGAATAGAATAGATGAGTAAGTGGGATAGAGTTTTTTTTTTTTTTTCTGTTAATATGCAAGATGAAGATGGATACCCTGAGGTTTTCAGAAGGTTGACATATACAAGTTAAGATGTGACACCAAAGCTGTTGCTAACAAACCTTTCGACTTGCTGTGGCCTCGGTTCAGTTTCAGGCTAAAATATCACAGTTAAGATCAACATTCAACACTGAGCTTTTTTCTGAGTGCCTTAACACTTGCAAAGCTTTTTATATGCAGTCGTGTCCACTTGCTTCATTTATACAAAGTAATAGCATATTCCCTCATGGCTGCTGAAAATGTGTTACATAATGCTGTGTTGATATTGTCAGTATTTTTGTTAAAATGTTAACTAGTGATTCGGTGACGTGTGTAGTTGCAGAGAATGTTTCAGCTGAAGATCTGTCTGAATATGCAACATAAAATTCAACTGCTGTGTACCCACTGATACTTGGATTTGAATTTCCCGTTAGTGATGTATACTTTGATAGTATCGTCCAAAAACGAATTGTCAACATTATAAATCCTCCTCTCTGATCCAGACTGAATTGTAGTGTCTCCCTTTGCCCATCCAAAGCCAGTCTACTTCAAAGAAAAACAATGAGAAGTGTTTTTAAAATTTTATAATCAAAACTGAAAACAATACGTGAAAACAGTAAACATGGTATGCATCGACATGGATTCCGACAATTCCTTCAAAGACACTCATTTTGTTTGAATTTCAGTTATGTGATTTCTTAAAGCTTCACAAAGGAAGAGAGAAGGTGCATTTTGTCAAATGAGTTGAATGAGCAGATCGCTCCCACTCCATTTCTGAATATGTTCACTTAAGTCCTGCCTGTGGCTTTCAAAGGCAAGACATGAAAATAGGCAGTTCTCATGTAACTTACAAATTTCAAAAAATGTCAAACTTTGATTAAATGGTCAGCATCTAAAAAAACACTGACCAGTATGTTAACCTCCTGAGACCCACAACGTACAAGTTTAGTTTCTGCCTTTAAAAAAAATAATAATAAAATTGTCCTTTGTAGTGAACGGCTTTTTTTTTTTTTTTTTTTTTAATTCAACTCTTGTCCCGCAATGGAAATGAAAAAAATCACACCAGTCTCAGGAGGCTAAAACTGAAACTGACAAGCCATAAACCAGCTCCATATTGTGCTGCAGAGGCACAATGTTGTGATGGAATTTACTGCATCGCCATTACCGTTTGAATACTTTCTGTGCTTTATTTCTAAACATTACTTACCTGCGCATCAGCACTGAAATCAGGTTTATTTACTGTCATTACTCCCATATCTGTAGTGGATTAATCCAATATTATCCATATTCACTGAGCTCAGGTGATTTTCCTCCAAAATAAAAACATCTTACTGTGGTGATGCGCTTTATAAGCTTAAACTATAACACCCTGCACTGTTTTCAGTCCGTCTACATCAGATGGAAAAACACTTCACACATTATCTTCACTCAGACTTATCCCAATTTCTTGCACACAGTGATTTAGTACAGAAACTATAACCCAGTCAGTTTATTAGGTCCAGAAGACGCAGCTGAAAACAGCCCTGCCAACACAATCCTACATCTGTGACTGTTATAAGACTCAGCTCAGGTTGTAATTGGTTGAGTGGTGGTGTGTTAATTCCAGACTCATTTTGAAGACTTCTAACAACCTTTTTAAAAAACAAACAAACAAAAAAACTAAAATTACAGCTTTCAAACAACCAGGGTTAAATAAACAAATCAACAGAGACTGAATCTTCATACTCCTCCTCATGAAGTTAGAATTTAATGCAGGACAAGTGTTCAGCTCTGTGTCTAATAAACTGAGTCTAGTTGGTGAGACTGCAGTTAACAAACAAACGAATGAGGCCAGAGTCCAAACCAATGACTGGTTACATACACATCCATGCAGTTTGTTACTGTCAAAGCTCAACTGTATAAATCAGAGCTAAACGTAAAATAGAACACAAGGGATTTTCAGATACAAGTGGGAAGAAAAATCCCTCTGTGGCCTTTAAGATAAAATCAACCTTAGTACCACTAATAACATTAATGTTTTAGTATCACTCAGAGGAAACGTAGCTGAGGAAAACTGGTGAACACATGGATGGTTATTTACTGGAAACGAAGCATAAATGCAATTAGAGCTAAATTAATCCAATAGCATCTTGCATTTTCAGTTCATGCATTATTAATGGCTCCAATAAATATCTGTGTAGAATACTAATGAAAATATAAAGCAGAGGTCTTAAAACATTCTACAACAAACGTTGGTGAGAGGTGAAGAGTGTCTCTTTAGGACACATTTGGCACAGTTTCTTTTTTGTTTTCTCGTCAATATGATGAACCTATGAAGTCGTCTCAGTCTGACGTCGGAGCGTTGCTGTCAGGAGGACAGACTGTGATCTCCCGGAAAAACTCATCCTCCTTCAACATGCTCTGAAACACACAAGGTGAACTCAGCTGTGTCTACAGTTTGTGGAATCTCTTACAATTATACATTTTACTAGACAGTTACAACCCTTCTAATGTTGTTACCCTGCCCCCCCAACGCAGAGGTAGGGGGTATTGTTTTTGGTTCAGATTGTTTGTTAACACTCTAGCACCAAAACTGTTGGTTGAAGTCGCACCAAATTGGGTTTAGAGATTGCCAGTGACCCAGAATAGATGTGATTACATTCTGGGAACAGTAGGTCAAAGTGCAAATTTGTTATGATTTTAAAAAAAAAAATTCCCCCCAATTTACTTACAATGGGCGGAATTTCAAATGACTATAAAACATCAATTTAGTTTCAATTTACTTCAAACTTGGCACATACATAGAGACAATTAATAAGCTGACATCAGCTGGATCCATACCAAAATAAGCTACAATACATACTTGGGGCGGGGTTTGTTGTGCGTGGCACCACTTGTTTAGTATTTGATAATATTGGCCCAACATTCTCACCGTCAAATTGTTGATTCCTTCAGAAAACGCCCCTATTTGTCGAACGGTCCCTTCAGAGTCTTCCATCTGAGGGAAAAAACAAGGCCATGAAGTAAAGACGCACTGAAGTCTTCATGCTTTTTGTGTCCATTCCTTTTATGGATTATCACTTGAATGTCCAAGGGCGCCTTAGAATGCCCAGAGATGAGCCAAATGGCTCGACTCTGGGGGGGTAGTTTTAGCTAATGACCCCTCCTGAGGTGCAAACAGAATTTTTGTTCGTAAACAAGGCATTCACACGCACACCACAGGAGTACATTGCAGATGTACTTGCATGGCATGAACGGTTGGCAAATGAGTGAATGTAAAATAAGAGATTGAGACTGTAAAAACAAGGTCCAATGTGTTGAATTTTACAACTAATTTTCACAACAACAACAACACACACACACACACACAGCCTAATTAGGCATAGTTTGTTTGGGTTTTTTTTATTAGTAATTGTAAGTACATGTGGAGGTTGTTTTATCACTTGGAATAGTTTTACTGTTTTGTCCAGCATTTCATTATTGTTTGTGTTTTCCAAAGCTATGTGGCAGAAAGCACTGTAAACCAGTCAGATGTTTCTCTGACCTAAAGTCATGGAGTCCTCCTCTGCAGATTGCTTCCTTGAATGGATGCTCAGCACAGGTGGGGGTGGGGCATGGAACGGCGCATGAAGCACCAAGGCAAAAGTCTGGCTTATTGGGCTGCTTGTGTGTGTGTGTGTGTGTGTGTGTGTGTGTGTGTGTGTGTGTGTCTGTGTGTTTGTGTGAAAATTTGTTGTAAAATTCAACACATTGAACCTTGTTTTTATAGTCTCAGTCTCTCTCTTATTTTACATTCAATCATATAGTCCGATTCACAGACAGCCAAATGAACGTTTGGCCACAACCAAGTGAAATCTGCCACTGAAGTTCCTCAGGTCACGCATTTACAACTGAATGGATGCTAAGCACAGGTGGGGGTGGGGACAACACATGCCTCCCTGGAAAATTATGGGCAAGCTAACATCCATTGGTTCATAAATGCAGCCATTACCTGAGAAATGCTCCTTTTGGCTGACAAGGGTGGAGTCAGGACGGGTCATTAGCTAAAACTACCCCCCCAGAGTGGAGCAATTTAGCTCATCTCTGGACGTTCTAGGTAGAGAAGCTAACCCTTGGGCATGCCAGTGTTATACCTGACCAGTAGCAGTGGAAGTGTGTACCTGCTCCAGGTGCTCCAGGTTATCCTCATAGATGCAAACACCCCTCTGAAAGCTGCTACTCTTTGGCATCTCCACGTTCATGGGGCAGACGTATTCTTCTCCGTCCTCAAGGCGTTTCTTTCTCAGGGAACCGAAGCCCCCAAATGACAGACGTCTGGGCTGAAGGAGAGAGACGACGCAGGTAACCAGCCAAAGGTGGCTAAACTAGTACTGAATCTGAATATTCAGGATCTCACCTCAGTATCATTTGACTAAAACCACAAAGACAATTTATGATGCTCATAACTTAAAAACCCATATAACATCGTTAAAAACAAACTTATTACCACACTAGTGAACAAAATACACTGTTTAAAACATCTGACGTTTCTTTTTAAGTTTTTTTTTTCCATTTATTTAATTTTCTGTGTGTCAAGGCCAGTAAATGAGCAATGAGCTGATACTGGCCCATATTATTTTTCAGAAGATGCTAAAATCTACAGTTTGTATCCAGAACATTTTTACTTTTAGGATTAGTATTAAAGTACAGATTCATAACTAACATTAGCCACACTAAGCGATTATTACTGCTGTACATACTTGCTGATCGGGAATACTTTTTACACATTTTTACTGTACAAAACCCACCATGTCTCAAACTTTAGTGAAATCAAACTTTGAGGTCCGAAACGTCCTCCTTCAGGTTCATTTGAGTGTTGAGAGATTTTAAATCAAAAGAGCAAAACAGCCGTGTTCTACATAGGCTACAGGAACAGAGCAGAGCTAGTCTAGGTTTTACTGAAATCTCTTAATCCAATGATGGTACCAAGACAGGAAAATGGAGGCAGGTGTATTTGTGAGGCTGAGGACAGATGGACAGTTACCTTGACCTTGGCGGTAGCGGTGAGGATGGTGTAGTCTGGGTTTTCCAGACAGTCCTGTTTGAGCCGCTGCGCCTCTGAGCCAATCAGAAGATGGAAATGTGTTGCCAGGTGGCGTCTCAGCAGGGTTTTATTGGGAGGAATGTTGAGCAGAAGGGCGAGTGCTTCCACATTGAAGCGGGGCTCCAACACCTTCAGAACAGAGGTGTGAGGAAACAGGTGAGGTCAAACAGAAAATGCATCCTTTGACAACAGAAACCAATATTTTTGTTTGCTAATGCAGCTAGCTTTAGCACTCTATTCCTTATCATAACTTCAGAGCTTTAAAAACAGGAGCTTTCATTAATTTAACTTCAAAAACACTTATTAGTGACATTAGTCTTGGTACACTACTGCCATGTTTTCACCCTAAACCAGCTGTTTGTACTGTATTATTTTTGTTACCTTATCCACCTCATATGAGTTTTTCTGTTTGCTTCTTCCAAACTCAGCCTCCTTTTTCCCACCCACCCACTCACCATCAGCCCTCCGTGAACACCACTCCCCCTCAGATTTGGGGCATATTCTGCCAGATCCACTGATCGGAGCCACTCCATCACTCTGTGATTGGTCCATTGGGAGATCTCCGCTGGTGTGATGTTGTTCTGCACAACAACAGTGGGGGGGAAAAAGCCTCAGCTGATCAGAAAAAAAAGACTTCAGAAACAGGCAGTGAATAAAATATCTAGTAGAACGCACAAAGAGTATAAAAGACGTGACTGTGACTGTGTGGTACCTCATCAGAGGGTCTTCGCCTGAGGCAGTTGGGTTCATAGGAGTTGAGGCGCAGGACCTGAATAGCTCTCTTGATACTGAGGTGATGAAGAACACTGCCAACTTTTAGAGACAGCAGGTCTTCCTGGGAAACAATCACAGGATCAAACTAAATTATTACAGTCTTGTCACATGTTAACTTGTGTATTCAGGTAGAGAATAACTAATCAGGCCATCTGGCAAGAGGTTGTTGTGATTTAAATGTTCATAGAAGAACGTGATGGGGTTTAAAATGTTGTGGCAGCTCACCACCATCATGTAGTGCAGCATGCGTCCATCAACACGAGCCTCATCAAAGTGACTTTTATACTGCGGGAGGCCAATGTCATCCAGCCACCCTGAAGCAAAAAATATGAGTGTTTTTTAAATGAAAAGATGAGTCACCAGTTATTTTTACAATAATGTGACATCACACTCACTCGTCACCCAATGGTGGTCCAGTTTGCCCTTCAGGTCGTCCTCCTCTGACCCCAGAGCCTGCAGGGCCAGATGTAGCTTCTTCCTGTGCAGAGGCTGTCTGATGCCCAGCTCCTGGAGAGGGAAGATGAAAGAAACTCAACAGGGCAACAGCAACTTTGATCAAACAGTAGGATTATACTTGGTCTCATTTGTCCTCTTGACACTGAGCTATGATTGAAGTAAAATCACATTCATTTCAACAAAGATCAGAAACTGCTTCAAATTACGACTTAAGAAGTAAACTCTAGGATATAAATGAAATAAAAGCTGCGTGCACCCTGTCTGTTCAACAGTCGGGGTTTCTGTCTATGTCATGCAGAGGTTTGGGGTAAAACTACTGAAGCCATTTCTCAAAGGTTTACCTTCTCCAGGTCATGCTGGGATGCCTGTAGTAAACTCTGTCCTGACTTGATCCAGCTCTGTCCTTGAGCGACATATAAACCCAGACCCTGCTCATGTAACCACGAACACACATCATCCTTATTCCACTGTGAGAAGGGAACATCCACAGCACTGGCGGGGACAGAGAAATGCTGATCAGATGACCACAACAAAACACTGAAATGAGCTTGAAAGCACCGTTACATCCAGTAGAGCTGATGAATAATAGCTGTCAGCTTATGAGTATGTAATAGCATATTTTTGGAATGTTCCCTTCTGGGATCAGTTGTAAAGGTGTGTTAAAGCGCTACAATTCTTTAGAGATGATCTAAAACACTTCATAGTATTCTACAGCACTAACCATCACTAGCTCATGCCTCTAATTAATAATAGTAATATGACATGAATTTGACACTTGCTGGTGTTTCATTTCATGGGACCAGCCGAGTCGAGGCCCTGCTGTGGCTCTGACTCCTCCTCTCCTGAACTCCATCTCCGCTGCATCATCAAGGTTGAAGGAAGTAGAGTGACTCCTCTTCAGCCTGAAGAGGTCATTAAACAAGATGAATGAAGATAGAATGACAGAAAGAAGAATGAAGCTGTAAATAAACAAGTATTACTGTAAATGGTTCAGTCCAGATGTTACCTGCCAAAGAATTTCTTGAAACCCTTTGACTTCTTTTTGGTTTCTAGTGAGGACGGTACAGGAGCTCCATCCTTGGATTTTTGTGGAGGAACACCAGCCAAGTCTAGGTGATCTGTGCCTTTACCTTCTGTCTCTGCTGTGAAGAAAAAAAAAAAATAAATAAAAATATATATATAT
>JAQQZY010000005.1:21108664-21125400 GCA_030068375.1 Ostorhinchus rueppellii
TTTTTTTTTTTTTTTTTTTTTTTTTTTTTTTAAATAGAATGAGAGGGGCTTTTTGGGGGGGGTTTGCACAGCTAAAATTGTTTTCCGCACAATATTGTATATGTATCTGAGCTAGATGGATATTCTACACTTTAATACTATCAAAAACACTGTGAAACAAAGAAAAAAATGACAATTTAAGTGACTTTTATTGTTCCCATTGTTTGTCTTTTTCCTTTTCTCTACTCCCTTCCTTCCTCCCCCTTTTACTTTGTAGAAACATGACATAATACTCCCCAGATGTCCCCACTCATGGACAGAGGGTATGGAACTCCTATGGCCACGAGTCCATCTAACACAGGAGGGAGGAAAGGTGTGGATGTGAGGGGGAGGGGGCTGGCAGGAAACAGCTGCTGGAGCATACGGGGTGCTTACGTCTCTTGTAACCCCTAAAGAAGTTCACCCTGCACCACATGACAGATCTCAGTCCACCAGAGTGAGACAGACCTTTGTGACTTCAAAACAATGACTGGACGGTCGCCAGGATTCAGAGTCAGACATCACATCTTCAAAAACTATCACTGCTCTGTTTCACAGCCTGAGATGGTGTTCACTTTGAGGATGGGGCCTACCTCATTGTCCCTGTGATCTCTGTCCACAGCAGTGAGCTTCAGCTTCAGGCTGGACACTTCAGTCATCAGCTCCAGCTTCTGGGTTTCCAGTGTACTCCTATTTAACAGCTCCTGTGGAGGAAAGTGCAAACTTTGTAAATCTAAACAACACATCTAAGGGACTGATAAGAGTTATGTATTTTACAGCCGTACTTTGAAAAACTTGTACCTGCTGAAGCAGATCCTCAGTAGCATTTAGTTTCTCCCTATGATGCTCGAGGCAGGTGTCGAGGTCCCGAATCTTTTCACCCTGAACCTCCACCTGGTCTGTTAAAACACTTACCTAAAAAGAGGTGACTTATAAATGTACATAAATCTGAGTTCAAACTGTTGCTAAACGATAAGTGATGCTAGTCATATTTTTCAGGAATTGTATTTAAACAACTTTCAAATGAGTCACATTCTTCCCCAACTTTTGGTTATGATGAAAACCTTGTAAGATCGGGTGGGAAAAAAAACATGCTACCCAGTATAATTTATCATTTATTACTTAAACATCTTATACTCATGCTGATCTACTATAACATGAAACATTAACATAGTGCAAACTGCATTATAACTGGAACTAAATCAAGTCAAAAACATTTCCGTGTTCTTTATTAACAGAAACCAATGTTTGAGAACAAGCACATTACGATGTTGTGTTTTCTATTCCTTTAGAGGACTGTGCTACAATTTGCTTGGAACATTAACCATTTCCAGTAAATATCTTCTACTCATCATCTTCTCCATCTATTCTTCTTCTGTTTTCAAGCAGCTGGCCTTCTCTATATTACTTTAATGCCACACTCTTAATCTAGTCTGTTACTATGGCATTTCATTCTTGATGACATTTATAAACCAAAAAGGTAGAGTAACCATTGTGCAAAGGGAGAACAAAGCTGATCAAGCCCTAATTTAATTTCATTTTACTTCTTCCTGCACTATACACTCTTTATTTTTATTTATTTTTTGAATTTTATATTTGTTAGAAATGTATTTGTTCACTGCTAATATGGTTTAGTCTTGGCATAATAACCATGACATTCCTTATTAATGGACACATCTCAAAAACACAAATGTGCTTTACAAATTGCCACATCTTGGAGATCAATAAAGTATGTATGTATGTATGTATGTATGTATGTATGTATGTATGTATGTATGTATGTATGTATGTATGTATCTATCTATCTATCTATCTATCTATCTATCTATCTATCTATCTATCTATCTATCACATGGTGATGCCTGCACTCTGGATCAGCTTTACATTTGCTCATTACCAAATTTATTCAAATTCTCTTTATTTTCATAGATATTGTGCTTCTAACAAAGAAACAAACAACACTGAAAAATGCCTCCTTGTCAAAGATAATTGCATCACAGCAGACACACAATGTTATTTAAGCATCCATTCAGATATAATTACTATGTCCTCACACACCTGAAGAATAAGGCATTCTTTGTCACTCTCCAGCCGTGACAGACGTTCTTGGTAGACTGCTTCTGAAACATGTCCATTAGTCTGAAATGAGAAACAATGTGTTGGCTTGTGTTGTCTAGATGCTTAATTACCTCTGTAACACTGGTATAACAAAGCTTTAAATTACAATTTTTTATTTAAAAAAAAAAAAAAAGTGTGAGCTTGTGAAGAAACAGAATTAAGGCCTTGAGCTTGAGCTGTCACGATGAATGAAATACAGCTCTAGCTGAAGAGTCCAAATGAAAATACACATCAGCCTTGAACCCTGATCACAGGTTTTCAACTGGCTGCATAGTTTTTAAGTAAAAGGATATAGGCATCTTGACAATGAATTCACATGGTTTTCAATTAGAAAAAAGGTCAGATATGTGAGAAACGTGAGGGTCAACAGTGCTCTCACATGTAAGTGATTTGAAAATTGGATCATAAGCAAACTCTCCTCTCAAATAACACACATGGAGGCTGTGGGAGAAGAAAAACAAGAGCCCCGGACTGAGTCAACGTGAGTTTAAGATGGAAACTATTTTCAGCAGGATCCCTATAGAAGCTTCATCACTCTCCAAACACATTATGACAGCACTTTAACAATAAACACAGTCATGGTATAGGCAAAGGAGCAGGATGAAGAGATATAAAACAGATCAGAGGATGCATACCAGACCAAGTCAGAAAGACGCACACTGAAAAAAACTGATCTTATCATTCAGAGACTGGGCTTTGCCAAAAAATCTCCTGAAAAGTAGTGAAAAAAGAAATTAAAATACATTGTCCAACCACATGCAACAGCAACTGCTCTATTAAAAGAAATGCTAATGAAAGGATTAAGAGAGTTTCAGACTTCATGACAGTAAAACTAACCCTGAGAAGAACCCGTTATTTCAATTTCTCAGTTAATTAATTGATTTGTCTATAAAATAGTAACACGTCAGTGTTTTCTAAAGCATAAGATGACATCCTTAAATATCATTGTTCTGCAACCCAAAAATAATCAGCTTTGTTTTAATTAGAGGCTTTTTTTTCCAGAAAAAAAAAAAATCACTCAATTAAAAAACAAATCAAATAATGTACCCAAAAAACTCAAACATATCTGAGCCACTACTTAAATGCATGTCTAATCAGCTTTTTTTCCCTCTTACTATTCGTCCATGCAGCCACTCTGCCAGTCCCTCTGCAGTGGAATCAGGAATCTGACATCGCAGGTTGTCCCGCTCCTCATTGTCCATGAGCTCCAGTGCTGCCCGCAGATCTTCTAGTAGGTGAAGCACCCGAAGGCCACCCAGGAAAGGGGAAGTGGGCGACTGGCAGTCAAACAGGCCATTTGAGTAGTCCATGGCCTTGGAGCCTGAGAGTGTGGAGAAGACAAGAGTTAGGTTCTAGAACACTACATATTTTACATAAACCACAAACACAAGACTGAAGTTGTGAAATTACAGCAAACTTATTGGTGTGAAAATAAATCATTTAATTAGCAGAATTCTCACAGGCAAAAGAGCAAGCAATGGCTATAAAGAAAGATTTACAATCAAGTCACATTTGGTTCTGATCTATGTCTGCGTGACCATAAATTTTGGGTTTGGTCTGTTTACTTCTTCTAAATGTGTGTCTCAGCCCAATCAAACTCATTCATATAGTGTTGATACCATTAGAAACTCAGACCTGCTTTCACACTGTGTCTAATAATAGTCACACTGCAGTCTGAGAACAACAACCTTCCTGTTGCTCACTCGCAAGTGTGTGTGTGTGTGTGTGTGTGTGTGTGTGTGTGTGTGTGTGTGTGTGTGTATGAGAGAGATATGTTTTTTCTGAGTTTAATAACTTTATGCACAGTATCTGCTTTACAATTTTTTATGCTTTTATTTTGATGCATGTAAAAATACCATAAGGTTCACATCATCACTTAAGGCATAACCACATCGTCTAGCAAACTTTTTTACATTATTACTCTTCTCCTCATTTTCCTTCTGTTCTGGTCATCAGAAAGCAACCAGGATTCTTGAAGTGAATTTAACAGATGTAAAACTGGGAAGGTACATGAAAACGTCATTGGTAAACCACATTATGCATTGTATCTGCTTTATGACAGTGTAAAAAACACTTTAGGGTTGCACATCTTCCACCATAAACACATTACATTTCTTGAGGATCAAAAAATTGTTTGTTATAATTTTGAGGAGCCAATAGTTTTCTTTTTTGCAACTACTATAATTAATATTTTAGTAACATACTAGAGTACAAAAGACTACAGTATGACCACAACATGTATGTGTGTATATTAGTTTCTTTTCCACCCATGTACAACATGCTGCAAATTAATATGAGGACATGATCAAACATTGCAAGGTAAATATCACCACCATCTGAGTAAACAGAGATTTCTGATTTTCTTGGAAGCTAATACAGTAGCATGCTTGCTAAACACAAATGCTTGATGTTCCCATCATACACAACAGCATTTTAATTTGGCATCTCTCTTAAATGTCAGTCATAATGAAGATGTCCAGTGGTCACCAAGAGGAGATTAAAAAATGAATAATCCAAACAATCATTGCTCCCCCACAGTAGCAAGGGAGTAGGGCTTGATGACGGCTGTGGTTTATGCGGAAACAGGGGGGCTGGGGGATGTCATGTGATCAGCCACCTCACTCCTACTGGAAAGGTCAGTGCTATAATTACACAAATCACTGGAAAAGTGGGGACTCTGAAACTAAGTAAAGTTCCAAAGCAAGAGTTTATATTCCAAACTCACAGAGCTTGAATAATCATTAGTTTCCATCATTGCAGGGACAATGGAAACTCTCTTTCATTTCTCATGGTGAAGGAATGCACAGAAGGCTGAAAGAGTCTGTAATCTGGTGGCACAATTTAAGCATTATTCCAAACTTTAATGTATATTCAGGAGGAGTAAGTTCAACTGCAGGTAGAAGAGGAAAGAGAGGGGTACATTGTGTTACTAGCCCCTGGACTTTGTATTCCCAGCTTGTGTTTTAATGGTTTCCAGATGTGGCTAGACCTTATACTACACCATGCCCACTTTAAAAGTGCTATGACCAGGTTTTAAAGTCCAAGTGTACACTGCGGTTACCTGCAATGATCCCATCCATTTGCTCCAAGGCAGCTGCCAACATCTCACTGGCGTCAGACATCATCCTCTCCTCAATGAATCTGAAAAGAAAAGAATATTGTTTTTTAAAAAAAATAGTCAAGGGAGAGTGGTAAGGAAAATCCATTATGATTGTGCCAGTGTAAGAGACGGACAGATAATCAAAAGCTCACCACATTCAAGTATAGTGTACCTCAAAAAAGCAGCCAGCATAAAGAAGGCAGGCGCAGGAATAATTTGTTGTAACAATGTCAGTTCTAGTGACCTTAAACCATAAATGCATATTCATAGAGGAAAAATCAGTCATGAATGCTAAGTCTAGTTTTTCCATTGTGCTCCAATTTTTGCAAACTAAAAGCCACTATCTAAAAATGTATACACTTACCTTGAAAAAAATGAAAGACTGTGACAGATGAAAGACATAAGTTATCAAATTGTTGAAAAAGAGGAGAGTAACCTTCTGATAGATCCAGACTCAGTAATGACACGACTTCGTATACAAGATATTCTTTTATCCTGATGTTATCTGAATTTTATGAGAAATGGATGAAACTTGTTTTGGGCAAAATGAAATACAAAACTTTCAGACATTTATCAGTTTTCTTTGTCTGCTGGGATAAACAAACAGGTTTCAGTTTTGGACTGCTGGCCAGAAAATAAGCAAACTTGTCATCTTGGGCTTTTGGGAAAAAAAATTATTGTAACTGCATCATTAAAAATAACAATAATGAATAAACAATGAAAATATTCACTTATACCAACTGTTTCTGTAATAGTTTCAGTTTTTAATCATTGTTTCCTCCAGATCTAGAGGAAACAGAAGCTTCAAACTACAAAGCTTGTCTGTATGTTTTCACATTTTCATTTGAGACAGACAATAACTGAGTTATCACTAATCTTGTTATAGTACAAGCCCTCATTCTTTTCAGTCTAGCTTGTTCAAATGACTGCAGCATCAAATTAGCCTTGAAAAACTGACTGCTCAAAAGACAAAAAAACAAAATGGCCATCACAACCCTAACTTATTACCCAGCAGGCCTTATTTCCGGTTGGTCACGGGTGGTCATGGGCAGGCTCCTGTGTGGAATAATGGTACTATTCTCCCGGGGGTCTCAGGCCTGTAGCACTGGCATGCACGGCATCTCAAACTTCCGTAACAAAGTTGGACAGTATCCCCCATGACCAGTGATTTTAAACACTTATCACATGCCTCTTCTTTACATGCAAAAACTGTTTATCACTTCAAAACACACTCTGATTCTTTGGGTTAAGAAAGTGTACAAGAGGAGCCAAACTGGCAACTTAGGAGAGGCTCTATTTGCTCAGAAAGTCCCATGGTAGGGGGAAGGCATACATCCATGGGGGAAGGTGACCTGCAGACTTCATTTCCTCTCTCTGAGGTCACAGTGTCACACACAGCAGAGTAAAAATGGGCATTAAGAGTGTAATTAAACCAACTGCCTCAAAATGAGCTGAAGTAGGTGGGTCTGCTTCTAACACTGGGGCCTTTTAGAGGAGTCTGATTTAAACCACACAGAAAAGTGGTGACTTTCTACTGAAACATCACACTTGTACTGCTGTATGTTCCACTACTTCATGAACACATCAGTAAGATTGATTCTGAACAGAACCCTGGTTTATAAGCATAAGTAGTATGAAAGAAGTGGGTGTACGTAGACGCTGTGATTACTACTACTACTACTACTGGTTTGTGAACTCATTTAGAAGCCTGGATTTTGGGCTTTGCCCATTGCCATGTTGATGTTTTTGGAACCAGAAGTGACCATATTGGGACAAGAGGGCAGAGCTGGCAAATAGCATTAGGTAATCTCTAATGTTAGCTAGCATTAGCTAATCTCTATCTATGAAATATGTTGTATGTCACTTGTTTAGTAACATACTAGTTAAATTTTAATAACCCTGTAAGGGGAAACTCAGCTATTGTATTACAGTTAGGGTTAGATTATAATGTGATACCGAAAGAATGCTTGTCTTAGTGATTTATTAAGTGATTTATATGACAATATCTTTAGCATCTCAAGTAAAATTGTCATGATAATGACATTAACTAGTGTATAATTGTGGCCAACAACAACAGAAAAGAAATTCTTAGCATAAGCTCAAACTTTGACTCAGTGGAACTGTCAATCACACATGTCAAACAAATCACACACTGCAGGCATCAAAGCTTTTCGTTTTCCAGAAGTTTCACATTAATGGGGCAATATTTCACAGAAGTACACTAGTCTGGCACTGTCACACCAGTTTCCAAATGAAAAGTAATCCAGGACCTCTCAATTCATTTTTTATCCATCATTGGGCACAGACCACAGCAAAACAAATGGAGACCAATCAATCACAATTAAATGATATTATTTAAAGGCAAATGGCAGACTGAGTGAATGTCAGTTCTGAAATAATACAACCTGCTCAAATTAAATGTTACTGCTCTCATGGGTATTATGGGTGGAAGGATCCCACAGACACAGGCTCTCACTGCTGATAAGTCTTCCACAGGTATTTCCGTTATTTGACAGAAAACCATCTTGCTACCACCAGGGTGGAAAGAATATTTGGTCAGCTGCTGGTTTCACCCTGTGGGAGAAACCTAAAGTATGTCCCTCTTCCAAAAAAACACTTTTTGTTGAGAATCCAAATATATTCTTCCTCCCTGTGAATGCTGAAAACAGGAAAAGAAGCGCAGCAGCATGTGTTATCTTATGATCCACTTTGTATCCCTGTATCTTCTTCTGACCACAATGTAACCACAGGTTGAGAAGTAAATATGATGAAAACATTTCAGGAGCACAAAAACAATCGTAGCAGAAATACATTTTCTAACACACCATTTTCTGTCCTGTGATCATAGCCACATCTAATTTGGTTTAATAAGGTTTATGGGAAATCATTTTCATTGAAAAAAAGAAACATGTTGATACTTGAATTTGATTCAAAAGGTTTAGGTTTAGAATCACACTAATTTCCACATCAATAATCCATTTATATGGTAGAAATGACGCTGAATCTGAACCCAAAGAAGTCTTATCACTTTTCAAGCCCATAACACCACAGCCCTAAAAATACTACACTGCTTCTGCAGCAGTGATGAGCAGGCCATCCAGTTACTTTTCTGACCAAAACCTCAGGACAGAAGCCCAGAAACAAAGGTCCACCTCTCTATGTGAAGGCACGCCTGCTGTGATGACTGATAAAGCCACAGTGTAGGAGTGAGCACTACACATTCCTGAGCAGGTTCGTTTGGCCCTAAAACCAAACACTAGTGCCTGGTATTGACATCCCCACTGACCTCTGGGACCTGTTTCCCTCCACCCATCACACAAAATCCAGCAAGGACTTTATCCAGGCAAAAACAAACAGCTTGTAATAACAAACAAAAGCTCATTTCACTACAATAATGAGGCAAAAATCATTTCTGAATAATTTGATTTCTCCAGGCAAAGCTTGAAAACACAAAGATCACCACCAACTGTTGTGTTCAACCTTTTACTCTAAAACAAATCACAGAAGCAAACCTTACTTTAGTGGATGCATTATTTTCTGAGTGATTCTGTATTGAACAAAGGCGCAGTGACAGGTTCTTCAAATTGGCCGCTTTGTCTACAATACAATAAAATTACTCAAGCTTGATGCTCTGACAGACAGGCTCTTTATAAACCCTCATTACAATTCATACAGTTAGAATGTTAAGAGGGGCATGAATGCTGCCCATATAAATATGTATTATTTATTCTATCTCATAGAAAGACAGATCAGTCTGGGAACAAAACTTGACTGTTCAAGTGCTGAGGTGGTCTAACATCGACCAGATGGGGAAAAAGAGATATGGAGGGGGAGGGACAATGTCTCTGGAAGGAAAATAGGCTGGGATTACTTGACCCTGCACTGAGTGGACAGTTTCTGAAATACACGCCTTCACTGGTGCCTCAAAACACTTGTGCTCCAATAACCCATTTCCAGCTGTGGTACAGATGTGCATTTCAGAAATAAACTGTCTCAGAGTAGTAATGGCTGCTGACTTTACTCTGGTGGTATAGTATACTAACACAAAGTAGGGAGAGATCTAGTCACAACTAAGTATTAAGTGTGGTGGCTGATAAAGGAGACCCTTAATGAAACTGAACAGGGATTTTTGGACATAAATGGTGCTTCCAGTGGCTTCAGTGATTCTGCCTTTCAATAGTTTACCTCATTTCTGTTCTTTATTAACTATGTATAAAATGTAATCAGTAAAACAACAGTTCCACATGCATTGATGCATAAATAACTTATTAATGGTACCTGTGCATTAAACGCTATTCATCTTTTTTCACTTCCAAGTCTCATAACATCAAGCTCTTTTCATTATAGTCTGAATGCACTTCTTTGTTACTTGCTGTGCTGTCCAATAGACTGCAAATTATTGTAATTTAATTTGACCTAGTGATATTTGTCATGTTAACATTTGAGAAAGAGTACAAAAAGAAAGTCTGCTTTGGTTAAGAAAGTGTTCAAAATGAAAAAGTTTGAATGGATAAATGTAAAAGCACAAAAGAAAGAGCTCACATGTCTTATTTAACAGACAAGCTGCAGTATCATAATATAATAATATAAACTGCCTGTCCTGATAAATAATAGTCCAATGTCTGCAACGTGAAAAACCTGTTTATCAAATGAGGCTAATCTTTCTCGAGGTTTTAAAGCAGTACTTTTTTTCTAAAACACAGTGAAGTTTCCCTCTGAAATGGTGCTCCTTTTGTTTCTGCTTGTGTTTGTTGTATTAAAACTAGTCTCAGGTGCCATTTTATTCATTTCCCATGACAGCTTCAAATCTTCCAAAGAGAGGAATCTGCCAACACCAGACTGAATCTTTGTGCACAGAGCCCACTTATATATTTTTACTTGTGAAGTTTTGTTATCTAAGCCGTTATAATACTGATCATTGATTTGTTTATGGCTCCAGAATTTGGAGAATTTTACAATTAAAATCTTTCTCTCTTGATCACAGTATGCCAGTGTCAATATGTAGAAGTACAATGTAGTAGTAATAACAGTGAATTGTTGCTGTAATTTCAGCAGAAGAGATTAATAAATAGCCTAGAGTAAGACAGCACCATTTCTATTCAGGTTTGAGTCATGTAACTGCAGTACAGCAGGCAAAATAAAAGCAGGTAGATCTTGGAGAAGTAACGTGGATGTGAAGCGTGACATGGACTGAAGTCAATTCCACGTGAAATTCAACCTCCAGCCAAACGCCATGTCTTTGTTTACACTTCCCCCTGAAGAGCCCGTCCAGTGGACTTTTAGTCTAGGCTGCTGTGAGGTCAGGTTGTTTGTCAGAAATGTCGGCACATGCTTTAAACTAATGCTTTATTTCTCATTGCAGCAGCAGTAACCACACTGGGACACTGCACAAACAACCCTTTGTCACTGAGAAACTCACATGGTAGCACTGAGACCCTGTTCCCAAGTTATTGCAGATTTTCCACGTGGCCCAATGACATCACATTCAGAAATCATACTGGAGGGGAAAAAAAGAGAATGATGGAAAGGGTCTGGAGGAACTGAGTAAGACAGCCAAGAAAGCCAAAGAAAACCTGCCTTCCATTATCAAAGTCTTAGAACAGAAGCTGTGCGGTCTCAAAAAGTCTTGATGCTCCAAATGTACACTGATAAGATGAGTAAAACAGTAAAAAAATATATATTAACAGATGAAAGGGTGGTATCACACACTCAGGAAGAACCTTGGCTTAGTCCTGTCAGGAAGCCTTTCCTGCCACATTCTGAAGAAATGTCTTCCTCCGAGTTACAAACTGGCATGGCCCAGAAAAATACAAGTTGAAAGTAGAAATTCCACAATCTACTGTACTACCTCATGGGGCACTTTAGAGTATCAAGTGTCCTCAGTGTAAAGAGGAATTTGCACAGCACATAAATAAAGCCAATCCTTCAATTGTATTCTCGTGAGATGGATCTGTTTCAAATCAAGGGCTGATTTTAATTTTACTCTGAAGCATACAAACACCCAGACATATCATGTGACTTACAAGTGACACCTCCCTTCATTCAAAATACACAAGAATGTTGAACAAAGAATGCAAGGAATGTAGATTCCTACAAAAAGGTTGGAGATAAAAAGGTCCCAGTTGATTTTGTGCAAACGTGGCTAAAATTAAATCTAATCGTAATAACTCTAAAGCTCTTTAGGGAATCTGTCCAAAGTAGATTTTACTCCAGGCCAAGTCTACTGTTAATAGACCTAAAGCTCAATTGATGGACTTTCTCTCTTCTTTAACAAATAACTACCACATGCAGGAGAAAACAATACCAGTGTTGCCTAAGGATTACTTAGTAAATATGAGTTTCATTAGCAACTGGTGTGTGTAAAGTAAAAAATATGACTTGCCAAGCCACTTCTTCAACTGAAACAGTGGAACTGATTAAGAAAGCAAGTGTGCACAAGCATGGACTTTCTGAGCAGCTGACCAGTGTTATTGTTACAAATATGGTTACTGTCAGAGAGGGAAATAAAATCCTTTGTTATGCTTTCAGTTCTGTGCCCGGAAGCCAGGACATCATGAGAGGTACGCAGAGTGGAGGGCTGCCAGCAGGTCAATCAGAGCCTCAGGAGGAAGGTTTTTCCTGAACAACAGTATACTACAGAGGTTTACTCAAACAAAGGCTGCACAAGGCTGACTGATAGTAGAGGAAACTGATGCTGGAGCAGAAGCAACATTAAATAGCTGGCTTTGTGTTGGATGACTTTTGAGTGTTTATTTCTACATGTTGGTGGAGAAACTGGAGCTTCACAGATGTAATTTGTGACTTGGACTGAACGTTTATGCACATGTGATGAATAAATCAGCTCTGATTAAGTGCAACTGTCAACTTTCTTCCAAATTAAATTACGATGTGTATAGTTTAATCATATTAATCACATCATATTAGTGAATGTTTGGTGGCTGATATCAAATCTAAGCACTACAGGCTATAGTTCAGACCTGAAAAAGCAAATATTACAGCAAATCATGACCAGTTAATGAAAGTATTATTAATACACAAGCATAACATGAACAGTAAAACACACAGAGACGTTCATTTAAATCATGATTAAAATTAAACTAAGTAATTACATAACCAGCAAACAAACAAAAAAAAAACAACAAAACATAACAATAATGTGAAGAACAAGAAGCTAATTTGACCCTAACATTTTACATGCAGCTAAAACAACATTTTTGACCGTTTTTTTGTATTTTTAAACTAGCACAGTCCAAACTTAAGATAAATTGACGGTCACAGTGTATGAAATCAGTAATAAATAAATTCATTGAAAACTTCGGTGAACTTACTTTTTT
Source organism: Ostorhinchus rueppellii (assembly GCA_030068375.1). Lineage (NCBI taxonomy): Eukaryota > Metazoa > Chordata > Actinopteri > Kurtiformes > Apogonidae > Ostorhinchus > Ostorhinchus rueppellii. The sequence continues at coordinate 21,121,235 of JAQQZY010000005.1, forward strand.
CGACCAGAAAAAGTCAAACGAGGGGGTCCTGCAGTCTCCAGTGGGTTTAATCCAAACACTTGAACGATATTCAACGGACCTTCATAATTGGAGACCTTCTTTCCATTGAGTTACTCTGTCAACTGAAGTTTTCAACTAAACTCTTAACCATACGGAGAAGCGGGGTCAAGCTGAAGAAAGTGTGGAGGGAAAACCAGAAGTCCTACAACGTATCCTCCGAAACAAAAGCCGGAAATCCATTTGTAAGAAGGGAAAAAGTTATCCTATGTACATAAGAACCTTTTAAACTGAAGAGTAACTCCAAGCCAAGCATGCTAACATGTCCTCACAACTAAGATTGTTAAAATGGTTCAGTCATTTATCTATATTTCACTTACAGTGACATAAAAATAGACCTTACTGTGACTTTTCACATGAGTTTTGGGTAAAAGTTAGCCAAAGACCAATAAGCAACCAGGGTTTTTCTAGTAACGTCTAGCTTAGTTCTGAGATTATGATACATTTATTTCAGCCGAAGTGACATGTTTTAAGTGGTTAAAGTAAAATTAATATTACCGATGGTTTGAGCGTTTTCTCACAGTGTAACTTATGTCCTCGGGAATGAAATCATTATTTTTAATTAATTCAATAATGTATTCAATAAAATTTCAGAGTCGACAAATATGATGTATTTTGAAAGTATTGACCGGAAATAGTATTTTTATTTAGTTGTTTAGCAGAGCGCATGCGTATAAGATATCGCGGCACTTACAGTATATTTAAAAACTGAAAAAAGCGTCCTTCCAAGATGTTTTTTTTTTTTTCTGTAATGTAACAGCTGTTAAATCAAAGAAATACGAGGCGCTCTTGAAAGCAGCACCACTAGTCGATACATAACTGTGAAAATCCATATTAGTTTATTGAGTTCATCAACGAGACTGTCTGCACTACAGGATACAAAATGTTTCACAACATCCGTGGATGTGTTGAAAGCAATATCATATCAGGTCTGAGCAAACAGAGCAAATTGTTTCACACCAAATGCAAACATGGATATAAATGACAGAGGTCAAATTCATTTAAAATGTGTACAGAAACAATCATCTCTAGTTTATCCAGTCAAAGTCACTCTGTCCCTCTGCTCTCAGATCCAGCAGTGTGGTGCCAAGACTAAAACACAGGCAGAACAACCAGCAGGTGGAGTCAGAGGTGTTCACATGACATTTGATGTTCTTTTAGAGGAGACTTGACTTAATAGGCTGCCTGACTTTACTTCACAACTCAGTGTGAGAATGTTCTGAGCGATATTATTTCTTATAGACACTACAGAACACAATAAAGAAGAAATAACTAAGGCTCGCCATAACTGAAATATTTCTGTATATTTTTTATTATGCAGTAGCCTAACAGCATGTTGACTCCCATGGCATTCTAAATAAATAGATTTATAATTTACAATGTTTGAAAACAGTTGGATTCTATCATTTTCACAATATTCAAACAAATATGTGTATTTGCTGGGAACTAGAAATGTTCTGCAGTGCATTAATACATATTTGATGCTAATCTTCCATCATTGAGCACCATTAATGCACAAATTGCATAACAATGAAGGAATGATGAATTGTAAAGAAATATAGACAAATAACCAATGCTTCTATATTTCATCTTTGGCTTTTAATATTAATTAATGCAAATACTAACTTAATTACCACCAACTTTAAACTATTGTTAATTTTATCCATAAAGCAGGTCACTGTGTCCTCTGTCTTTCCTTCATGCCATTTCCCATGTGCACATTTTGTAAGCTGAAATGCTCTGCTTTAATATTAAACTCCACTATATCCTCCTAAAACCCAGCAATGCATTTTTGTCCTCTATAGGGGACAAGAGTTTCACAGCTTTATTGAAAAAACAAAACAAAGCAAAAGCTGTCAACTGCAAAGGTGAACTGCATGAGGAAAAAAAGTATATTGTACTGTTTCCAATAAAGGCAATTATTTGATGTAAAATAAATAAATAAAATAAAATAATAAATAAAATCAAAAAACAGCCAAAACTTGTACTTTCATGGGGTCTCAGGAGGACATACCATTCAAACCTGTGATCAATACAAACAGGTGATTACTGTGCTTGACAAGAAGCCAAACACCCACCAGTATTGTGTCTGCTGAAGAAATCATAATCTGGTGAGTTGATCCTTTCATTTTTACTTAGCCATTTTAAAAAGCAGATGCAGACAGACACACAAGTCTGTGGCCAGGGGGGATTGTGTAATGCCTATTAGGAGGAACACCTTTGGACAGTCAGTAAGAACAGCCCACACATTGAACAGACTGCCAACAATAATCACAGACTCTGATGCATAGTGTCAAGATTAATCTAAAAACATTGTTTACAGATGATCTACTCTGTGAACTTTTTCAGGTTACCTGAGGTGCACTTTCTTTTATGTGCTGGAATACTTGTTTTAATAACATCACTAGTATTTTGTCTTTATGAATTGTGTTCTTTTCCTGTATGTGTCTAGTATTACTGTTTAATGTACTGAATTCTATTTTGTGCCATTACCAAGGGATAAGGACCTCAGCTCCAAAGGTACTACATACTTTTTTTTTAATTTAATTTTTTTTCCAGGACTCATTCTGGTTTCATTCTTTTTTATGTTTTTGACCTTGTAATAACTGATCTGATGGTACATATTTTAAGTATTAATAATACCTGACTTCAGATTGAATAGCAGATTCACACAATTTTAAATGATCTATTTATCCTTGTTTCTTCTTGTTATTTGATAAACTTTTTTTTCTAATAGATAGCTCAACTGTACAGTAGTTACAGTTAACATGTTCCACTCTCACAGTGCTTGATGAAGTTTATCCCAAGAAGAAAGCTAATGCTATTAGCTAAGCTATTAGCTTATGTACACGCACGGTCACTTCTGGATCCAAAAACATCTAACATGGCGATGGCAAAATCACAAACCAGTGGCTTTAAAGTGGTACTTCAGAAACCAATAGGGGAAATCACAATTCATTTGCCCATTAGTTATATATAGTCTATTCTCTTTCAAAGCTGAGTAGTTTAAGTGGCGCAGTGACTGAAATGTCTATTCATTTCTACAGCCCCTGTAAATTAAAATGTCATAAACTGCCTTTCAAGATCAATCTCGTGCATACTGAGTGTTGGACTGTCTTATTATCATGACCATGACTCTTGACTTCAAGATTGTTCTGCAATGACAAGAGAGTAGAAGCATTTTTCTCTATGTGGCATGAGGTAGAGAACTGAGGTCAAGGATTGGCTGACTGAAGGCTAACAAACATTTTTATCATTAAATCCATTCTGATATTTTTTGTATATAATGGCTGTAGAAAATGAACTTTCAGTCTGCACTACCCAGTTTATTAGACTGTAGAATCTTTATTTAAGTAGTTAAATCTGAGTCAAATTCAGGCCATGGCCATTTACGTCTCTGATTTTTCATAAACTCTGATAGGTCTGTGTTCATTGATGTCTGTGTCTCCTGAATCAACCAAAGCTATAAAGGTAAGATAAAAAGCCAAATGTCATAATCCTTTCCAAGGGAGTCAGAAAAGATGAGAAGAACAGACCAATGTATGGATGTAATGTCTATCATAGAAACCTTCCTAATAATCAACTGCACATCTGTGGAAAAAATACTTTAGCACAATATTTAATTGAAAATGATACGATAGTGCAAAATAGAAAACAAACAAATGTATAAAGTCTGGCTTGTAGCCTGAACAGCAAACATTTTTTATATGACTGTTATGTTAAACAGAATATAGAATCTAAGTGCACATGCATTCATGATATATTCTCCTTTAAAGAGGACCTGCAACAAAGTATTACTGTGTATGTGTGAATGGCTGAATGTGAGACACTGTAAAGCACTTTGGGCACCATGAAGGTGTATAAAATGCACAATATAAGTTCAGTCCATTTACCATTTACTGTGGTGTATTTTCTTTTGTACCTTAGGTAATGTACAGCACTGGACCACATTTGATTTATTTTTTTTAACTTATATATATATATATATATATATACACACACACACACACACACACACACACACACACACACACATTCATTCATTTTCTATACCTGCTTTATCCTCACTAGGGTCACGGGGGTCGCATGGAGCCTATCCCAGCTACTTA
>JAQQZY010000005.1:21193234-21205653 GCA_030068375.1 Ostorhinchus rueppellii
CACACACACACACACACACACACACACACACACACACACACACACACACACACACACACACACATACACACACACTATTGATTAATTAACCGATTGGTTAATCTTCAAGGGGATGCTGGAGCCTATCCCATCTACCAGGGGTGAAGGCTGGTTACACCATGGACATGCTGTAAGTTCATCATAAGGCTTCTTTCTTCAGTCATTTTGGAAATAATTCAAACTGGTTGATCATTATTTGTGTCACTGGGCAAAAAAAAAATCCATAATTTCCTTTCATATTGTAGTTGAAGTAATCTGAGAAGACAGTAGCTTTACCTGTGGTTTCAGTAAAATCCTCTCTGTGATGCAGATTTTGTCAAACCACAGGTGTTTTCAGATGGGCTGAGGATTTGAATATGGACAGGACTACTGTTCTATTTTGGAAAAGTGTCTTCGCTTGTATTATTTTCTAATACAGTGTACCCACCACCCTTTTACTGGGCAATTAGATAAAGATGTGATCTATAACACACATCTGCCCAAACAGTGATTAAATTAAATTAAAACTACACATATTCCTTAAACTATTCATATATATAAATATAGATAAATAAATGAAGACCCGTCCAGTCTTTTCACTTTGTATTTCTATTATTTATCTTACATCCATACCTTGTCATTGTCAATGGGGGCACCAAACCGTAGCCACAGGAAACTGGAACTTAGTAGTGATGAAGAGCAGCAATAATCTTTAAATGACCTTTATATTTAAGTAACTTTAAAATTAATGTGAAAACGAATTTTAAAGTTTAAAAAGTCCAAATCTGTGGCCCCCTGTCCATACATTTGACTCAAAAGTCATTCTAATACAATCAAAATCTGTCATGATTTGGTTACATGGGAAAAAAAATAAATAGGCAAGGACCAAAGGAGGAGAAGGAAACCAGGGTAAATCAATTAAAGCTGTGTAGTTTACAGTCTTTAAGGACAAGGTTAGGGTGTAGGGAAAAGCTTCAGTTGGTTCCTGATGTGCTGTGGAAAGACCGTCACCGTGGTCAAGTGTTGTTCAGAGAGCGGGGACGCAGACAGGTCTCCAGTGGATCTCAGGGAACACTCGAGTCATTACTAGTGAAAGTGCCCAACCCACGCCACTGCGACCAACCACAGGGACTCACTGCAAACTGATGCGCATCGGTATTGGACGCATTGAGGGTTGGACTCCAGAACCAACACACTGATATCCAAGCGCACGGAGCGCGTTCAGTCAGTCTGCTCTTGTTGCGCGCTGGATATGGATCAGGACGCAGCGCGCCTTCCTGCTGTCTCCCGTGGACAGACTGCAGTCTGCGGAGCTTAAAACAGTCCAAATGAACCGCCGTCCCCCCGGATCGTCCGGCGTGCAATGGCTTAACAGGAGAGACATGAGTGTCCGGACGGAGGACAGCCTCGCTTTGTGCCAAAGGGCTCTCCAAATCGTTACGGAACTTTGTCTTACGGGACAAGTAGACCGGGAGAAATGTTCGGATATATTTCCCCTGGAGAGCAACATCCTAGGCACAGGACATGCAGGTAAATAGAAAGAAGTCCCCCCCTCTCCCCCTCATTTCCCTAATTTAATCATCTTGCTCTTGTCCCTTTAAATCAATAGATCAATTAGTTGTGGCGTTTGGACAAACATGAACTTCCGCCTTTGTTCTAATTTGATGAAACTTTATTAAAGCACTTCATATTTCCATTCTGTTTAGGGAAGTGTGTGAACCTCTACCTCTTACCCATCTGCTGCTGTTCAGTTCATGCTGAGAAAATGGCAACAGGTGGATAGACTGAGGTGGCTGGTCTGAGACGAAATGACTAGACTTTTCTTTCGTTTTTCTTTTCTTGCAATCTTCGACATTTATTCAGTCTAACTTTGACTAAAAAACATGCCTGGAGTCCCCCTTCAGAACACACACACACACATACACGTATATGTGTATTTGAACATTTGGATTACAATAGCCCATCTGTAAGAACAGGAAATATAAGTAACAGGTGGGAATTTTCCTTTGCTTATACTTTCCCAGTGTCTCTTGGACAGATGTGACTTAATTGTCCTGCTTCATCAAACACGTGCATCTGCTGCCCCCTCTTTTTACAGCTTTCCTTCTCTTCTTTTTCTCTTTCTCCCTTGCATGTTTGTCTGTCCCTTGCTTGCCTCTTCTTCCTGTTTTGTGTGCCTCCTGTCTACCTCTGTTACTCTGTCTGTGGTTATATGTAGACATCTCTATTAGTCTCCTTGCTGTGGTCGTGGGTTTCTGTGGCCTCGCCCTGTTGGTAGTCTCTCTCTTTGTCTTTTGGAAGCTGTGCTGGCCCATTTGGAGGAGCAAGGCTATGTCAGCCCATGCTGAAAATGGCCTCCACGTTGGTTTCCCAGAAGCACCTCCACCTAGCTCTCCACCGATCACTGACTGCAAAGTGGCAGAGGTGGAGAAGAAGTACCCCCTAGAAGTGAAAGTAAATGGACGAAGCTCTGTCAAACTCCTGGAGGCAGCCATGAAGATTAGCCAGACCTCTCCAGACATCCCTGCAGAGGTCCAGACAGCCCTGAGGGAGAAGCTCAGCCAGCAGGCAAAGATCCAGAGGCAGACCACTGAGCCTACCTCCTCCTCCAGGTACCCCATGTGAACCCTTTTCTAGCCAATACCCCTCCCCCCTGGCAACCAGCTCTATCTGGTGCTTAATTCAGCACAAAAAGAGATGCATACACAGTGCAAAGCTATCCTGACAGTTCGTGACAGTCTGGCCGTGGTCCTCGAGGTGCTTTGGCATGTGTCATCTAGAACGTCACAGGCTGACCTTGAAATGCTACTGCACATGTATAGTTGAGTGTCTTTTGTTGTGACTGAGAAAAAAATATCTCCTATATGGTGTTCAGCCAAGGGGGGGGGGTGCACATCTCCTAGCATCAGTTCAAATCCTATAATCACTTGTATGTACAAAGAGAGCTGCTATGGTAACGACAGGAAGCAACCCCAATAATTAAACAATCAGCTGTTTCTCTGCTTTGTTTTCCATGACTGTGTTTAAAGTAGTACGTCCACAATTAGCATTGCTGTGGGGTGGGAGCTGTCATGGTGGAAGGTTGGCTCATGGTGAGATGCACCAGGCAGCTGCGCTCATTTTCTCACAGGAAATAGTTATTGATACTTCCTTTGGGTTGTCATTAGGTTTTACACTGAGCTATGTTTACCATGAATTGTGCAGCCAGCGTGGATATAGAGAGCTCAGATAATATGTCGCTTTCAGGGATGCATGGATTGTAATTCAAGGCCAAGGATGAAATAACAATTTGGCTGAGACACACTGCCAGTGTTATTTTCTGTTTTCTTATTTCAAAGTCTTCAGTCCCTCATCATAATCTTTCCATGAACATATGTTCAATCATTAAAATTGATGTAACAATATGTAATATGTCACAACAGATATTGCCTTTAGTAAAGTGCCAACGACAAGGCTTATGTTGGCTGATACTAATATTGGATCGATATATCAGAGCAGCCTACTCTTTTGACAGCGATTATTTCCTGTTTGAAAACACCAAAAACAAGAGGAGTCTCATAGTAACCTTTCAGCTTGGAACAACAAAGAAATAGATGAAATGGCTAGATGCAGACCTAATTGTATCTTGCAATATCCTGCCACAGTGAGCTGCGATGATTTGTGTCTACTTATATTGTTCCTACTGCTGTTTGTAATGAGGGTCATTCACCAATACACAAACGAAAAGTTGAGTGTTGTTCCAGCTTTAAAAGTACTCACCAAAGAAATAAAAAAAAAACAGGCTTTAACTGGTGTTAGTAGTGGATTATTTGACATGATCCCAAATGGTCCTGCATGGTTTAAAGTGAATTAGAAAATTACAAACTGCGTACACTGACTTCAGTCAAACAGGTTTCATGATAACCCCCATACTGATTGCATTATGGGTATTGTACCCTCATTTTTTCTTTCGTCTTCTTTGAGCTTCATGAAAGCAAGTCAGACAACTGTGTTTAAAACATAACATTTTCAGCTGTTCCTCCTGTTTTATATTACTTGTGCCGTGGCTGTCACATCACTGTGATTATGACCGTCAGAAAGGAGGAGGACTGGTTGCTAGGTGACAAGATTGAGAGTCAAAACAGCCATCAGGTTTTTTGAAAATATGTCAACTTCACAGGAGTTTTCAGGACATCTGTTCACCTATTGTGAGCAAGAGAGTATATCACAGCATCATTAGGTTGTTTATGAACTCAAGACTTAAGGATTTATAACCAATTGACCCCAGCCTAATAGACTAAGTTAATCTTAACACATTGATGTGTGTTGGAGCTGCAGAGCATGATTGTTTTTAGCATCACTTGGCAAAAAATCCACAACTTTCAGCACATTGCAATTTATGTCCCCAGAGAACATGAGATTTCTGCAGTTCCTTCTTCAATGTGTTTTTAGCCTGTAGAAAATCTGCTCCATGATGCAGGATTCTGGTAAACACAGGCAGACAGATATGGGGTTGAACACATGAGTGATAGATGTAATTGCCAGTTACTAATCAGATTCAGCGTCATCTGTCCTGGACAAAGTCTTCTGCTCTATTCTGTCAGAAGCTTAGAAAAATGGCTTCAGAAACAACATCGTATGTTTGGTTTCTTGAAGCCGTATTAGCTTTAAGCCATTCATGAGCTGCATATATTCACACTATTACTATGCACTGGTACATCACTGACAGTGGAGACATTTACCGTATGCCCTCTCTTCGTTTCAACAGGCACAATTCATTCCGGCGCCACCTGCCTCGTCAGATGAATGTCACCAGCGTTGACTTCAGCATGGACACAGTGCCTCTCCGTCAGTCTTCTACAGCAAGTATTGGAAGAATAAAACCTGAACTCTACAAGCAGAAGTCTGTGGACTCAGAGGATGAGGGCAAAGAACCTGTGGAGACTTGTGGGAAACTCAGCTTTTCATTGCAATACGACTATGAGGAGCAGGCTTTAGTAGTGAGAATCCTCAAGGCCTTGGACCTGCCTGCCAAAGACTTCACAGGCACATCAGACCCATATGTAAAGATCTATCTACTCCCAGAGAGAAAGAAGAAGTTCCAGACTCGTGTCCACCGTAAAAATCTGAACCCTGTGTTTGACGAGAGCTTCTGCTTCCCTGTCGTGTACGATGAGCTTTGCAACCGCAAGCTGCATTTCAGCGTCTATGACTTCGACCGATTCACCAGTCATGATATGATCGGCGAGGTGGTGGTGGACAACCTGTTCGAACTCTCTGACCTTTCTAGGGAGGCAGTGGTTTGGAAGGACATTCATGCAGCAACTACGGTAAGTTATACCGCTTTTCCACTAAATGGGACCGGGTCGACTTGACTCGGCTCAACTCGACTCAGGCACCAGGTGCTATTTCGGGAGACTGTTTCCATTACAGGATACTACCAACGTAGAGTACCTGGTCGTCATAGCGATGCAGTGCGTAACTTCTGCGATGTCATCTACAATGTGAAACAGCTGGCAATAAAAACAAAGAGGAAGAGGAGAAGAAGAATTTTTTTGTCGGCCACAAACGACAGAAATGTCTGAACCTCCTGGTCTGACCACAGTGTAGTTTTGCGGGCTGATTAACCTACTGGTATATTTACTATAACCATCCAAATCTAGGTTTTTTTTTTTTAAATGGTAGGTAGCACACTGATAACACAATGACGCCGAGACAATTTGGCCAATCAGAGGTCTGCAGTGTTCACACGTCTCGTTTTGGTATCAGTTCTCCCATTTTGGAACCATGGTGGAGGTGATACCAAAAAACTAGCACCGGGTACCAGATTCCAGGTACTTTTTCGCAATGGAAATGTAAGTCGAGTCGAGCCGGTACCACATAGTGGAAATGCAGCATTAGTGTTTACACTCAAGTGCTGCCAAATCTCCAGTATGTCTGTGGGTGTTGTAGCTATGTGACAAATAGTGTAAGAGACATCTGTGCTGTCATGGAGGTGAATAAACATGTACTGTTTTTAGAAAGGTCTCAGAATTGAAGTATCGAGCTGAATCACTTTTGAAAACCTGAATTCATCAAAACAATAGGTAGAACATATTACATAATTCAAATGCTTTGGAAAATGAGTTTCGTCAACCAAACACCCACATAGTGTTTCCAGAAATTACAGGGTATTTCACAAACAATAAATATGGCAACAGAGGACAATTATCATCAGATTCAGAGGTGTATTGTAAAGAATATAAACAAACACATTTTAGCTCACACACACACACACACACACACACACACACACTATGTCTGTGTATCATCCTTTTCCTACAAGAATGATGTGGTCATGTATCCAGATTGTGTTCCCTCCCTACATTCACAGTTTACTCAAGGGCTTCTGCTTCATTTATGTATTTTTACATGCCGTGGGTTTTGTCACTTTAGTGATTCCATAGTGTTTGAGTAAAAATAGACATTATCAGTGTTTGTGTTTCCTTTTTAATGTAAAATATTTCTTTATATGTATTTAATACAACTGAAAAAACATGGCCATGCATAAGAAATGATAACCTTTGATCAGCACTTGTCAGCACAAATGAATGAAAAAGTTCGTTTCAATCATTGTGCTGGAACATTATCTCACATGCAAGCACTGACATTGGTATTTCAGTTAGAATTGTAATATCATTTCTAATGTAATTTTAATATAATTACACATGGACGTTATGTTCTCAATGTGCAGGCCACAGATTAAGTAGAAAACCTCATGAGGGAAGCTATGACTTTGTTGGACACACCATTTTTAAAGCCTAAGTGTGTACCAGAGCTTCTGGTAATAGCTTAAAAAGTTTTTACAGAGTTGCTTATAAATCCAGGGATTTCGCTTCAGGCCACAGTTCACAAACACAGAGCAAGTGGCACAATCCAGCTTTTTGTTTTATCAGTATCATTTCCTATTTGCATATTCTACATGTGGTTGATTTTGAATCTGACACCATGTTACATTAAAATAGTATGAAGTTAAATTAAGTCCTAAAGAACACCTCTCAAACTAACTGCCCAGACCTATGCACATCCAGTGTATGAGTGTACTCACTAATAAAACAATAGGCTAAACTAATGCCATGCAACCAACTGTGTGACCCTGCCATGTGCAGGCAGTGCACATTACATTTGTTAGAAAATTATTGTAGTTGATCTTGTTGGGAAGATGCGTTGATGAATACTCCCATCCCATTAGCATGGCCGAGAAAAACAGAAACAATAAAAGCGACAGTCTGACCTGTTGAATTAATACAGAGTGCCGTATGGGCTACCAAAATACAGCTCCCTTCACTTGCTGACCTGAACACTCCTGTGCTTTGCATTTTGATCAACATAATGAAGTGAAAATATTAAAATTGCTAAAGTATCATTTGTTACCTTTTGTTATCTTTTGTATTATCCCCCAGGAGAGCATTGATCTCGGAGAGATCATGTACTCGTTGTGCTACCTCCCCACAGCAGGGAGAATGACCCTAACAGTCATCAAATGCAGAAACCTCAAAGCCATGGACATCACAGGCTCTTCAGGTAACCAGTCAGCAGATAAGATGTGGCTCACATCAAAAGCACCCACTGGGTCATCAATCAAACTTAGTTAAAAGCTGACAGCAGGAGGACACTTAGAGAGGAAATTGAAAAAAGAGTAAAAGAAAGTTTATGAGAACAAATCATTGAAGGTTAACCTTTATCAGAATATGGAAGGACATTTATTAGCTCTGCTCATATTTTAACATGAATAGAAGAAAAAAAAAAAAAAAGCAGTCAGGTTTTGGATACATGCTTATATATTAAACAGATTTTCTCCTTAATATGCTTTTGTTGCTTTCATTCCAACTGTGAAGAGATGTGCGAAAAAAAAACAAAACAATAAAATGCTGTGTATGTGTCTCCCAGACCCATATGTGAAGGTTTACCTTATATGCGATGGGCGGAGGTTAAAGAAGCGAAAAACCACCATCAAGAAAAGCACACTGAACCCAGTGTACAATGAGGCCATCATCTTCGACATTCCCCCCGAGAATGTGGAGCAAGTCAGTCTTTCTATCATGGTGATGGATTATGATCGGTGAGTTAAGCTGCCATTGTATCCAAAATGCAATAATATGCCATTAACTTTTTTTATTAGTGTGAGCTGGAAGGAAAGCTTTACAACATAGAATTTGTTAATAACTATTAATCTGCTTTTAGAAAGTGGGCAATTTCGGTAAGATAGCTTTTTTTCTTCTGAAACTCATGAACAGCTATAATCTTTTTCAGTTTCAGGTAGATTTTTTGTTTCATTTCGATGTGTGTGGAGGTGAGTTGTGTGTTTTACATGGGTTTCAAAACTAACAGGGTCGGACACAATGAGGTGATAGGTGTGTGTCGCACTGGACCAGATGCTGAAGGTCTTGGACGAGATCACTGGAATGAAATGTTGGCCTACCCAAGAAAGCCCATCACACACTGGCACGCTCTGGGAGAGGTACACACATTTTATCAGCCTTCATCTCTGACTTAGTGTTAAGCTACTTTCAAAAACACAGCTTATGGAAATGGATGTGAAGCCTCTGTTGGTGGATTCAGATGTGAAAGGAATGTATAAAATGCAACTAAACCAAAAAAATAGCCAGTCCAACAGAACCTTAAAAAATACAAACACAAGAAGTATCCACCAGCACGAACAAGGACAATTGAACATAATGAACTGACAGGTAACACAGCCAACAACTGGAATAATGAACATACCAGACAAGGTGGGACTGAACAAATGGGGAAGAGACACAGGGACAGAATGCAGTCTGACAAGGACACACATGGAGGGATCTTACCAAATAAACCAGGAAATAGACAATAAAGCGTGGCATCTGTAATGCTTTTTATTTTGTGGTCTTACCTTACAGTGGCCTGGAAGGGCAGCAAGTTTTGAGAGTCAAGGTTCATGTTCTTCACCCAAACGTCCACTGACGCCCTGATGGCCTCTGTAAGAAAACAAGAAAAGAAATGTTCTGTTGTTCACAAGTGGTTTTGCTTGTAAGTTTCTTGTGCACATGTTATAAGAGAGTTGAATTCATTCAGCACTTTCCTTACGCATTCACAGCCTTTAAGGTTCAGTGTGTGATATCTGGGCACCTACAGTAGTAATGAAGCTGAGAATGCAGTTAACTCAATATCCTGCCTTACAGTGTCCATGAAAAACAGAAAACTTCAATCAGCATTTCGTTTTAGGTCATATTACCTTCAAACTAACAAAACTGGTGCGTTTCTGCACCTTAACCCTTAAAACCTGGAACTATTTTTATGGCAAATTCCAATGATTTGTTTTTCTCTACATCCATCCTTTCCATAGTGGTTCACCACCATTTATTATGATATCATGCCCTGTATTTTTCATTTTCCAGTGAAAATCATGTATTTTCCTACATTTACAGTGTACAGCTTTCATAAAAGGTCCGGGTTAATGAAAAGGTTATTGTGTCAAAACAGAGGAAACTGAAGCAAAAGTCACTTTTTCAGCAAAATATATCATTAACTGTACATAAAGAGAAACATGTACTACCACTGTCATTTGTTGAACTTTATGAGTTTTAATGGTGAATTAATGTTATAAGACATTGTTTCTACTTAAAGAGCCCGTTTTGATAATATTAGTGGCTCAAAAGTTATTAAATATTTTAGATCGGCAGATGTTTTTGGCTGCTGCCAGCTGTTTAGGGATTTGAGGGTTAACTCTGGATGTCACATACCATAAAACAAAAAAGAAAATAAGAAAAAGCTAATTCTATGTAACTGTATGATTGACTCTGTAAGGTGACCTGACTTAAACAGCTCATTCTAAGGTCAGATGATTATACACTAACGAAAACAGAATTATGAATTTTCTATTCTGCTTCTGCTATTATGTTCCCTGAATATAATACACTGAACCTTTTAAATTGTGCAACAGAGCTGGTCAAGCTCAGCTCTCATTCCTTCAATTCAAGAATATTTTAGATATCTCCGCTAAAAATCTCAGAAAAAATTCCACAGGCAAAGAGACAGCATTTCCTTGCCTGAGAGCTCTTGGGTGAGTTAACATTTTCATTGAAATGGCACAAAGTTAAAGGGCTACACTGCTCAGCGCCATGAAAACATTTGCTTGAAGGAAAAATGTCCAAAAGGGCTGGTATAATGTAAAGGGTAAATTAAAAATAAAAAGGTAAAGAAATTAAAAAAAAAAATCTAACCCAGTGATCAATCAGCCATTATTAGAAAGTCTAGACTTTTTTCAGATCTGTAGCTAGCAGGTACCTGTAGCAGACATATGAACAGCTGTCTCCAAAAGCTAATTTTCTTCTTTTTTTTTTTTTTTTTTTTTTTGTACACAAGAGACTGCTTCAGGATGTTAGTGCTGATTTAACCTGTAGACTTCTGGTAGAAGTTGCTTAGACTCATCATGACAGACCTGTAGATTCATTAACTCTAACTGTTGAACTGTTGAAAATAATGGATATAAACATTGGCATGATGTTTTGGCTATACACTGTACTTTACAACTTGGCTTTAAAAAAGTTTAAATAATAGCCACTATGTAAAAACAGATGAGTAAATTAGTCTGTAATGTTTAAAGTACAGTAATTATACTATATGTGGTAATGATTATGAAAGAGTATGTCTGTTAAATACTCTTGTATGATATACCTTCAAGAAAAAAATGGTCAAACAACAACACAATTCAAACCACAAAGGTAAAACAGACAAATATTCATTGACTTATCTACGTCAGCTTTTATTCAATAGTTACTTTCAGGGAAGAATTAACACATTCTCAACATTTGCAAATTTCACTGATATGTTTACATGAAGCCATATGAATTTATTTCAGTGCATCTCACACTGGCATTGAATCAGATTCTCCTTACACGTGAGTAATAAGACACTTATGAAAACAATAAAAATCTAACATAGCAAATATTTAAAAGGCTATACACTGTTATCTTTCTTGCATATACAATTATGCTTCTCCGTTACGCTGCCCTTGATATTACAAAGAATTATTTTTCACTTGTAGCATGTGTCTCACCTTTGCAAAGATACAGAGAAAATATAAAATAAATGAATATGTTACATTATTTAAAATTGCAATCTTTGTGTTTACATTTGTACATATATATTCGTCATTGGCATCGTTTGTACAGTATATCTAAAAGTGAACTCTACAAAGTTGTCCTCACTTATGGAAATAGACGCATCACAATGTAATGCTATCGTTTGGTGATGATTTGAATTTCAGCTCAGATTTGTAATCGGGTGAATTTATCTGCGTTCTGTAATTGCTGTGAAATTAGTCAACCTGGCGACCCAGTGATGGCAAATCTACCTTATTGAGTTGTTCCATGTTTAGGGGTTTAGAGCTTTGAGCTGTCATTGTTTGCAATCTGGTCAAATCTGTATTGAATAAGAACAACTGCAACTACAGTCATGATGTGTACAGTTTGTGATAACTTTTGTAAGAATTTAAAGTAAACATTTGGAATATAATTTATTGTATCTGTTTCATATGTATTTTAACAAAATAAAAAAAATGAGTCGCATCATGTTGGCATGGTGAGATTGTTTATTGGTTATTTATCCCTGCAATAACAGATATTTTTCAAACTACATGGGCGTCGACAGAAAACAATTCTACAGGTTAATTTGACCAGATTTCATCTTCTTACTGATATTTTTTCACTGATGCTGCTAACATACTGAAAGGTGGAAATATCTTTTTACCGTCTGAGTGATTCACTGAGAGACAAGGAAAGAATCCATCTACTCAGCAGGAGGCCAGAACGGATGGATGGTTGGTTTCATCATGAAAAGCTTCTGAGATGGAACTAACTGTATTGCTAAAGTCTACTCTGGTGTCTTGTAGCCATGGCCACTAGAGATGTGTTGATGTTTAGTTTTGTCAGGTCCGTCCAGTGTAGAAGTGTGCAGAGGGCCTGAAATAATAAACACTATTACTGTTATCGGTGTAAGTTCTCATGTGCCCAGGTCACACTGTAAAAAAGGCCTGTACAAAAATAAGAAAATGAAACTCATTATTGGGTTCAAATTTCCTATTTCCAGTTAAATTATCTGCCAGTGCACTAAGAAATCTGCACTTGTCAAGTTTTCTTACAATAAGAAAATATTATGTAAGGATAATATAATGCTACAATTCTTATTTTTAGCAGAATATACTTGTTTCAAGTCTTCATAGTCAGATTTTTTTTTTAATCTATGGTATTTATATATGGTCTTAAGAAGGTGTAATCATTCATCATTCATCTTCTATACCCGCTTTATCCTCACTAGGGTCATGGAGGTCACATGGAGCCTATCCCAGCTACTTAAGGGTGAAGGCGGGGTACACCCTGGACAAGTTGCCAGTTCATCACAGG
>JAQQZY010000005.1:21250618-21266531 GCA_030068375.1 Ostorhinchus rueppellii
ACTAATAATCAATTACACAAATTGAAAACAAAATCAATCCAAGATCGATTAAATCTACAGTAAACTCTACAGTAAACTATTGGGGTTTTCTTGTATGCAAATGTGAGTCAAAACACTGAAATGAACCATTTACTTTAGTCATTTAATATAGAAATAAGATGCCTATAAATTTGATCAATCTTGTCAATAACAAGTTCCCTACAAATTTCCTATTCAGGACATCTGATGCTGAAAAACAATCCAGAAACAACAAATATTCCAAAAAGGTGAAATCAGGTCATCTGAAGGATTATTATATTGAATGTCAACAGAAAGTCACAGGTGGTCTAATAATTATTGTCAAAGCAACACTAGAAATATTCATTAGTATGGGATCTAATAATTGTAAGAGCCATAACTGTCAAACTGTAAACACTGATGATTGATGAATAATGTTCATAGTTAAAGGAATCTTCACAACAGTAACAAAATTTTGCTGTCTCTCATTATGCAACACAAGTGTCTGCAATAACCACATCAGTTTTGTTATGATGCAAATAGCCTGTGTTTCTTCAAAACGTGAATTAATTTAAGATGCCAACTTTGCTTAAAAAATGAAAGCAGCATGTAATGTAAATTAATATCTCTTAACCTAATTTAGTTAATTTCATATGAAAATTAAGCCCAGTAACATCAACCTTTACTTCACATCATTTGAGGGCAGACATGAAATTATCCAGGTAAGAACAGCACTTTTCTTCTTTGTAAAGCAAACAGCATCATTTCTCCTGACATATTAACCTCAACTTTGAATGAGCAAATAGGAGTGACCTTATTACTGAGCTAAATCAATGGGAAAGCATATACTATCTCAGACAGACATCGGCATTTTCTTCTCAAGACGTGTTTATTATCAGAGGTTTCAAGGACCGTGCTGGGTTTCATTTTGTCAGTGTCACTTCTGTCTCAGCTGACAGGTACATCATTGATTCTCAGGCTCGGGCTTTGAACACATCTTTGAAGCCAAATCATAGACACTAGATGACTGAACTAATCTGATCCACATCAGTTTAATCATCAGTGATTTGACGCCAGTGAGCATAACCAGACCCACAGAGCCAGCAGAGTCAACAATAAAAACACTGACAAAGTACCAGAATAAATTTCATTCCATTTCATTTCACTTTGCTTCTTTTTTTAAAATTTTGCATCACCTGTTCAAAAATAACCCTATCTGTAAACATCTCAATATATTGCAGAATACACACCCACACACAGGTACATGCATGTTTGCAGACAGAGCGGCAGTAATATGCTGCTTCCCTACTGTTTCTATAGGTACCAAAGTTCGTAGGTGGAAACTTCCTGTGTAATCCCAATCTAATCTTGTGTTTTACTGATAAGAAAACCAGGTGGATGTTTGCTGGGGGTGTATTTCAGTGACACTTTCATTTGTTTTCAAAAACTTTGTATTTATCTCCTCTGGAAAAATTTCAGTTGAAAGCTTACAGTATCACTCACAACAGTAAAAAACATAATTTTGCAATCATGTACAAATTGGATCTGTGACTGTAACAGCCTGGAGCGCTATTGGAATTATTTATTATCAGGCCAGGTAATGGTTGCTTTTTTAACAAATGTGGAAACTTTGAAGATTTTAACATTTATCATGGCTCCAGGAACTATCATGAATAATTTGAGATCTGATGAAGAAGGGATAGTAAAATACTAAATGAACTGGAGCGTTAAGCATTTTTCCCCTCAAATGTTGTACAGAACCCACAATGAAAGCTCCAAGTGACTTTAATCATGAGCTGTGGCATAGATATACTACACATCTTGTTCTGAGCTCACAATTACATTCACATCTGGAAATTGTCTATGACTAATTATCCTATGACTAACATGTGGTCTGTTTATGTGTCCGCCCAGTATTATCCTGAGAAAACTCATTTTAGCTAACTTACTCTCTTGGTCACCCCGGACCAGACAGTCATCATTTGACTTCAAAAGCTGATACCAAAGTTGAACCAGACAGTAAAGCATGTCCATTTGGAGTGGTTTAATATGAAAAAGCTATTCTGTGTTGCTCAAGAAACTCAATAAGTTTCTGGCTAAGCATACATACTTTCTCCCTTTTGCCTTCTAAACTGTACTCCTACCTTTTAGAAATAACTCTTTTATAGAGTAACTCCATACTAATTATACTCTCATAAAGTACATTCATTTGTAGTAAAGGTCTTCCCTACACATAGGCCACCCAGTAGAACTCTTTCAACTAGGTTAAACATATTTGTTAAACTTGAAGATTTGTTAAACACGATGACATTAAAATGGGTATCAGATGGACACAGATTAGATGTCTGTAGTACTTGTAGTTATACACTCACAAGAAATAGTTTTGTTCTCTTTCAGGCGAGAGCAAAAGTACGTCAAAAAGATGTGGAGGATGGAAGGGTTTCTACTAACATACTGACCTACTTGCGCCACACTTGAGGCTGTTAGGCAAGGGAGAAGTTATTATGATTATGTCATCTGGCAGTGACACAACTTATTCAGTCAGGATCCACACCTAGAACTCAAGAACAGGACTGCTCTCTGCTTAATAGAGTGGTTCAAAGCATATTCACAGGGAATGAGTGAGTTTGCTGTCAATATGCAAGCACTGAAATATGTCTAAGGAGAAGCTGTTGGCTACAAGACATTTTATAGCCTTAAGAACAATATGGATGTAATACATTGCATGTGCTATTGTTTAATGCATGTAGATAACATTGCTTTCAGTAATGCAGACTGTACAAAACAAACAGACCTTCAAAATTATGCACTTGGAAATGTGAAAATATAGGCTCTGCTGCATCAACAGAACCTATATTTTCACATTTCCAAGTACATTCCCAGATTTAGGCTATCACTACTCTTTGATGACAAATGTGTCATGTGTATTACATCTGATCACATGCTAATATGTCAAAAATATATACAAATTTTAAAACCTTAGTAGGTGCTTTAAAGACTAGTCAAAACATCAATACACAAAGAAACAAAGTCTAAACATAACACTGCAAGGAAGAGTCCCTTATAGATTATTGCATGCATAATTTTTAATGTTAATGTTTCATAATCACACATTTTATGTACATGATCAACAAATGAACAAAAGATACAAATTAGGGCATACTGAATAATGTGTGTGCACTTTGCATCATTCCAGGCTGCACGTTACATAACCACAGAAGCATAACATGGATGCTTTATAACAGGCACGCCTTTTACAGCTGCTGCCCTACTCTTTCAGCTACAGCATGAGACAACAGTTCAAACCAGAGCAAACGGCAAAAACGAAAACAAACATTCAAGCAGGATACCAACCTCAGAACAGCAGCACTTGCATTCACAAACAAGAGTGGCCACTTTATATACAGATCATTAAATCTACTACGAATATAAAGCAGTTTGCACAGACAAGGACCAAACACCATCCAGTTTTTAGTGAATAAATATCTGACTAAGATCAGAGAACAGCATCAAGATGTCAACTGTTTGTTTAGGCTGGGAAAACTTCGCACTTAACTTTGAAGGTTATGCTTGACAGTAAGATGGAGCAGTTAAAGACTAGTAAAACAGAAAAACTTTGTGGATCACAGTTTGCCAAACATTCCAATTAACATAACGGTTGTTGCTCTTATCTCACACACACACACACACACACACACACACACACACACACACACACACACACACACACACACACACACACACACAGTCTTCCTGGAGTTAAACTCATTGATGTTACATTACACAGTGACATTAAGTTAATCTGCATTACTGTCAGTGTTCATCATTGGAGGAAAGCTGATAAAGCAGGGACATGAAAATATAAACCAACTCTTGTTACATGAATACTTTATGTGGCTTCATTCCACTCCATTTGTGTCTGCGTTCTGAACCAATTCAACAGCTGATGTCAGTTAATTTATTAAAGGGACGAAGACAATAATGATTGTGAATTCATTGTAGTTGTGCCTGACACAGATCACTAATTAAGTCTAGATACAGCACTTTTACAACACAAGTTGTTCAGAGTATTGCAAAAAAGTACTTCTTCCAGGTCTCTGATGCCACTGGAACAGTGGCAGCTTGTCAACAGAGGGTGCTAGGGTGCCACTCTACCTGTCTGACATGAAGAAGACGACAACAATAGGAATCGCCTAAAATAATTTTACAAAAACATGATTAATTAAATAAACAAGCTATAAATGATACAGACTGCAAGTATCATGTCTAATTAACATTAGCTTAAAAATATTTTTGGTTGTCAAGTGATGCGTTTCCTGTTTGGGGTGGTAAAATCTGCACCCAAGGCTCTCCATTTACCATAACATACTCTCGTTATAAATGGCACATGTGCAGAAGACCTCCCTCCCAATACAAAAGATAGGAGAGGCTCGGGTCACAGAAATGTGTGCCCAAGCACTACCCACAAGAGTACAAACACATCCCCAAAAGAATCAAGAACTTCTTTAGAAATGCAATTAGAGACAAGGTCTGTAGACTACTATATTACTGAGATATGTTCATGTGGCTGGATAGCTCAGTGAATAACACTACTGCCTCTGAAGCTGGAGGCCGGGGATGGAATCCCAGTACAAGTGGTAACAGTGATGTATTTTTTTTAATGCCATGCGATCTAACCGTACTACATTCACCCCTGGTCTAAATGCATAGGCCGCATTGTCAATAGACTCATAGAAAAATCTGCATGTTTGAAAGAATAGACAGGTGATATTTACATGTAAAAAATAAACTGAAAACACATACTGGGTATGTTTTATGTTAATTGAAATTCATATTTTAAAATAATGGTACATGTGCTTTGGTGTATCCTAGTACTGATACACGGTTATAGTGCATCCGAAAACCAACTTGGATACTGTGCCCCACCAAACAATAACTTAACCAGCTGCCACTGCATCTGAAAGATATTTAGACTGCCAAGGTCTAACACAGACCACAGAGAAAATCTGTGGTCTTAACTAACAAGCTGAGGATCCTTGATACGAAAGAATGTCAAAGCTGTTGCTGTCAAAGCCTTGTGCAAAAGAGTGAAACTTGCAGCATCAACAAGTCAGGTGCAGGATAACTTTTGACTGTAATGATAGTCTAGACAGTAGAAATAGATAAATGTACCAAAATACAAATTAAGATCTGAAGGAAAAGAAAAGAAGAAAGCACTTCTGTTGCCCAGTTTAACTAAAGTAATTATCATTATGTTGATGGTATTTTAAGAGTAGCTGTATAAACACACACATTTAAATATTATGTATTATGCCGTTTTCTCACTTTGTAGCAGTTCATGAAGGTCACAATCTCAGTTACAACACAGACCAGTAAGATTTGCCCATACTGTAAATACACGACTGTATTTATTGACATGTGAATTCCTGGGATTTTTGTACCAGATCACCTGAGGCTCTTCCTTACAGCTGACATTATTAGCCAGACAAAATAAAAGTCTCGGATTAACAAATAAGTTTTGTATTTTTACCTTTGATATCAAATGGTTAAACACCACTTCATACATCCTTTCTTGAATATTATATTACTTTTGTATTTATTTGTCACCAAAATCAAGGTACACTGTTGTGTGAAATCATAGTTATGGACCTGGAGGCATAAAGAGTGATGAATGAGGCGCAAGACGCATAACTATGGAAACACACACATCATGCATGTGAATGTCGGCGAGGTTGCCTGTATCTGGTGTGTAAGCAAATGTGTGTATGAATGGACCGTTTTTATGCCACACTGGGCTCTGCTCACCTCCACCTGTTGATCCCAACGTTGGAAGATCCGGCAAACCAGGGGTCGAGGATGTAGACACAGCGGACAGAATCCGCTCCCAGAAGAGATTCCTTGAGCGACGGGTTGTCGTGGAGCCGCAAGCCCTTCCTGAACCAGTGGATCGTATTAATGACCATCACTCAACTGGATGAGTCCTTTTCCTTTTTGAATGATATCAGCAGTCTTTTTGTGATCACTTCCGACTCAGTGTTTTTCAAAGTATTTCCAATTTTTTTAAAAAAACGGGAAAAACAAGGACACTTGGAAATTCAGTTAATATTAATGAAAGCAGTAGAATGCTGTTTCAGCATGCAACCGTTTACTTTTATCTAATGCAGTCCTGCACTTGTATTAACCTTGCTCTAACAGAACCTTTTCCATAATGTCGACACTTTCAGAGACCACTGACCACAGAACCATTTGGCCACGAGACAGCACGCGCTCCCCGGCAATATGGCTGCGTAATCGGCGGGCGTTAGGACCCGGTTCACTGACAAGCAGGAGTCTTGTTGTATAACTTGTTTTTCTGAATGGTAAAGAAAAACCATTTACAGATTTACATAAACTAGAAAGCTTTGTTGGGCTCGCACTCTGGTAACTTGCTTAAGTATAACCGAGTACCAGAATAACCGTGTGGCCTGTAAATGGAAGCACTAGGAGCTGCTCTTAATCGTGAGACACCGTGGCAAGACCGGCTGCTCCCCGCCGCGAGTACCGGGAGAGAAGGTTATGTAAATAGTTTCTCGCTCCAAAAACGTTAATTTCTTTCGACCTAACGTAGCCGTTCAAATACTTAGCTGCTTCAAAGTCTTCTCTGCTCCGTGTGACTCGTTTCCCGACCGGCAAACTGCTGTTTTGATGGACTATTATCAGAAAATTTCCTCAGCCTGCGTGTAAACCCTCTCAACCTCTTTACCGCACCTACTCCCGTAACTCCGCCCACCACTGACGCAGACAGCTCCGAGGCCTGTGATTGGTCTGCTGAGCTTTGCGCGCTGTCAGCGTAGTCACGTTTATACAGCGTGCTTTCTCTCTCCCTAAAAACACTCAACATGGAAAGGAGTATATTTTTGTGATATAATTTAACCGTGGCGTTCCAAACAACCATAAAGCTTAAGTAGAAACAATTAACCCTATTTTCCTAAACCTGCATGTATCGTATTTGGACCAAGGGAAACAAATAGTCATTATTACTATTTTATGCATTAGTAGAATTATAATATTACGGATTGAAGACCGAGAGAGGTTGCGCACATAGATACTTTC
The DNA here is from genome assembly GCA_030068375.1 of Ostorhinchus rueppellii. NCBI lineage: Eukaryota > Metazoa > Chordata > Actinopteri > Kurtiformes > Apogonidae > Ostorhinchus > Ostorhinchus rueppellii. The sequence goes on from JAQQZY010000005.1 coordinate 21,257,708, forward strand.
AAAATTCAAATAAAACATTGCATGTATCATGGGTTTAAACCTGTATATGTACAGTAAAGACTGTCAACCTGTAAAGCACACTGGCTCATTAACCACAAAGAACCCGGGTAAGGACATGAGCCTGAGCATGTGCGTCCACGCGTCACTGTGTGGGTTCAGTGAGGGAGTGCGTAGGGCTAGTAAATACTGTGGCGTAACAGCAACCTGTCAGTTTTACAGTAAGACAGTTCACACTCCACAGGTATTAGTTATGTATGTCCCAGACATAGCTTTCAACAAGTAAAAAAGTATCTATACACACGAAAAACTTGGATCATTATTATTATTATTATTATTATTATTATTATTATTATTATTATTATTATTATTATTATTATTATTATTATTATTATTACAACAACAAATACTTAAACTAAATCAAAGGTAAAGAGCCATAGCGTCTGAAATCGTACCGTAGTCCTACTTACAACATGGATGTTGTTGACATTCGCTTACTACAATAATGTTTTTATATAATAGTAATTATGCACTCCCAATTCCAAATTTATAAGTATGCCCCCTGTGTTTTTATTAGTAGTTTCAGTAATATGAAGTGCTTCACTTATTTTGTCTTGAGGTTTTTAATGTCAAGGAAAAGAAGTGCGTCACATATTCTCTTACATAAATAGGTTTGTAATTATGCAAGAAATTAAGTGTAGCTCTCACTGCAGAGCAAGTTCTCCAATTTCGCCACAGTGAGGCAGTATAACATCATGAGAGCAGGAGCGGTCGGCTCTACCCCCTTTTCATTATTGTAACGTGATGAAGACTGAAGGTTACACTTTTCGGGGTTTTATTGCTTGGCTTTTTCATTTTTGTGTTTCCTGACCTACATTTAAACAACACAGTCAGTTGTAAAATGGACAATATGTAATATTAAGTCGCGAGTAAAATATAGAGACAAAATATCACTCTATACAATGTGCATGAAGCACATGTACTCAAGTACATTTTTAAAACCGGGGGTTTCAATCATTCTAGAATCTAAATATGGGTAAACATGGTCTATGGAAGCATGAATCCATTTATTCTGCTGACAAAATACTAACAATCTATCATCTTGCTGAGAAAATCATGATCATTTTGCTGTTACCAAGCAACCAAGGCTTAATAAGTGAGGACCAGCTTTACAGGACCACAGTGCATGTAGAGAAGCAGCTGACAGCTGCCCACCTCCACCACTCTCACCTGAGTTAGTCAGCAAGATATGCTGCAATGCATCACGAGCGGACTGCAGAAGACAAACTCGGCCAGTGACAAAGATGTGTTCATTTTGATCTTTAAACTATTTATACATACTGTACATTACAGAAATGTCCTTTTAGCTGTCATTTTTAATCAACACTGTTATAACACTGATATCATTTTTAAAGAGATTGTATATTTATACCACTTCCCTGTTTTTTCTTGTCAATATTTATTAACCTTTTTAAATCTCAAAAGCAAAAATGCTTACAAATTGCTCCGTATTGTCCCTTACATCACATTATGAGGCCTTGATAAAGAAATGTTGATCTATGTCATATATCATCTAGTGTGCAGTTGTTATACTTCATTTTTATGTAGCCTAATAATCTTCTTTTTTTTTTTTTTTAAGTCCAGAGGCTTTTAAATTAAATCTATCACAATGACAGTACAATGAAAGCAGTATTGTTTTACTATTTCCCTGTTAGTCATTTAATAGTAGCGGGTGTCTTCATCTTTCATATTAGGGCTGTTGCCCTTCATTCCAGTAGTAAGTTTTCAATTTTGGCATGGGTTGTGCAGAGTCATGCAAAGAAAATATGAAAGGGCCTCTGGCATGGCACGCATTGTGGACAGATGGTTAGTCCAGCTCAGACATACAAGGAGAAGCCCCAGCAGAATGGATGAATCATCATTCCACCAACTGTTCGTCTCAGTTTGTCCTCAGGATTCAGCTCAGGCTTTGTTTTTTATGGCCTATAAAATTAAAATTATAAAATGTAAAACACTCAGTATCAAAATGGAGAGTTTCTTAACCTTGAAACGGGACTGCGCATCTTATTACTGGACTTTGAGGTACTAGTATCACTGATGTCAAAAGGCTCAGAGCCATGTGTTGGAACTCTGGGATATTTATAGGGATCTGACATTAAAAGAAGATGTTTACTGCAGAGTAACTTTTATTTAAAACTATCTGGAGTGGATCCTACTGGTATGACATCCCAAGAAATACCAGCTTGTCACTGCAGGAATGTGATGTTTGTCTGTATAGCTACCTTACAAATTGATAAAATTCATTCACAATTATTATGGAGAATTTATTCCTATTCTTAAAACAATATACTTACTGTTAGTCAGACTTTAATGAGCGATAAATCAAACGTGGTGAGATAAATGTGACGATCGGGATGGACAAGTCAATAAAATGGTTCCTTATAATATTCAAACCCATGAATAAGTGATATGAATATTCACTAATGTATTTTTTGTCCGAAAGGTCTGTATGATTACAATTAGGTTCTTCCCCTGATCAGGGGGAGAACCTACTTCAGTGGAATCTACAAGAAGTTCTGTTCACGTTTCATTCTCTAGACATCCTCTTCATCCGTGTTATAACATTGATCTCAGGTGTAAATACAGAGGATTTCGTGCTGTTTTGTGCTGGTAGTCAATGCGTAAACACGTCGCGGTGTTTCTCTGCACTGCTATGAGTACAGTCACATTTTCACCATGTGTCGTCTCAGTGGGAATCTCATCCTGGCACCACCGTGATGATCTGCATCTCCACTGCTACAAATAACAGATTTGTTGGTACAGTCAGTGAGGCTGCGTGTGGATCTGATTCTGCAGTTACATTTCAACAGCAGGTAGCCTTTGCTGAAAGGTAGCCTGTTGTCTGTGTCAGTCACAGCTGATGGAGACGTGGATTGGCTTGTTTCAGCCCAAGGGGCTCCAAGCCCCTCCTCTCCATTAAGACTGCCTGTGCAGCGCTTGTTGCAGTGAGCGCGGAGGTTTGTGCGCTCTCAGGTTACGCGTGAGAAGTTGTGAACCACAGATCGAAGGCACCAATGTACTGAGAGCAGGAGGACAGTAGAAACTCTCTTCCATCGTTTCACTTTTTTCCGTTTAAGCTGGGGAAATACAGCGGAGCCCTCGGACACCGGTGAGAGAAAGCGCCTAAACGAGTTTGTGGCTTTGAAGTGAGACCACGCATACCCAACAGTATGCGGTGCAGTTATGGCAGGCAAGGGTAAGACAGTCGTGAGGACGCTGGAGGATTTAACGCTTGATTCTGGTTATGGTGGAGCCGCGGACTCGGTCAGGTCGTCCAGCGTGTCGCTGTGCTGCTCCGACACGCATCAGTCCGTCTCGCATGGGGGAAACTGCTGGCATCTGACGGAATCCATGCACAGCAGACAAAACAGTTTGGACACAGTAAACACAGTCCTGGCGGAGGACACGGAGATACTGGAGTGCTCGGGTCAGTGCGCCAAGCTGCCCGAGCTGGAGGACGCGCCATGGAGCCTCGGAGAGGTGGAGGGCGCACTGAGGAAAGACGAGGAGCTGATGGTCGGCAGCCCGTCTCCGGAGGTCCTGGCGCGACTTTCGGCTCTCATCAGCCGCGCGCTGGTGAGGGTGGCCCGCGAGGCGCAGCGACTCAGCTTGCGCTACGCCAAGTGCACCAAGCATGAGATCCAGAGTGCCATCAAGGTGGTGCTCTCATGGACCATCTCTGTCAACTGCATCACGGCGGCTCTCAGCGCCCTGTCCCTCTACAACATGAGCACCGGGGACAAGTTCAGCAGAGGCAAGTCTGCGCGCTGTGGTCTGGTCTTCTCCGTGGGGAAGTTCTTCAGGTGGATGGTTGATAGTCGGGTGGCCCTGAGGATCCACGAACACGCTGCCATATACCTCACGGCCTGTATGGAGAGTCTGTTCAGAGAGGTGTTCAGCCGTGTGTTGCGCAGCGCGCTGGTAGAAAGGGACAACGGCATCCCCAAGTTTACGCTGGAATCACTGGAGCAAGCCATCAACAACGACTCGGAGGTCTGGGGTCTGCTGCAACCCTACCAGCACCTCATATGTGGCAAGAATTCAAGTGGTAAGAATGAATGAGTGGTTAAAAAGAAAATGTTGAGATAAGGTAACATGATTACATTAACTGGGTAATATTTGGTGGAAAATGGATGAATGTTCTGTGAATCCACTATAAAATCCACCATAAAGCCAATATCACATCCATTTTTATTCCTGAAAGAAGTAGTGTAGCATTAGTCACTCCTAATGGATGACCAAGAATTGTCTAGAAACAAGTCCATGAATATATAAAGAAAGCACAACCCGGACTCATTTTATAATCAATAGCCATACTGACAAAAGAAAAGAAAAAAAAATCAATCTATGATCATCATTTGTATTAATTTGTTTCAAGGATGTTTTTACATCTGAATGTTTGATTGATAGTGTCTGTGCTATGCAGTCTTAGTATGTTTCAGCTGGGAAAGTAATATGATTCTTAAGTATATAATTATACTTGGGAATAAACACTGCTTATCTGACTGGTTTAATTACACTCTCACACAAAGGAGCTTGACAGTTTCTTAAATATTTATTACCCTCAGCCTATAGACCTCAAGGAACACCTCTGAAACAGAAACTTCTTATCAAAGTCCCCAAGCAACAACAGTCAGAATAAGTATTTATGGTTGAAAAAGATCAAACAAGTTCCAGCTTGAGGCTATTGTACACTCATTCCTTAATCAGGGGTAAGAATGTAAACGGTAATGACTGTTTTTGATTCAGCTGTTCATCCAATAGGACACTTTCAGAAATACATGGTGGTTTGTGAGTCGTGATTTTGGATTTGTGTTTATATTGTGCGCTGGCATTGTTGGTAATGCTATTACTGTCTCACTCCAGAAGGTGTAAGCTGTCAGTGTGGGCTGGCCCTCTTATCCAAAGCCCTGAATGAGTTGGCTGAAACTATAAAACAGAAGGGACTTGAAATTCTATTCTCAAGAGCCAAAATGGGCAGAACAATATTGACCTGAAATCATATTGCAGCTCTTTTGCTAATTGTTTCACTGTGATTGTTTTGTTTCAGTACTTCTAACTTATAACTAATAGAAAACATGATGGGGGTGGATTTGTCTCACTTGGGCGCATGTGCAACCTGTTGAGTGGATGAGCTATTCCCTTTATAACAGTCTACCAGAAAATAAGAGGAAACCTGTCTGTATCTGAAGTAAAATTGATCTGAAATTGCTTTCTTAGGTTTCCTCAGTAAGAAGTGATTCAGAATTTGATGTTGCTAAGGCAGGTTTTTCCCAAAATAACAGGTTCTTTGAACCTAAACCTCTCTATGCTCTGTAACAGAAAGTAAAAGAAACAGAAATAGAGTTTCAGCTAACGTTTTATTTCCAAAGGATGCATTACTTCCTCGATTGCACATTGGCACCATATTAAATATAACATTAAGTCAAAAAAAGCTTAAAATGTTTAGCTTCATCTTAGTATTTACCATATACAAAAATATTTCATTAACAATCATATGAAGCTGAGAAAAACTCAATCTGAACATTTGAAGTTTTAAGGTCAAACATAAATATGTCACAATTTTGCTTATATTGACTGTGTCCATATTTGATGTTGTAGTCTGATAAAAAAAAAAAAACCAAACAAACAAACAAAAAAAAAACAGTGATTGACTGCTTCTTTCCTGTCCCTAAATCCCCCCTTCTATCATACGTTGTTTGTTCATCTGTGTTGTACGGTCTTGAAATTGTAGCTGAGGTACTTCTCTCTAGCCTGAAAGCAGTGCCAGGCATGCATCCCCCATCACTCCTACTCTTAAAAGGCATCGCTTCCTGATGGTGCAGAGGAGGCTTACAATTTGCACTCACCCAAAATATCACGATGTCATTCTTGAAAGCAAAAATATGTAGATTTAGAAGCTGCTTTTCTGTGACCTAACATTTCTATCCAAGGGTTAATGAGGATACATTTGTCATGAGTGCACTAAGAGAAAAAGCACAAACTAAATGTGTAGTGAAAGAACCCATACCTCCTCTAAGATGATTTGTCCACTCTTATTATTTCAAACCACCAACAAACAACATATAATATCCTGTATTTTCAATCACACAAACAAACACAAGAGAGCATCTAACCTCCTCTGATGGATGTATGTATTTCCACTTTATTCTCAGACCTCAGGTTAACCTTATCAGTGCTTCTATAAAACTGAGTTCATGTTGGCACCTGCTTTTTAGACTGAATAACAAAAGAGGTATGTAGACATATTTCCTCCCAGGATGTACCTAATGATGACCTCAGATAAATGCAAAAAAAAAAAAAAAATTATACTCTTGCTTGGCGCCATCCCAAAATTAATGAATTTTTTAATAAAATATTGGGGCCAAAAATAGGACTAATATTGGTACATAGAGGTGTCAGTGCATTTGATTTGAAAAACATGGCTGTAAAGGACCTTATACTGCTATAAATAAAGACACTACATTAAATTTGAGGATCCTAATGTTTTTTCTAATTCAGGCATGCTGGGTTTTTTATGAATCAGCAGTCTCATTCCAGGTTTCACATGTAACACATTGTGTCCACTCATGTTACATGTGGAACCTACCCATTTAAACACAAATCAATCCTGAGTGATTTTGCAACAGCTGTCATTTTTGTGAAACACTCTCCTTTGCATAATTAGTTCGATTCCCAAAATGTACCTGTGAGAGAATAGAAAGACATTAAAAAATAATAGCGTGTAATTTTCATCTCCTTTTTACCGTGTTACATACAGATTTTGTATGGATAATAATATAAAAAATATAACAATGTGTTTTATCTGAAAAATAATTTCTCTTTTATCTCATTTATTTTGAAAATAGATCCAGAGTGCTGCCAAACATGCTTCATTACATTAGTCTACATCTGGTTTAAATTTTTAGCCCCTCTGTCCTGTTTTTAGGGACCAGTTTCATAGACGCACCCTTATACATATACTAATCATGGATTAATTAGTCTTGTTCTTTTGCAAATAAACCTGATAGAAGTGTTATTCTATTCAGTAAAAGATGGGAGAGAGCAGGGTAGGCATTCTAGTAAGAAGTATGGCCTCCTGTCTAATTTGTTTTACCAGGGGAACAAAAGCATTGCAGCACATAATGGCTAAATCCACATTGCTCTGCACTCCTACTGACCATACGTGACAGCCGCTTTGCTCTGACTAATGAACAGACCTAAATGGAGGCTTTTGCTTAGTTGCTTTGTTTCCAGTGATACATGCTGGTGTCCATCTGCATATTCAGATTTTGTGTTACAAATAATTTCTTTCACCACTGCAGGAAAACAAACACGCACAAAAAAAAAAAAACATTATGTAAAAAAAAAATAAAAAAAAATCAACAGATAATGGAGTTTCAAATTGTTTTTAGTCTAAGGATGGAACACTCTATCATGATTTGACTGTCTAATGAGGGAAACAGTAGAGAATGTAAAAATATAAACCATGCAGCATGAGGACTGACAGTGTGAAATAGGCCATTCTCTTAAGTGATGCTGTAATTACATTCATTTCATAAATTGTACGGGACAGAGGCACGATTCATAATTCACAGGATAATACAGGTCAGATTACCATTGCATTAGTTATATACCTATATATTAAATGTGAAATGCGCACCTTCTGATCTGCCTCCCTGGGATACATCCAAAACTCAAATGCTTGATCTAACCATCCACCATGACCTCGTCCATGAGTGGTTTTGAAGTCTTCTGTCTGTGTTTTTTAGACAAAATGATTCCTGCTGTTCAGAGGACACTAAGGGGTTGTGTAAAAATGGTTCTTTCTTTTGAGTGTCATTCTATCTGGTTTGAATGGCCACTGAGGCAAAAGTTTTCCTCTACAAGTGAAGTTTTTCTTTGACGTTTCTTTTGTCTAACATATTTTACACATTTTTCTATTTCCTATTTATCACCTCTCTGGAAAAGTAACACTTTTGATCACTGCTGAAGAGCTGGCCCATTTTCATTCCACTTTCATGCCCAAGACCTCCCTGTTTGTTGTGGTGGAGAAAACTGTATAAATGAAGAAACAGTTCAGTGCTCTCTGTCCTGTATTTTATTACTGACAAGTTTCAACAATATCATAAACATTAAATTAAATAATCCACGGGAATTGCGTACAGATAACATGCCATGTTTAATTGGTGTGTTATCTGTTTGCGTTATAAGCTTTCTGCACGTATGTTCACGCTGCTTCAAATACTACACTATTATCAGGTAGGGGTTATGTTTAGGTTTAGGGTTAGGTTTAGGGTTAGGTAGGAAAATGTAGGAGTTGTGTATATTCAATAAAATTAGTAAATAGTTGTGTAAAATAAAATTCATATGCAGCTCTAGGGGAGGGAGATCTCTGTAAGAGAGCATAAGTGCTGGAGTAAAAAATAAGTGCTTAAAAAGATAAGACAAACGCACCATGCTAAAATTAGTAAAACATTAAGTGGTAGGATAATAAAAAGAATTAAGTGCTTAAATTTCAAAACAAACAAAGCATGTTAAAATATATCATGCAATGATATATTTCTTAAAATATATCATGCAATGATATATTTTAAGATGCTTTGTATTCATATATCATATATCGTATATCATATTTTAAAATAATAAAATTATTTAAGTGCTATTTAAGTGGGCGACATGGTGGTGCAGTGGTTAGCACTCGTGCCCCACCCGTGTTCAATTCCCGGGTGGGACCTTTCTGTGTGGAGTTTGCATGTTCTCCCCGTGTCTGCGTGGGTTTTCTCCG
>JAQQZY010000005.1:21291571-21304205 GCA_030068375.1 Ostorhinchus rueppellii
CCCGCCTTCGCCCTAAGCAGCTGGGATAGGCTCCATGCGACCCCCGTGACCCTAATGAGGATTAAGCGGGTATAGAATATGAATGAATGAATGGCTAGTACTCACTGCCTTCGGTGATTAGATTGGTTAACTTTAGGCATGAGGACTGATGAGCCAATCAGAGGCAGAATAGGGCAGATCATGCTGAGAAAATTGTGCTAACTAGCCCTGGCCACCTCTGGAACCTGATTGGACACCTCAGGTGCCAGTGCCACCCCAGTTGATTGACAGGTCACTGCACGTCTCATTGAAAGATTTGTAGTTATTGGAAATGTGAATGAGAAAGGCAGAATAAACGTATTTCAAGTGAGTGAAACATATAGAGAGAGAAACTACTTTCATGGAGGTATGTTTCAAGGTTGTTTCCAAATGGGTCCTTTTACATTCATGCAGCTGCTAACAGTAGTACCTACAAACTGCTCCTGATTAAGTCATGAAAATTTTGTAATCTTATGCAAATACTGCTGACTGATTTTTGGGTGAACTAAATAGAATAGTCTTACATCTCACTGTGGCTAAAACAGGGTGTTTTTCTGGACTACTTAAAAAAAAAAGCCAAAAATTGAGAGTATACCCACTTCTCCTGGGACTGCTACACCACTGCTTGCATCACATTATGTCTAACCAGACAAAGGCAGGTTAGATGAAGCTGGGCAGTAAAATGGTCTCAGTCAGTGTTTTACTGTTACGTAGATATCATTTTTGTTTTACTGCCGAATCCATGTTACTGTAATTGTTTAAGGTTTAGCTCATTTAAATGGCTTTACACCACATTTCTGGTTGTTAAATCTACAGCACTGCATCATATTCAGTATCTGTGAGCTGTTGCTATGCCAACCGTCAGCCACATTATGTCACTTCATGGTTTTTACTGTCAGTGCAAAGAAAAAGAAGGCCTTTAAAGGTCAGTAGTTCTCAGGGCTGGTCCCAACTGGGTTGTTCCTATCATAATGTTCTCACAACCTTTTAGTGTGAGAGTATCTATTGATAAAACATAAAACATTTAAAATTATCAGTAAAAATAACAAACACTGTCCTGAGTTAGACTGTATGGCTTCTATAAATATATAAAATGCATATTGAGGAGTTTTAGAAAAAAAAAAAAGACCCATTTCAATAGCCAGAAGAAGGCATGGTTTTTCTTGTGCATTTTTGTTTATTGATTTATTTTCTGGACACAGTTTTAAAGGTTTCTAGAGGAGAGAGAAGAACTGGAACACATTGCTTCACAGCTTTTATTCATGCAACCAAACTAAAAAAAATGTGTTTATTAAAATGCAAATTAAACCAAAAAGGAAATTTTTACATATGTGTGATTTTTTTATTTTTTATTTTTTATCAGATTGGATCTTGTTTCATGTTCGTTGTCTTTGATTTGGGTGACAATGAATTTGGCAGTATACAGTCTTATGAAGTCCCTGTGTGCTTTATCTAACATCACCACAAATGAAACATACCCACACACTTACAGCTACCAGAGTGACAGCATGTCTTGTGATTTTTTTTTTTTTTTTTTCCAGTGTGACCCTTAACCATGTGGTTATTACTGGCATGGCCTGTCATGAGTATTGTGGGGTTGTGGGAGCAGAAGTTTACTGAGCTGTTAAAGGGACTGTAGCTGCTGCAGGTTCTATTACAACACAGGGAATTTCTCAACATCACTAAACCCTCATGGCACCCAAAGAAATACAGATTTTTTTTTTTTTTGTAACTGTGCAGTAGTATGTTTATAAGAAACTTTTATATGATATTTAGTGGTTTGCTAATTATATATAAAAACAGAAACAAGCTCATAGAATATTTTTTTTTATGATTTTATCCATAGTTAAGTGGCAAAAATGTAACTAAATTACAATATTTTGGATGTGGTTTTCCTGTTTATGATGTCATGTGGATTTCCTTCTTGCTGTGGTTTCCTCCCACAATTAAAAGACATGCAGGTGAACTGCAAGCTTACAATTGCAAGGAGTTAGTAATAATTATTAATGAGAGTATGTTTGTATTTCTGTTCGTCCTATGAGACTGATGGCCTGTCGGTGGTGTTTCCCTGCCTTTCACCCACTGTGTGCTGGGATATGCTCCAGCTCCCCCCATGGTACGATTAGGAATAAGTGACAGGGGATAAATGGACGATTCAGATCATTCCGGGTTAAAATTAAATATAGTTTCTCTCTATGCTAATGATGAAGCAGGTCTTTCAAACACCCTCCTGAATGTACTTACAAAAGCTCTGCTGACGAGGAGGGGAAAACATTGCCTTTCTCAACATGTCTAATTTGCTCTTTAGATCATTTGTTTCCTCTGAGTCCCTCTTTGAAAATCTCAGCTCTCCAACATAATTATGCCCCATGGTGGAAAACCTCTACCTAATGCAGAAATTGACAGCATGGCTCAAAAATAATAACCCTTCTGTCGAGTGAACTAATTTGTTACATGTGTGTGATGATCTTCAGCATTCATGAGTCAGCGTTGTGGAGAGAGGTAATTGGGACCTGACGAATGGGCACTGACTATGTGGGGCCTGCTCACCAGTATGTAGGACAGCGTGAACATGAACGCCTCAGAGCATCCAAGTGTCACTTCATGGAGTTTTCAACCCTCACGGGAATTAGGTAGTTTTATTGTCATGTTTCCTGACTTTATTGAAAGTCAAGTGTTGCATTTAACCCATTCTAGTACGCAGAGAGCAGAGGGCTATCACTGATGAGAGGAGACGTAACATTAATGCTTTTTATTGCAGTGGTGGAAACTCAAGGAAACATGCAACATGAGGAGAACATGCAAACGTGATGATCCATGATTATACCCTTGTCCAATCAGAAATCAAACCTGAACCGTCTATTGTTGAGGCATTTAGGCTAATTACAGATTTTAGAGACAGATGTAAAGGCACAGTGTGAGTAGGACTATTACTACGTTGTATTATGTTGCTGTAAAAACACTTCATTACAACAAATGTTACACACATTTGTGCTAGGTAACCATATGAACTGGGCTGTTGTACAATTTTTAGCCTATGGATATGATGGACTAACTTTAGAATCTGTCCATATAATATATTATTAGAAGTACCCTACATTTGTCATTGTCTGTTTACAGTTTAAGGACAATGATTAATTGTCAAAAAATTTTACAGTCTCTTTTGATCAAGTGGATTTTTAGGATGTGTGGACAAAAGTATTGGGATACACTGAATTCAAGTGTTTCATTGCTGGACTATAAAATGCCAAAAAACAGATGTCATAATTTTTTATGTTGTGATAAATATCATTGCAGTAAATGTTAATATTTCATCTTTCGGGTTCATTTTCCCTCTTTTACATTTATATTTGTCTCAACTTTGAATTTTTTTTTTTTTCCTTTTTACGATTTTGATTGTTTTAAATGGGTGGTACAGTGGTGCAGCAGTTAGCACTTTTAGCTCACAGCAAGTTCTTATTTGTGATCCCAGTGGTGGGGCCAGTGTGGGCTTTTCTCTGAGGGGTTTGTATGTTCTCCCTGTGTCTGCATGGGTTCTGTCCAGGTACTTTGACTTCCTCCCAGTATTCAAAGACATTTGTTTAACAGGTTAACTGATCTAAATCTAAACGGCCCATAGGTGTGAATGTGACAGTGAATGCATCCTTTCTGGTTTCTTCATCTCTAACTAAGGAATAAAAATCAATCTTTAAACTTAAAATAAATATTATTGTTATTACAAACAACAAGTGAAGTGAACATATTTGTTATGGTAATATTTCAGATCAATAGTGCTGGAAAGTCCTACACGCTGTAGTTGTGATAAACGATGCACGGATACCACTTTTTTCCAGACTGAGTACAACTACTTACATCTGAGTATGTGCTGATACAGAGTACTGATACAAGTACTTAATATTCCCATTACAGTTCTTAGCTCCTTTTGAAAATGTGCTTTATTGTCAGTGTCATTAGTCTGACTGAAACAAAGTGCTGTGACGGACATTTAATGCGTATTTCTCAATCAATCCACCAGGGGGTGGCACTCTTAACCATACTAGACACATACTACAAAGAAAAGTAAAGTTTTTTGAGAAGAAGAAGAAAGACAGTAATAACAAACATGGAGCTGACAGAGGTGACACTAATGTGGATAGTAATGTTGCAGCGTTTCCACTGGTAAGGTTTAAAAGTGAAGCTTCAGGAGGTAGGGAAAAGACAAATGAGTTTTAAGTTTTACTCTCACTTCTGTGGGCGGTGGTCCACACCACTCCTTACCCCCATAGTATTATATGTAGGATGTAAACTGGCTCAACTCTGGGTAGTTTCATAAATATGTCAGTAGTTTTTCACTAACTCACGCAGTTGCTCTTCAAACAGAACCTCTACCTCCACGGTTCCCGGTGGTGTTCTCCATCTGGGTACGCATCTGTGAGCACCTGGAAAATGGACAGATCTGCGTACGCAGAGGACGGAGAGAACATTACGTCTGTATCCGTTTGTGTCTTTAATGTTACTTCCACTCAGTGCTACTTTTGTCACATTATTTATTTACTTAAATCTCCACACTGCTGACATTACTCCTCTCTACCTGCTGCACTTAACTGTGAATGCCACGCTGCCGTAAGTGGAATTGGTATGGTTGTATCGGAGTACTTTTACAAGTATGAGTACAAATACTCACGCTCAGTGTCGGACCTTATACCAATACCAGTATTGGGTATTGGTGCATCCCTAGTTGTGATGTGTCCCTATCATTTACTACTACTTTCTGTACAAAGTAAAATCCTCAGTCATGCTGCTTTTCTCTTTGTTAACACCACCTTTGAGGATGTTAACTTGAATATAAATTGACAGCGAATGCATCCATTTGGGAGAGTGGTGTGAATCTTGAGCACTCAAATCACACTCAGTTAATCTTTGCACAGTCTGAGAACAGAATTTTCCTGCATAGTAATATGATATAGCATCTACCCAGAGGTGGTAATCTGAAAGCAGTCTTCAATTCTTTTGGGGGAAAACAAATTCCAAGTCTGTAAAATATCAAAACTAATTTTGTCAAACGTCAATTTGTAGGAATTGTATTGGTGTATTTTCAGAGCAGTGGTAATGGTGTTTTTATATGTTATAGACCAGGATATTTCAGTGTTCTGGCCTCATAATAAAACAGCAAATCTTGCTGGATAAACAGGTCCTACCTGATGGGGTCAGATTTATTTTTAAGTTGGATTTAATTCATCATTTTCTGAGTCATTATAATTTAGCTAATTAGCTCCCAGTGCAGGGGAACATGTGGGTGTTTTCCACATTTCACAGCAATCCATCTGATAATTGTTGTTACATGTTCAAAAGCTGAAATGTCAACTGTGTTGAGGATCCTCACAGTATTTACAAATCTAGGGACGGCAGATGTGCACAGAATGTGTGCCAATCCATACAGTTGATGAAAAGTCAAAAATAACTCAGATTCTCCCTCTGGGAAGCATAAAAAGTCTGAATTTTAGGGCCATCCTTTGAAAAGCTGTTGAACTAGTTCAGTCTGGAACATACAAGAGGACTGAGTAGTTTTACATGACCCTTTTGATTAGATTTTTACATATTGTTTGATTGCTTTAACAGTGAATTGTCACTTTTCTTATACTGGATTTGTAAGTTTGGCTGAGGATACCTGTTCCCTACTCTGCCTTAATGCACCTTCAGATTTGTAGCCATTGTAATCTTCATCTCCATCATCTCCACATACTCTTTATATTTATTTTCTTAGACACATTCATATATCTTTTATACACCCTTACCTAACTAAACATTTTCATAAGAAGCCAAACAACTGTCAGTATGACATTTAATTAAACAAATAGCAGCTGAATATCTTTAACAAAGCAGCTGAATTAAAAATAGGAAAGCACTTCAACATTTTCTTATGGTGCCTTGGGCCTACACAGAGGAGTTTTGGAAATACTAAGAGTGTTGTGTAGCACTGGCGTTGCTGTCATACACCCACTCAGTCACCCTCATCAAACCCACATGTCGCAGCTGTAGATGAGCAAGTTAGATGCAGTTGCTATGCTCCTGCAGCTGTTTTGTTGTGTTACTGGCTTTGTGTCTTCAAGGATGGATGTGATGAAACTTGTCTTTGGTTCTCAAAATCAGCATCCCTGCTTTTGAAAGTGGATATTCTTTCATGCTCTCTTACAGTTTCTGCAAATACATTAAAACATTTTTTTTTATTAATTTCAATTTTCTTATCATGCATTTTGTGCTTTTTTCCCAGTTTGTTGCAACAAAATGGTATTCACATGTAGCAAACTCTATGTTTACTGCCATTGTTTTCTGAATTTTTGGGCAGGGAAAGAAATGCATCAGAGAGGGGATGCAAACCCTGTGGAGGAAGAAAAATGCTCATCTCTTATAAGATGTGAAATTGTTGTTAAATGTAGCAATATCACATCACTTGGTTATTCAGTAAAATTTTATGTATAGATTGATGCTATGCTGGTCATACACAAATTACCTTCAACAAGACCTAAACCTCACTGAAATGGCTGAGTTTCTCAGACAACTGTTAATGGGATGTATCTTGTTTATACAGAAAGCTGGATTAAATAAACTGGTTTCTTTTACAAACTCTGCTGCCAGTACCTAAATCTATGCATAAAGGTTGAATAATGCAGCGCTCATATCAAGCAGAATCCATTGCTCTTGGCAGCAAACAAACAAAATACAGTCTCTTTGAACCAATTCTTTTTATGATCTGTATGTACACACTTGCTCCACTTAAAAGGTTAAGTCTACAGTATTTACTTGTAAGATAATGCCTGGAGCGTCATGTTCCTAACAAAACACAAGTATGGGTATATTATGATTCAGTTACCTCAACTGGTGTTACACACATGCTTCAGTCATGTTACATGAGATGAGGAGGGTTGATGGTGCTGGTGTACACTTACTTTATTGCTGGTCTCGCTAGCACAGAAACAAGTGTTTTATTGGCATTGGGGTGATACAAAAGAAAAAATATTTTCCTCGTAAATAACAAATTCTTCAAAAAACATAATAAACTGGACATGTCATATAAAACTTTTACTTCTAGTTATGAGGTTAAGTAGCTTTACTCTGTCTATTGTACAACAGAAAATGTTCTTGCAGATGGTAATTTAATGCACTGATGCATGCTTCCCCTGAATGCCTATTTGGGCCATAGACAAGCTACAGCCATCCAAGTGTCCCAAATGACCACCGTTGCTTGCTGTGTGTGTGTGTGTGTGTGTGTGTGTGTGTGTGTGTGTGTGTGAGTTGAAGGCTTGTGATTTAGCCACAGATGGGGTCACTACTTCAGCTCAATGTAAATAGACCAGCAATCAGCGAGGACATGCATCAAATGATGCAACCCTTCAGTCGATCTACCCATCCTCAAGGATATGGTGTCTGCAGCAGGAATGGAGGTGAAGGCGGGCTAGACTTGAGCAGCCTGTTGGTTATGCAGACCGGGCTTTAAAGTAGGCCAGCTCATGCCTGGAAGCAGCCGTGCCAAATGAACTTCCTTGGTTGCTGTGTGAGGCGGTGTTTTGAAGGAGCCTCCAGGGAACTGGGGCTGTCAAAACGATGTGAAGTGCTCGAAATTCTGCAAAAAGGAAACTCACTTGGTTTGGACCATCAGCCTTGACTGTATGCACAGGAGAAGAGCTCACTAATGCTCATTATTTTCATATACATGTAGTATGAGACTGGAATTAAGGGTTATTTTCATTAGGGATTAATCTGTGGAGTATTTTATATTACTTGATTGTAAAAATAGAAAAAAAAGTAAATCAATTTGATCCATCATTTTGTCTAATATCATAAAATCATGAAAAGTGAATACTTCTCCCTCAGCACAAGTATTGTGTTAAAATCACCTTAATAATCCCAAACCCACAGAAACATATTCTATTGCAATAATTCAGGCATTACTACAGGATTATACGCCTTCAGGACATCCACTTCTGCATAAATAAAGCATGAGTGTTCAATGCCACTCACAGTTGGACTTTGCCTCCACACTTATTTAACTGTCATAATCCACCAGGAGAGTCTTTTAACAGTTTCAATGATGAAATGGCAATAGCTGTTAAGCAGTAAGGGAATCCTGTGCTGCCAGACAAAGCTCTTTTAATGAAAGTCTCATGTCACCTTTTGTGAAACTCCAGTATTTCTGCAGCCTGAGGGGACTCAAAGAGACACCCCTTAGTGCATTCATGAATCTATTCACTTATACACATATGGCAGACATATTCTATATATACATATATATAATGTGTAGGAGTAAGGTAACGGGAAAGGTGATGAGATCATAGAGAAATGGAGGTGTGTGATAATTGTACTGAATGAAGAGGGAATGATACAGGAAAATGGGAGAAATGTGAACAGGAAGACGATGAGGAGGAGGTAGAAGAGGGGGCGGCAAAGGCCCGAGTGGCAAGGGCCCGTTCCCGCTGAGCAGGCCGGGATAATCAGAGCAGGGAAATGAGCCGAGTCCCACGCAGTCCTCGCCAACCGCCCCAGAGCGACCAATGACAAGCCTGATGGATGGCAGCGCACAGTGAGCACATTCCTCTGGGAGTGAGGATGGTGAGGGGAGGCAGGGAGCTGCAGGTGGTTGGAGGTAGACGCCTGAGAGAAAGTGTGGAAATAGGTTTGGTAAAGACCACTGAGAGCAAATGTTTTCACCAGGTAAACCAAATAAAGCCTGGAAATGTCACAGATGTGGGCGTACAAATGTCTACAGACAGAAACAGTCTCGTTATCTGTATTTAAATAATGTGTCAGATGAGAAAAGATTGATGGGAAAGCCGAAAGATGAAGTTGATCAAAAATCTTCAGTTTTCTTAGGTCTTCATGCTTGCAGTGGTTTTAATGTACTTAGTGGGTGATGTAGATATCGTTCCCAAAAAGGTCTGTCGCCGTTTCACCCACTTCTTTCTTGATTTTTCCATAAAGACCAAAAACATGACTGGTTGTAGTAACAGGCATAGGGGTGGACTAATGAGGAGAATAAAGTATACCACTGTCTTATCCATGAAAAAGACGCGACAGACAGTTGTAATGTGGTGGAATACAACACATAGCACCAACCTCTGATGACATGAACAGCTGCATGTTATTCATTCCAACCCATTAAATAAAATCATGTCTAATTCACTTTTTTCTTTTCATATTTCAGTGATTCACATTAGATTCACAGGACAATTACATGAACATAGGGCAAAGACTTAATTTTAAACTCAAAAGGCTAAACTGTACAATGAAAATATGAGACAAATGGGTTTTTTCCCAATCATTGAGGGGTCAAGAAGAGGATTATTCAGAGATATTATTATAAAATGTCCGGGTAATTGAATGGTTCTTGATGTTTGCTTTGGTCTGGCCTCAAAATATTCTTAAGAATAAAAGTATAATGGACATTTTATTTATCATGCGATTTGCTGTTGCTTTTTAAATCCACTTGAAGTGCTGTGAAAGTCTAAGCTTTCTGAGCTCACTTCAGAAATAACAACAGAACTTTTCTTCACTTCTCTTTACCTTTTGAGTTGGTGGAGGGTGATTGTTTGATTTTCAAAAAAAGATTTTCAGGAGACTGTTACTTCAAAGTTTGCATCTGCAACTTCTTTATGAATGTAAGGATTTTTTCAGTGACACATGCCAGAAAGTGACAATGATGATCATTTGTAGCTTTAGATGTATGTGCTCAGGTAGTTGAATGCATAGGCCTGAAAAAAACAACCTACCTGAAACATGATTTTAATGATACATTTTCTATACGGACTGTAGTAACTGCAAATTTGTCTCTTAATACTTGTGTATTTATGGGTTTATAAATATCCAAGTTTAACATCAGACATATGAAAATCTATCTTGCAGGCATGTCTGTTTAACCTCACTGACATGAAGAATGTCTGAGACATCTTATTCTTATCTTAAACCAGTCTTGATCCATTGTTCTGCTCTTCCACTGCCTGAAGTCTGTACTGCTGCCAAAAAGCAGTTTGTTCAAGTGTCTGGAAAATAGACACTCCATACCGTCTTGTCTTTTTCACTCTTACACATGTCCGTATATAACACCAGCGGGTCATATTCTGTGAAACCTAATGAAAGAGAAAAGAGACTAGAGTCTATCAGGAAATCTGAGCTCCAGTTTCCGAATGGCTGGATCGTGTCCCAGCCTGAAGTGCACCTTGTGGGCCCATAGCCGGGAGATCGGCAGCCAAGAGAAATCAACAAGGCTGTAAACAGTAACTGCCGGCAGGGATGGCCACAAGGGATGGCTTATTTTTCACTCTCCATGAGAGATCTACCCAGTCAAAAGATGCCCAGCTCCCTGCAAATTCACACCAATTATTCCATTTGAAACTCTACTTTTTGCATTGATATAAATGTGCCTCATTTAGCAGGTCACAGCTACAGTAAGGAAGGATTTTGTTTAAAGGCAAAGTATGAAACGTTTCTTGTTTCTGTTTGTAAAAAGAACTGTTTTAAATGGGATTTTCCTCCATCAATGAGTGAGGTACTGGAAATAGCACTTGAGCGAGAAGTAGACTGAAAGGGGAGAGGGAGCTCCTGTTATTATTTCTTAAATTCTAAAAATACAAATAAAGACACACTCCTTTGCAGAATTCAAAGTACAAACTAACTCATTTCTACTGTCTGTTGTATACAGGTATATAGGCTGTGATTGGCATGTCTGTCTGTCCATAATCATTCGTTTACATGACATAAACAGAAACCATTCAATATTTTATCACCCAAGTTGCTGTAATTTCTCAGTTAAGTGTTGGACTAGTGCCTTTTACTATGTTGTCTGTTGACCGTCTGTGTCCATCATGCTGTTTGTCATCATTTTGTAGCTGGAGCAGAACTAGATGGTCATTGGATATTTAAGTCTACTCTGTGAAAACAGACACATTTCTCGCTCCTGGTTTGGGAGTTCTTGCTGCCTGTTCTCGACACACGTTTGGTCAGGTACTCAGAGTAGGTGTGGTTAATGCGGAAAAGCGGAGGACCCCCCACCATGAGTTTGGCACTTGAGTTTTTCATAAAGTATAAAATATCTTTGCCAGAACAAATTTTGTTATTGTTTTTGTGACCTTGAGAAGACAAACAAATTTCTCTGTTCTTGCAGAGCACTTAGGAGGCCTTATCCATTGAACTACCATACCACTTAAACTATTCAAAAGTCATTCTGTCATTCTGTGCTGCAGATGGGTTAATGGCATTAAAATTTTTAATCAGTTTAATCATGATGGTTCACAATAACTCATTTATTTTGACAGCCCCACTATATATTATATTAGTTGTTCATCATTACACTTTATGTATGTTTGTGAGCAGGCCTTCATACTGACAGCAGATGTGTGTGTCAGAGCATGTATGTGGGAGGCCAGTGCCATTAAATGAAAGTAATCTTGGGTGCAAAATATGTTGAGTCATTTGAGAGTGTGATGCAAATTTGCAGATGGCGAGACGTGCCAACGGTGAGTGCAGAGGAGTGTGACAAACTGTAGTCAGGACCGTGGAGCTGTACCTCGCCAGATTCATCTGAGATGCATCATCAGCTTGTATTGAAGTGTACCGCATGTCAAAGACAACATGTCACAGCTAATGGAAAGTGACTGATGAGCATATCAGTGTCAGACTTAAATCCTGGACATGAAAGATGGTGATGAATAAAGTCATCAAAAGTTTGAGGAGGTGCTGGCTGATGAGGGAGAAGTATATTAGCTCATGTCACATAGTTAATAAATAAAATGGGATCTGACAAAGGAAACTTGATATAATGTAGGGTGACAGTATAGTGAAGAAGACTGTACACCCGAGGTGTGGCTCTTTCATTTGCTTTTACCTTGCTACACTGAAATTCTATGATTCAGTGATTTTATTATTATTTATACATTTGGATTGCTTATTTCATGTGAAATATATTGGTAATTTTTGTGTGCAAGTCCTACAGTACAAACCTAAATAGACTAATCCAACTGCCACTGTCATTACCCTATTTTGTAGTGTAACTTTTTTTTCATTAAAAAAAGTAAAAAGTTCCAAGCAAAAAGAATATTTAAAAGATTTTGATCAAATCTGGTAAAAGATTATCTTGCTGAGTGGACATACACTTTTTTTTTTTTAAGGAAACAAAGACAGTTGGGGCTCATTTAAGACAAAAATATCTGAAATATCTAGATAAGTTTGACCTATTTTTCTTGGAATCACCATATTGTCAGCTTTTTGAAGTCAGCTTGACAATCAGAGAAGTCTGTGAAAGTTTGTGCAATCCTGTGTGCCACTTTTTAAAAGTTATGTTCTTGAATTATACAGAGATCAAGCTGCTTTCCTTCGGGAACGCACCGGAAATAGTTTTTAGAAGTGCTCAAACTCCTGGACACTTGATCTTTTTTCAAGTTAAAAATAAGCAGTGATTTAAGTCTTGGTTCAGAGGTTTAAAGAGACTGTGCACTGTACTTGTGTTAGGTCATTATATGGTTTAGATCCGACCTCTACTTATGGCGCTTTTCCACTGCGAACCCTACACCACTCTACTCGGCACGCTTCGGCACGACATGACTCTACCCACTTGTCGGACCGGCACGGTTGTGTTTCCACTGCCAGC
>JAQQZY010000005.1:21310010-21328492 GCA_030068375.1 Ostorhinchus rueppellii
AAAGGGCCATATTGGGGTAGAGTCGAACCGTGCCGAGTAGAGCCGTTACGAAAACGTGCAGTGGAAAAGGGCCATTATACAGTACCTTACAGCCTCTGTGGTTGCGCTTGTGGCAACAATTGACATCACAAATTTCAGACAGTTTTAGAGCCTGATGGTCAAAATGGATTGAAAGAAAAAACTGAAAAGCTCATTTCTGCTCCCTTTCAGATAAAAATGAAAAACAAGGAGAGAATTAGAAAATGAAGTATTTGGTAACGCAGGTAGCAGGATTGAAAAATCAAGCACCATGAAAAGGCAACACATTCAGTTGACTGAGCCTGCTGGAGTGCACAATGGGTTTTGCTGTAATGAAATTGCTACCACCAGTAAGCACCCAGTGTGACAAAGACATGAAGTGAAGTAGAAAGAAATGTAATTTTTTACAACATATCTGCATCCTGCTAACAGCTTTGTTTATCCTATTGTTTCTTGGTCCTTCGGGTGCTTTAGTAAATAGTGTGGATTTTCTGTTTTGATTAAACTGTATAATTAAGGATCGGAGGTCAAATTAATATTTTGTCATCACAGTGACCAGTGTCGGTGCAGACTTTCCCTCTACTCCATTATACCAGATGTTTCCCCACCACTCTCATGTCAGTACTAGACTGATTGCAGCTTTTTGATTAAGCCAAAGCCTATTAAACCACAGTGTTTTTAGTTTGATTATAGTCTTCAGGAGTAAAACAACACTTTTAAATGACTGAAATATCCCACAGTAGTAATAGTTTTTCACTGTGTGGTATTTAGCAGCTCTATAGCAGCAAAGACTTTTATGATTTTTTTTTAATGGTAACACAATGAATAGAAATGTTGTCTGTTATTGTCAGAGTTATTGATGGTGTTTTGACCAGGAAATGATTGGCAAGAAAATAATCCATTCCAAACCCAGTTATTAGACACAAATGTAAAAGAATATGAAATGTAAAGGTCATAGAGATAAACTCACTAGCGCTTGTGATACATTTTGACTTGTAGCTTATGCCATCAAAAGCTTAAACAAAGTCAGAGCAAATGTAATTGTGCGCTTTAAAGATCAATAGGCCGTGACCTGAAATCTGCAGGAAGCGTATAAACCTCAGCTTAGCAGCTCACAGCGTTGAGGCAGGAAGCTGCTGCTCTGCAAACTTAGCTGACCAAGCAAACTATTGACATCAACATTGAACCCAGTGGAATCGTTTCCTCGTGTGCTTGTGGTGTTTTTTTTGTTTTTTTTTTCACATGAGCAGCCATCATATTCTGTTTTGTCACATGTGCTCTGGTGCTGAGTGATCACATGTAGTTAAAATAGTCATATTGTTGTAAATGATGCCTCAGAGGAGTGTGAGAGGAGCTGAATGGCTCAAATAGTGCAGTGATGGAGAGGCCTGTGCTACAGGGGCCCATTGTTTGTCTACTGTACCCCGTGCACTTTGTTTATGTTTGGTTGTGGAGTAAATCAATGTCAACCATGGGGGAAAAATCATTTTACTGTTGAATTGGAATGATTGCTTGTAGTTCAAAAATGTGCTGTGTCTTAAGATAAAGTAAAACAAGATAATGATAAGAAAATATTTAGGAATGGAAAAATGAGCTAAGCAGCTTTTGGCTGTTTTTTTTTTTTTTTTTTTTTTTAAATTATATAAATCCTTTAGTAATGTTACAGGACAAAACATCCTTGCCTATAAATGATTAAATTGCTGTCTTTCAATCTTTGCTCACTAGTAGCTTCAGGTTTTCATTGAAAGTTGCAGACTAGATTGTGAAGTTTATTGTGTCGCAAATACTGCTGGTAGCTCTGCCCCTGCATTCAGATTCTTTGAGCACATTGAAACTTTTTTCCATTGAGCAGATGAATGAGAGAAAAGGCTCAGCGTGTCAAAGATTGATAAGTGCCTGTTTTTGAGTCGAGGGGATTTTTATTAAGTAACTTTATCTTAAAACCTAAAGCTAGATTAACAAATCTAATTAAGAAAAATCAATGATTCAACAATATTATTTTAATAGCCAACCTAAGGAACTACTATTTTTCATGTTTTCTAAAGTTACTCAGAGATGCTTACACACCCGCTGTGGTCTACAGGACAGTGATTGCATTGCCATGGTAACCACCCATTACTTGGATTCACGGCAATTACAAGAACATAACCTTCATCGCAGAATGTGGAAGCAGTCTGGGCACTATAAGGATATGAAATGTATTGGTTTGTTGTGTTGAGAAGTAGAGTGTCCTGTGATAGATGCACATATCTGCTGTGTGTTTACATTTGTACCCAGTTAAAGGAGTTTAGAGGAAGCATAATCTGATTAAGAAGGAGAACACTGCAAAGTATTAGCCTAAGAGATTACTAAAATGTCACTAACAACACATTTATGACTGCACAAAGATGAAACTTTCCTTTTAGTCTTTGTCTCTGTCTCCTCTTCTTATTAATCTCTACGGATTCCTTTCAAGTTTATTGGTCTTTTATAGCTTCTTAATTTTAGTCACAGCCAGTCCTCCTGGCCACAGCATAGTACACTGTAAAAAGTAAAACACTGAGTCAACTTTAAAATGTTTCTTCAACAGGTCACACATACAAAAAAAAAATTAGTTGAGTGAACCAAATTAATTTACACTAAATTACATTCAGTATAATTTAATTTGGTTCACTCAAGTATTTTTTTTTTAATGTGTGACCTATTGAAGAAACATTTTTAAGTAGAGTCAATGTTTTACTTTTTACAGTGTACCTGTGGAGGAGGCCATTATGCCTTCACTTTGGGTTTAGAGATGACCCAGGTCGTGGATGACATCAGAAAATCTCATTCCTCCATTCAGATTGCGGCAGTCTTCGGTACAGATCAGCATCAGTATCTTCTACTCCTGTAGTCACTTAAATCTCAGCTGAATCACCACTTTCAGATGACATTTTTGGCCTGCTACATTATTGAAAGTAGAAACTTTCTTGATACCTTTAAAACTGATCATTTATTAAGTGTTAAACATCTACTATGAATAGAAGACCACAGTGTAGAATGGCAGTCATGCAGAATGTGACACACTTTGATAGCAGTATAATCCTTTATTAACAAATGGATAATCCAGCATGTTTTCACTCCAATGGCTATTCATCAGCGCAGGTGTTGTGTATAGAACAAATTGTCCTTCAGCTCTTAATTCAGTCACTGGAGACTGTATGCAAAATACATCAACAAATTGTTAAAAGCAATCAAATAACAAAAATACAAGACAGGGAGCACTCTGAATAAAAAGCAAAAACAAAACAAAACATCTATTACTTCCAGTGCAGCAGTCAGCAGATGTTCTTTTCTTTGCCTTGCAAAAATAGTACCAGATATCAAAATCAAAATCATTAAATTAAACTGAATGCAAACTTAAGTCATTAGGCTATATTGTTCTATTTCAAGACAAACTGATGGGTTTGATCCTGATTGTCAAATGGGACATTTGAACCCACCAGAACCTCATAATATCCAATGTGTCCTTCACTGTGCACACACAAATACACACACTCTTTTACTCCAGTGGTCCATCCATCAAAACTTGTTGCCTAACCCCAATCTTTCCCCTAAGCTACACATCTATTCTTCACACTGAAACCAAGCTGCAACCCTTAAATAGCTTGCGTTGAAATGTCCTCAGACCCTGTCAAGACTCTAAAACACGCAAGAACAGAAGCACAAACCAAAGCAACACATAAACACACTCATTCGCTGATCCCTCCCGTCCCCCTACTCATCACTCAGTATTACATCACGCAATTAAAGTTGAACATGGAACTTGGGCTGGGCTTATTTCCAAACACAGTGTAACTGGAAATTGATTTCCCCTCAACACAACCTCACGCTGGCTTTAAAACAACCCTGTAGATTTTGCGATTAATGTGGCAGAACGGATACGCACAGACAGAGCACACGCCTCACACCGCAGCATCAGCCATCATAATAAAATGAGTCGCAGAAGCAATGAATTATGATTAATTATGAGGTTACTGTAGTACTCAGAGAACACTTAGCATCAAGTCTCTATTTATGATCCCTTTATGAATATTAAGTGTTTGTTCTTGAAGCCAACGCCTTTATCATAGGTAAAGAGGGCTCATGGAGTGATAGACTGTCGATCTGCTGAGGAGGCAAAAATACCCCAATGTTAAAAAGGTTAAAACTTCCATTGTCTTCTACAAGTTGATGACAGAATAACAAGGAGGAAAACTTTTTTTGTTTAAAAAATGTGAAAATTCTTATCAGACACAAATTGTTATTCAAAGTAGAGTATTTTTATTAGGTCTTATCACAGGTCTGGAGGGATTTTTAAGGGAGCTTTTACACTGAAGCAGAAAACTTTGTCATTTGGATCACTGCCTCAAGAGCTTCAGCTCAGTCAGAAACACTTAACGTCATAGAATTAACCATTTATAGGATGTGGTTATATTTGGCAGAAAAGGCTCTGATGTTTAAAATCAGCAGAAATGCGTAATCTGCAGAGCCATAATAGTCACATTTTGTATATGAACATATGATTGTTTTTATGTCAACAGTTCAGGAGGAGGTGAAGGTGGAGGATATAAGATCAGAGTATCAGATGAAAAATTGTCCACTTACAGTATCTGCCTTAAGGCCAAATCACTAAACCTTCACAGAGGTACACATTCGGTCACCTGCTCATCACTTGGTATGAGAGGCTTCACTGACTAAAAATCTGTTCAGAGTGGCCTTTCACACTTCGTACTGTGGTACTTTATTTAAATAGGAAAATACACTGTATTGGTGCTATTTTTATTTATTTGTGATGCTTTTTTGCATTTATTCTTCTATTATGCAGTGCTTTGGTCAGCTGTGCTTGTTGTAAAGTGGTTAAGAAATACAGTTTGATTGATTAATTTATTGATTGACAATGTTGTTAACTTTCTTGACAGCCATGGCACGCAAGAGAATGACCGCTTGATTTAATATACACAGTTTTACAGAGTGATCAAGTCACCAAAAATAAAGGGTAGATGAATAAATTAGTTGCATAACATAGATTTTTCAGTGTACAATGTTAAGTCCATACAAGCGTAATATGTAGGTGGTGTTTATTTTTGATAAAAAGCTTCAGCCGAGAGGAGATGGACAAACTTTGAAGAGCAGTCAAACTGTCCAACACGTGCTCGAATACAACACACACACACACACACACACACACACACACACTGACTCCAAGGTTGTCCACATAACCTATCATAAATTAGAAAGGCATAAGGTAAATTGACATAAAACACAGAAGCAGATTTTACAATTACTACTAAAGATTATATCAACATTTAATTAGTAAATAGATAAATATTAACTGTATTAATATAAATGTGTACAGAGATCAGAATGGAGGCCTTTTATAAATTTACTATATTGAATTGAATTGGATGAATTAACTTGGTTCTTAAACTTACCAGTATCATTAGACCTTTTTATGGCATTTAATAATAATGGATTAGATTTATATAGCACTTTTCTATGAAGGTATACTCAAAGTGTGTACATTGGATCCATTATTCATCATTCACATTCTCCCTCTGGTGGTGGTAAACTACTCTACATTTGTAGCCACGGAAGCATGGCTACAGCCCCTCTGACCACCACCAAACATTCATACACCAGTGTGAGTGGTGCTGGAGGCAAAGAGGAAGAAGTGTCTTGCCCAAGGACACAACAGCTGACCTGCAGAGAGCAGGATTCGAACCGCCAAGCTTTTGGATATTGGACTCTGTATCATCTGAGCCATAGCCACCCCTAAAATTTAGAACATTAAACACATATAAAACATCCAGGACACTGTAAAAATATGAATAAATGGCTCACAGTTCTGATTTGATTTGATAATGTCACCCGCCAGAAAGCTGTGAATCCAATCAAAGCTCTGCCTGACGTAATGTTGTGCTTCACTTATTTGACAAACATTAATTCAAAGTCCAACCACTGGAAAAATCTCCATTGTCTAATTAATACAAAGGATGGAGTTTGAGTCATGTTTTTCCCTCTATCTGTTATGAAAACTGGCTCACAAGAGATGAAGATGAAGCGTTTCTAACATATGCCATGCAGTGAACACCACTGTTGTTTTCTAAGATAATACCCAAGGTACTAAAACAGCCCAGTTTTCAGTTTTCATCTAAGTTTCTGTAGAGTTTGCGCATGACTTATTGCCTTTAAAGACTGTAGATGCTATTTTTTTTTTTTTTTAAACTATAATATAACTCGTATAACTTTACATATCGAACAAGATGAATACATGTATTTTTGAGATCTGAGATGCATTATAATGAAGTGAGACACTGCTTTTCAAAAACAAACAGTGCAAGGACAAAGGATCACACAGCCCATATAATGCAGGAGTAGACAATACATGACGCCCACTAGGGATGGCTCCTTGGCTGGTTCTCACTAATAGGATGGCTGAGCACACAGACGCCCTCAGGGAAGGGGATGTTGAGATGGTGGGTGGTGCACATCAAGCCGCTTTCCTTGGGATAGTTTTTGCAGGGTGAAGAAGGTCAGGGCAGATGTATTTTGTACACTTCCATACTTTAACTTTGTGCGGCTTTGTTGGAGGTCAGCTGGCAATTCACCTTTTCTGGAAAAACTTAAGAGGGAATGAAGTCAGGCGAGGTTTAGGACAGACAGTTGTTTTGAGGATAAATCTTGAGAAAGTTTGACAAAGGAGTGCTTGCTGATGTCTTTCTCCCGGCTGGAATTATTTCATCTGCTGGGTGGAGTTTGGGATGTGGAGGTCATAAAGGATGTGAACGGCTAAAAATACAAATACTTTTGTGTCTTACTTTTTTCTCTTCTTCATCCTCTTCCTTTTCAATAAATATTTGCCTCTTTATTAGTCTTCCTGTACTTTGTGTAATTGTTTCTCACCCCTTCTGCTAACCTTTCTCTCTTGATAACACTTTTCCACAAACAGTTGAGTAATTTGTCCAATACTGTGCAATAAGACACGTCAGTGAGGTTTCAAATGAACAGAGGCAGTGTTTGCTGTGATGTGCCATTGGACAGCTTGCATGAATCAGTGCAGAGTAAAGCAGATGGAGTTGGTTATTATGGATGAAGAGCCAAGACCATTCTGGGAATTCTGGAAATCTAATGAGAATAGAAAATCACCAATATAAAACACATAAGTACTTTAAACCAGTGCACTACTGCGGTGCAGATGCTTAGATTTAATATAGCCGGTACAAAGGTTGTTGTTTAAAAACATGATTAAGTTTCAGCATAAAATTATAACAGACATGATGTAGAGCAGTTTTTAGCCCCAGAGTGTATGTGGGCTGGTGCACTTGGCCAAGCAAATGTTGGTGCACATGCAATCTGTGATCAATGTCCCATGTGAGTGAGTGTGGCGTTACTACCTTTAGGCAACTGGCAGCAAGTCCACGTGCCTACTGCAACAACAAAGCCGATGGGCTGGTGTGCTGAACAGACACATCATTAGTAGTGTTACAACTGATTTTGTTTGGGATCACAAACAGACAGTGGATAGTGGACAGTGAGCCCTGACATCCTGTGTAAAAGAATAAAAGCATGAACGTACACCAACTCCTGAGCAGCTACAGAGGAGTTTGAAGTCCACATCCAATTAAAAATGATGAGTCAGGAATGCATAATGCATAAATCCCATCAGCAAATAACTATATAATTATATATGTGACTCAGCTCTCACTTTTGAACCCTTTATTTCTTATGTCTATGCATTAGTGTAGCTATATTTACATATTGCATGAAAGTCAGTGACATATTTGTTGGGTCTTAATGATTATGAGGCAGTATAATGAGAACAAAGGGTGACCTTTAGGAGCACTATGTCATATAGGCTCAGGCCTCACTGCAGCAACCTGGGTTCACTTGCTAGCTTAGGTCATTTGTTGAATGTCATACTGGCTCAGTGTCCTTAATAAAATAGACAATGTAGATATATATATATTCCCAGATTCAGGAGAATATTATGAGCAATCACCCTCCAATGTCAAGTCCATAATTGATCAGCTGAGCCTGTCTGTGTGGAATCTGCATGCTGTGTCTGTGTGGGTTCTCTACGATCCTAAATCCACATGGTATTAATGTAATCTACACATCAGCCCTGTGTTGAACTGCATGACCCTTTCAAGGACCAAGCAGGTAGAAAATGGATGAATGAATAATATAATAATAAAATGTTGCAGTCCTAGAAGATGATAAGTTTAAGAGGCTTCTATTTTATGCATGCAAATTGCTTTGTTAGAATTTTGTGTAGAAAAGTCTTTGTGGTTTTGTATGCATTTTCCATCTATACACATATATAGGAAAAACTGCTGCATTTAGGCTAATGCTAACTTCTTTGTGTTATTTTTGTTAAATATGTATAATTAGATGCTTCCCAAGGATGTTATTTTTACTGTCACCTGCTGCACCAGGCTGCATGTTATTAATACTTTATTGCTTTTCATGAATATATGCCCCTAGTTCCATAACTTGCGCAGTATATTTTCTTCCTTAAAAATCCGAAGGCTGTCAAAATAACTCCAGACTTACTGCAATTCTTGAGCTTTTGTTTTGTTTGAGTCCTGCTGCAGTCTGTGTTGTCTAACTTGAAGGTGGACCGGCGCTCCCTCAGTCAGAGCTCAGTGGAGCGTGAGTCCAGTTCAAAGGAGACAGGGCCGTTCAGGATCCTGCATCCACGATGTCACAGTCAGCCACACTGTGAGACAGCAGCCCTTTATCTCTGTGAGTTCCAGCTAACAAGCTCAATTACAGTAACCCCAGCTGCAGTAGTATGGCCTCAGGTTGGATGTTCCCATCTTCTGCTTCTGTGGGAGTGTGTTTACCAGGGATTTATATTCCTTTGGGTCTCAGTCATTATAGATACCTTCCAATTCACTTCTATAGTCACAAAACTAATATAAAAAGAGCAGTTTGTAGACAAAATGTTTTCCTCTCAAACTGAGGTAGCAACTGTCCCTGAACTCACAAACTTAAGCTAACATTTAAGACTATAATAATTCAGAAAATTATATCTGACTTACTGTATTAATATACCAACATCATAATATCTGTAACAGCAACCCCATGTGTTAAAGCAAGAAGCTGAAGTTGAAAACATGTCTTAACCTATCTGCTAATCATCTGGTGAGGAACTGTAAAAGAAGAAATGAAACCACTATGACACTGTACTATACTGAAGATTCAAGTTTGCCTTTAGACATTTGCCATCTTGCCTTTGTTGGAGGCAGAGTATTTTTTGGGTAGATGGTGCCAAGTTATGCAAACAGACAGAAGAACAGGCACATTTTGTGGTCATTATTTATTGAAAACAGCCTTACCAAAATTTTAAATTGTCAGGTTCATAATGAAAGTTTGCAACATAAGTTATTATTAGAGATTAAGGAGTAATGAAAAAGAGAAATACATAACAAGGTTCTCCCCAGATGATGGAACAATGCCAGTATACTGCTAGCTCAGCGCCGCTATACTCATTTTCAAATTTAGGATGTTTTTTTTTCTATTTTCCCTGATAATTTTGCTAAAATCTACTGAAATCCGTCAGGCTTACATCCATGGTTTTCAGGCATGTGCTTTATTTTCCAGTGTCATGATGTTTTTCCTTTGAAATCTCATGGAGTTACATCTATTGCGAGGTTTTAGCGTGAGACTTCCTTCCCATTGGTTGGATATGATGTAATGCATTAAATCTAACACTTATTGGGATCTGACTGCACGTAAACTCACTTCCTGTTTACATCCAGACAACATGAACCATGACAAAATGCAAGCGTTAAACAAAGCCTGATGATCAGAGAATGATCTATGTATTTTCTGTTTCATCCTTGGCGGTGACCACGGCCCATGTAGCCGAGGAGGAGCAGCCAGAAAAGCCTGCCCCCTCCCGGACAGTCCTTTTAAGGGTGGTGGTGGTGGTGTGTGTGTGGGGCGGGGGAGTGCCAGAATACTATAAATTTCTGGGGAGAACCCTGCATAATAATTACCAAAGAGAGTAAGAGAGAAAATTAATAAAAGAAATAAAAATGCTAACTCCTAAACTCAACAGAACTGAATGCAACACAAAAATAAAAAAATAAACTAAAATACAAATAACAAACAGCTATAAATACCATTGGCTAATAGGGCAAAATTATGCCTTATACAGTACCTATACAGTATATGGCAAATACAGTAACTACATATTATAGTGCTTGACAAAGGCCTGTATGGTTCAATCAGCTACAGATGAATGAAGGTTTTTGACGTGGAGCTGTTTGAAGGATTAGAAATCACAGTGTTCAGCTCAGCCCATCACCCTTTACACACTGAAATATGTATTTATTCTTTGAATCTTTCAATTCTGTTGTGCACCATCGAGGGTGACATATCCAAGTCCTTCTTATCTTTCTTCGAGGGACATTAATTTGACACATTTCAACAATTTTCTCACACATTTCATTGACAAGCTTACATCTTTGGTCAGTTTTTGCTTGAACTAGTCCTGCTTTTGCACCAAATCATGATACAATTACATGTTCATATGACATTGTTATTTCATTATTTTACAGTAGCTTTAACTAGCCTGCTTCTTCTTAAATAGATTGCAGCCTAA
The DNA here is from genome assembly GCA_030068375.1 of Ostorhinchus rueppellii. NCBI lineage: Eukaryota > Metazoa > Chordata > Actinopteri > Kurtiformes > Apogonidae > Ostorhinchus > Ostorhinchus rueppellii. The sequence goes on from JAQQZY010000005.1 coordinate 21,320,641, forward strand.
ATGTGAGGAATGGATATCTCGTTAAAGCTGACAAGAAAACATGAAATATGTTGTGACTACAATGGAATACAAGTCAAAGTACATTGTAAGACAGGTATGATTTATTAGCAAAGATGTATAAATCCTCAAAAGTAAACACATTTTGAAACATGGGCATTTAGTTGAACCCTAAAGAGTAAAATACATATATGATATAATATATATGAAAACATAGTGATGGAGAGAGACAAATGCATCATCAGCAGAAATCCAATGTACAGTATCACCAACTCTGTGTTCTCTACTGACATCCTCGTTATATCAAGGCCCTGATTCAAACAGAAAGCTGTTGGCTTTGCTGCCGTTTCAGCCAGTACTGGACTGAGGAGTGGAGGTTGTGTGAGGGTATTTATACAGTTAGGGGAGAAATGTGCCAAATTCAGTCATCAGCAGCTCATATAAATCACTTTGTCAGCTGGTTGGGTTTGGTACAGTCAGTGCTGTCATTCTTGGGGACCTTAACAAACACACAGAGAGCCACAGGGAGATGGAGACCGACAGTACCTACAGTAGAGTGCAGGCTCCTCTGGCAGCCATACTGGTGCTTATCTCACAGCAGCAAATTTGCAGGGGTCCCACATTTTAATCAAGAGTGAAAATTTTACAGCTCCAGTGAAGCAGAAATTACAGCCATGTTGAGATAATTTTAGCATTTTTGGCTCCTATTAGAGAGTTAAAGCAGAAGGAGAGAGGAAATATTGGAGGAGGTATGAAGCTTTTGGGAAATGTGTATGTTTTGAACCTTGTGGTTACATCATCAGTAACATTATCAGCAACCTTTGCAAGGCTGAAATATGTTGAACCATGATAGAGCTTTTTTCTTCTTTGAGTTCTAACTACTTTAGGAGTAACTTTCAGACTCCAGTTGAATGTAGTTTGATCAGTATATAGTTATATCAGTATAAAATGGTACAAGGTTCAGTTCAAACATTTAATAACTACAGTTTTAACTACAGGGCGACACGGTGGTGCAATGGATAGCACTCGTGCCTCACAGCAAGAAGATCCTGTGTTCGATTCCAACACCAGTTGGTGGGGGTGGGAGTGTGGAGTTTGCATGTTCTCCCGGTGTCTGTGTGGGTTCTCTCCAGGTACTCCGGCTTCCTCCCACCATCCAAAGACATGCACTGAAAGGTTAAACGGCTAATCTAAATTTGCCCATAGGTGTGAGACTGATTGTTTGTCTCTATATGTCAGCCCTACGATGAACTGGTGACATGTCCAGGGCGTACCCCGCCTTCACCCTTAAGTAGCTGGGATAGGCTCCTAGTGGGGATAAAATGGGTACAGAAGATGAATGAATTTTAACTACATTTAATGTATTTTTCTTTCTTTTCTATTCTTTTCTGACCTTTTTTGTGTCGATTTTAAAATTTCATTCCTGACTCAGCACACAGTACCTCTGTGTTATAGTCTGTCATACTATTGTACTTTTTTAAGAATTTCCAACCCACGTCCTGCTTCGGAAATGTCCTTCCTTTTTTTTTCTTTGATTCAGTTACTGTTATACAGGAGGAAGAACGAAATATTTCATGTCTTATTACTGGTTTGAGATGGACACTGTGGACAACATTCTTCTACTCTGTAACATCACAATGTGTCGATGGGTTTGTAGGAGTTTCGCGAATTCTCTGTCCATGTCTTAGTTCATTGGACCTCCTAAACCACGCTTGCTACAAGCTGAGATATGACCTTCAGCTGGTTTATTAGGGTTCTTCCTCAGTGTTTCCATTTGTACTTAGTATTCAAGTCTTCTCTCAGGCCTGTCTCCTTGGGTACTTTCTGTTTCCGCAGGGAGTCAAGTAAATGTCATTTTTTCTTGGAGATAATTGGACGCAGGAACATAGCGGGAAGGATTTTCTACGTGCCTCACTCTGACAGTCTGACATCCAGGTTAACGTCTGTTCACATTGGCAACACTGCACCAGAAAATTTCAGGCCTGATATGAGTGATCTGACATATCTATGAGATTTTTTCTCCAGTCCTGAACAATATGGTCTCTACGCTTTTTGGTCAGATTGCTCATCTAAAATTTGATAAGTATCACAGGACACTTTTTAACATCCAGAGTCAAAACCACTATAAAAGTTGGTGATTTATTGACAATAGTGCAAGATATTTATTGTAATACCCTTACAGTGTAAACATCTGTACTAGTACAAACTTGTACACTGGCTTTATAACTTCTGGCAAACATCTGTCCATGCGGGGGTGTCCGAGCCTCTGCCGGATTCCCATGGGCAAAGACAGGGTGCACTCAACATGTGCTGCCAGGCCAATCCAACAAATACCCAGGACAAAAAGTTCAGGAGGTGGCATCCATGTTTTTATACTTACATGAAGTTTATGTTGGAGTAGTGTTGTCATTAGGACTGGGTATCATGACCAACTTCCTTAGCCAATTGTGATTCATAAGGTTCTGAATCAATCACCATTCGGTTTGATCTGATCTGATATAGATTTGATTCAGAATTAATTGAATGATTCAGGTTCATTTAGAGATACCAAAGATTTGAGCAGTAACCTGATTATTTGACTACTGCAGCCATGCAACAGATCAATAGTGGTATCAATATTGACATTAGAAAGGAAATAAATAAGACATTGCAGCAGTAAATGGCTGAACTGCTCTGAAATAATGAAGGGGCAGTGGCTCAGAACACACTTATTTATCACATTTATTCTGGCTGGTGGCTTCTACCATTTGCTATCGCCTATGGCTGAGTGTGGATCCAAGTTAATATTCCTAGAATGACCAGCTTCCGTGACCCGCCTAGGACAGCCTCTGCTGACCAGACAGTCCAGGCGGCTGGTTCCTCTGCACTGCATTTTCGAGTTTTAGGCCAGAAGGACCCCCCCCCCCCATGCCAGAAACGTCACAAGCGAGATTGAGCGTCTGTGGTATCCGGGTCAGGTACTTGCTGTACTGTTCTGAAAAATTGATCTCATCCACTATTACTCAATAATGCAAAATTTAAATAAAATTGACCTAAAATCGATCATATTGATTTTTTTACCCAGCCCTAGTTGTCATCATTCACAGCTTAAAAAAAGATATGGGCTGTTGAGATGTAAACAGAGCAGCAGCTAGCAGCAGCTACATGCAGCATAAAACAAAGCCACAGATCTAAACCAGCCTTTAGTTTTTTCATTTCATTAATCAACATATTAATGAAGACACTCTAGCTGTAGAGTTTGTTTGTGCAGGTCTCAGCGTGATGTTGTTCTCTACTAAGATGGTGCCAAACTGTGAAGAAGATTTGCTCTCTTTCTCTTGTGTAAATTTGCTCCATTGACATTAACTGATTCCTGTTCCAACTTAAATGTAAGGAAAGGCACAGATGTGACCTCGACATAAAATCACCTATTTTGATTTCTCTGGTTCTTCTTAAATTTGCACCAAATAATACTCTAAAAATACTTTATTTTTACCAAACATATCTATTTTTCTAGTACTGCAGCTTTGTCTCTTATGTACGCTGTTTGTATTTGACCTCTAAAAGACATTTGGCCCTTTCACAAATGTCTCCACAAACAAATACAGTAAAAACAGATCTGGACCTCACTTTAACCTGCTACTTTCCAGTTCTTTCTCCAGTTACTCATTTATAACACACCTAAACCACTGTAGCAGAGAAAACACACCCAAGACGTTGGCGTTAGACTTAGTTAGAGTTACACTGACAGCAGCAAAGATGGCAGACACTTTGGAGGACCAGTTTACACAGGAGAAACAAATCTTTCTATAAATATTTATTTGCTGACCACAAATAATCACATTTCAGAATAATAAAGGTGTTTATGAATAATTGCAGTACTGTGCAAAAGTCTCAGACTGCCACGAGGTCTGTTGTTTTAGAGAGGTTATAATGACCACAACGCATGCATTTCTCAGTATCTGTATCAAGATATAAAGAGAATTTACTGGTAATACTGTCTGTAAACAGCCTTAAAACAGAAATTCCGAAAAAAAAATCCTCTCTTTGCACGTAATAACTCTTGAACTCTTTTGTTTAAACGAGATCAAATTTACTTCACTAATGTTTCTTTCAACACACTTTAAAATTTCCTTATTGTTTAAGCTACTTTTTGTCACAATAGCTACTGCCTTTTGTTTGCAGAAGCCATTTAGTTGTTTTTTTTTAGTGAGTTTTTAAAGTGTGCAAATATTTACAGAAAACAGAAATAAAATGTATGCTCATTCCAACACAGCTGAAGTGGCCCAAGATCATTACTCTGTTTAGAAATAAATGCTCTTTTCAAAGCAAAAATATTATCAGTTTCAGTTGTGCCATCATGGGCCATGTTTTCTTTTCTATCGGTTTTAGTCACATGACACACACTGTAGTTAGTATTTGATTGCATAACCATTGTTTTTGAGGACTTTTGATGGTCTAATATTTTTTTCCGCGACTATAGAGCAAAAATACTCTACCTTCCAGAGTTGGTGGGATACAGTACGGGGGTTAAACCAAGCTATGTGACACATTTCTTTACTTTTAACACTAAATACCAGCACATTATTATCACCAGTCCTCATTTTTGCTGCATTGAAATGTAGATTCGCTGTTAATGCTGCTATTTCTAGCTCGGAAACGTTCCAGGCGGTTCAGTCAACCTCTGTCCTCTGTTTGAATTGACATGAGAGAAACTGCTATTGTGTCATGTGTATGTATGTATTAAAGCCAAGGTGCTATTTTCTGTGACAAAAAGTAATCATCAGATTTGCCAGCCTTATTTTGTAGATTTAAACCAATTTTCTTTTTTTGAAGTTTATTTTTATTTATGTATTTTCATTATACAGACAAGAAGGAAAAAGGCAGAGACAAACAATGAAACAAAAGCATTATGCTGCTGTGATGAGACTGCTGTAACTCACAACCATATATTCATACATGTGGTGCAAAACTGAACCACTTTCTATGCAAATAAGCTTTGCTACAAAAAATAAAATGATGACCATTGCTAACTGCCACACACAATTTGGTTGTATACAAACTCACTTCTGACCCACTGCCTCTTTCTCTGTCTGTCTGTCTTCAAATCTTCAAGTGTGTAAAGTTTGAATGATATTGAATCGATGTTAAATAATGTTAAGTACAAAATCTCTACTCAGATACTGGATGGATTAGGTTGGTTCATGTGTCCTCTATGTTTTGGTACTTAAGTAAAAAAAAAAAAAAAGCAGTGCTGATCAGATTGCTTTATTATATATCCATATATCCTTATTATTTTGCAGTCATGGAGTGTAACAGTTGCAGGACACACAACATTAATGAACATCACATCCTGCTTGATCTGCTTTGAGTGAAGTTACAGCTGCTGCTTTGTGTGTAAATGCACACAGCCTCTTTTGGCGTTTGAAAACTCTGCAACACATATTCAGCAGTGACACATTACAGAACATAAGCGTTAATGTTTAAACTGTCAAATCACACATAACCTTACTTTAAGAGTGAGACATTAATCAAACATGTCTAAGACCTGCCAGAATTACATTAATAGCTGGAGCTTCTGTTAGTAAGAGTCATGAACTGCAATCTGAAGGTTGCTGTTTTCATTAAGAACCAATCTGACCAAATAACCTCAAACATGAGGAACTGTTACACCAATCAAGGGCTAATACAGGGGTCACCAACCCTGGTCCTTTAGAGCTACTGTTCTGCATGTTTTAGATGGATCCCTCTTCCAGCACCCCTGATTCAAATGATAAGCCAATCATGAAGCTCTACAGAAGCCTGATCAGGACCGTCAGGTGTGCTGGAAGAGGGGAACGTGAAACATTGAGGATAGTAGCTCTCCAGGACCAGGGTCAGTGACCCCTGCGCTAATGTCACTCAGGTACAAAACTTTATGGGTGTATTTGCAACAATATGTCATTTGTGCAAACTCCATTGTGAATAGGTAGAAAAAAGGAGCAGAAAGTGGACCCAAGTCCTGGTACACAATTACCAGGTGCAATCTATGTTTACGTCACTACAGTGCTACCTGTGTGTCAGTTATTAGGCTTATAACTATATTTTTAATCACAGATATTATCAATTAACCCATAAAATGTGAAGAATTGTTTCAAAAAATTTTCTCAAAAGACTTTTTCCCCAATATGTGTAGAGTATGGACAATAGATATTGCAGATAACATTGAATTTCATACAAAAATGAGGATCAGTCTGAATCTTAACTGTCATAGACCTCTGCTGTGTTTCAGCCAAGACAGGAAACTAAAATCCATGTCTTTTCTATCAGCAATTTACTTTGACAGAAAAATAAGAAGTGCATTGAGTTTAATTTCTTTTTTTTTTTTTCTTCTCAGGATTCTACAGCCCTCCATCCTTTTTGGGTTTAACATTGCTTAAGTCACATTTTAGTGACTAGTTGAGGAAAATATTAAATAGAGCTGAACTAAAATGTTGAAAAATTGTTTCTCTTTAATATACAGTATTTAACATTCTTAGTAGTTTGTGTTTAAAATTGGGCCCTGATTAGCAATAATTTTCACCTTTGAGTGATCAATGGGATTATGGATTTAAATGACTTCTATAGCCTTTTTTTATTCAAAAAGTACTCCATCACCCCAACACTTAGTCAATAATTGATATGAGAAAAATCCTCAACCATCTACACAGAGGATCTACAATCTCCAAATATTGTAGCTTTTTTGCTTGTGAAATCACAATAGTAAGGAATCTACTGTTTTTCTCAACCATCCAATGAATGATTGAGCAGTCTTAGGTAGCTGCTGTTGCACAGTGTTAAATGTATCATGTATCACAAGGTGAAATTCCAGTCTGAAGTAAGTGACTGAGAGAAATGTTGCAGAATCTATTGGTTGGTGAAGCAATAGATTACTATATAGGCTAGCAATTTCTGACAAATGAATTGAAGTGCAGGGTGAGGGTGTTCTAACCTGCAATGATGAGTAGTTTCAATATGATATGTATTTTCTAGTCAGTGTGGTATTTTACTGTAATAGTGGGCTTACTGTTGGCATAACAACCATATATCAACTTCACAGAAAGGTCGGTTTTGTGGCACTTTGTTTGTTGGAATGCATGAGCCTTGATTTGTGAACTCTGCTTCCCTTCAGTTTGCATTTAAGAATCGATGCAGCCGTATTAACCACATGAAAGAACAGTGCAGCTTCTTGACCCTTTTTGAAGCCGCTTCCTTCATCTTGCTCTGCACTAAATTGGTAATTGTCAGGTTTGTTTTTAAGACCATACTGCAAATTGGTATGCCAACTGCATAGTCCTATTCTTGTGTAGTTAAAAATCTGTTTAATCCTTTCCGGTTAGTCCTCAGAATAATGTTTTTACTCTAAAGGTGTTAGTACAAGGAACACTAATGAACCCCTAAGGTATGTCTGTCTCTGCGATTTCTACTCCCCCTCATCATCTGACCGTTTGATTGACAGGCAGTCTTTCTTTTATTCCAGTGGGTGGAAAGTTACATAAGGGGAAGAGTAGATGGAGGGATGATTTCCCTCTGTGTGGTATCTTCTCAACCAGCCTTGGGCTTTTAAAGACTTCAGTGTGTCACTTTAAGCCACAGGTCAATAAATACATAGTAAAATATGCCAGATTTTTTTAGTCATTTAAAGTATCTCAAAGTCATGTTATACTTATAGATTTTCCTGACAATGTAATAATTTGTTGGCCAAGTTGATTGCCAAAATACCTGCGCTGCAATGCACAGTGCCATTCATTTAGCTCAGTGTCTCCAGTCCTGGTCCTCGAGGGCCGGTATCCTGCATATTTTAGATATTTCCCTCTTCCAGCACACCTGACAGTCGTTATCAGGCTTCTGCAGAGCT
>JAQQZY010000005.1:21361345-21372836 GCA_030068375.1 Ostorhinchus rueppellii
TAACTAATATATATATATATATATATATATATATATAAGTTTTTTTTTAATTTATTTATTTTTTCACTTTAATTGCCAAAAGCTCCCTGCTTGAAAAGGTTTTTCTTTTTAAATAATGTCACACAGACCATGTTGAAATAATTTTGAAATACAATAGGGCATTACTCCCCCTTATCATGATTTATTTCTCATGCAAGACTAGTCTTGTAACATCAGTTGACAAAACAAGAGATAAAGCCATAAAAGCACAATATCCTCCATATGTTTTGCAGTAACAATGAGCTTGATCATCTGCTTTTAAACCCTAGTTGTAGATTTTCCTCTTTTATTACCACTGAAGAAGGACTTAGAGAAAGTGTTCTTCAGAAAGTCCATATTGTTATTTATTCGTTATTTGTGTCAGAAATAGACGGCTTTGAAAGGGGAAAAGCTTTTGGAAACTTCTGGCAAAGCTGCTGCCGTAGTGCAGGTGTTTGAGGAATAAGAAGCTTTGTGCTTTACATCTTTGTTACTAAATTCTCTTTTGAAGACGGATGGCGATAGTGCCACCTAAGTGTTCTATTGCTCCTCTAGCTTGTAACTTCAGGATACTTAAGTTCATGCCATCCGGCACCATCTTAATTGTGTCTACTGAGCCTGTTTGCATCATGCATAAATAACAATAAAGGAAAGTAGCTTGAAGGGTTATAAAGAATAAATAGAAACTGCTTGTAAAAATGCACTTTGATATGTGAATTTATTATCCCAGAAGTCAGAAGGCAAAACGTGGCAGTAATTTCTGGCATCTGTCCAACATGTGCAGAGCAGACAGTGAGAGAAACTGCTAGATTTTCTGAAAGACTTTGTTTATTCATAGTTCTGCCAAAAAAAAAAAAGACTACAAAAGAAGACGTGAATATCCCTAAATGAGACAGAGATAATTCTGTAGACTGTCTCAGAAGACTTTTCTAATTCTCAGTAAATGACAACAAAGGTGGCATATCTACAATGACATCTTTTAAGAGTGAAAAAGACCGTGAAGCCGTGGAGTGAAGGACATTCTGGCCATGCAGTTAAAAAGGAGATTATCCTCACTTGCTCCTTTCAGCTCCTCTAAGCTGCTCTCATGTACTTTCCCATCAAATCATTCTTTTTGCCACATTGTTAAACACCTAAAGCTTGAAAAGTTAAAAAGGGACTCACAATCCAGATGTTAATGGCTGCTTGAAAACTGTAGTTTGTCTAAAAGACTTGAGTGCTGCCTTTTAACGAGTGAGTGTTCAATGACAGCATAAACAAAGCAGGCTCATTTAGTAGAGCTGTATTTGTTGAGTCATATTGTATGAAATATCACTAATTTTCATGCTTGATAAACTCTTTTCATCTTAGGTCCTCAAAAAGACAAAAAATAATCCAAAGCCAAAAAGATTTGGGTCTCTGAGGCTATCTTTGTTTGTAGCAAAACTGTCAATAAACTGCTACCAGGGTCAACATAAATAACAAACAGTGGACAGGGAGTTTGATGGGCTTTTTCAGACCCTTGTTGCATTTTAGAAGCAGAGGCTGAGCATATCCGTCTGCTTAAGTAATCCAGACAAACCAGGAGGCTTTAATTGTCTCCTACTCCATCAAATGGGAACCTTTGTTTTCTTAAAAAGGTCTTTGGGGTGACCCATTAACTTGCTGTTTCATTACGTCACAACTTAATGTTCAGTCAAAACCAATTTCAACAAGGAAATCTTATTTCATCTGCAGTAAGTCATACTTAAGACTGTTCTGGAACATTCTCCCTTATCCAACAGAAGTTTAAGACAGGGAGAGCAGGGGTACCAGTTACACAGTTTTATGAACATTTAGTGGAACAATTTAATTACATTGTGATAACATTGTGTGGTAATCAGTCAATGCTACCTCGTTTGGATTCATCTAACTGTAAAATGAAGTATATTTCCTGCATTTATCTCACATATGTCTACCTATGTGGTGTCTTTTCCAGTCATTGTCGCACTGATGATAAAAATGACTGATGTCTTGTTAATTTCAATCCTCTCTCCACATTTGGAATACAAGTTACCTTCCTGTCACATTTCTCCAGTTCTACTCTCTTGGTTGTGACATATGTATGATCATTTTTCTCAAGATACGATCATCAATCATCAACATTTTAAGCTCCTGGTATTTTTAAAAAATATTTCCCATCTGGCATCAAAGCAGCAGGTCCAGCAGTGCTCTTCTCTGTGTCAACAATATGACATTAATAAAGTCAAACACATTATAAAAAGGAGGATGTGGGGCGGAGATGGGTTGTAAAGTGGCTGGCAAAGGAAACCTCAGGGTTGACTGGAGAAAGCAGTTTGTGACATGACAATTGGCTGCATAGGGGTCAAAACACGGTATTCAAAATCTCTCTGACAGGACATTTTAGATACAATTTGACAGATTAGTGTTGCTAAATGATCCACATTTTTACTTTTAAATTCATTTTTGCTTTAGTTGGACCATAAGGGATTATCCAGAACAAGGAGCTACTTTATATTGAAATAAATGTTGGAATGATAATCAATTAAAGTTCACTCTCTGACGGGACATTACTGTGTTTTGACCCATAGAAGGAAATCAGCCAAGTTGTCATCTGTTCCTAAGATCAGCTGGTATCAGTGATGTTCTAAAAATATTGAACTTGACGTAATGGCCTGTTTGAAATAATGCTTTACTGGTTGCCCTTGGCCCTCGCCACAGGGTATTGTCATCATTTCACTGTCTGTCTGTCCGTCCGTATGTGCAAAAACATTAGCATGGACTGAAGGCTGAGGGTTTTCAAGTGCGGGCACATGTTTTATACCTTTTATCCAGTTTACCTGACTTTATATACTGTTGGCCATAAAGTTGAAATAAAATGTTTTTACCTTTTCTCATGAAATGATGTACCACAATATGATTTATAATTGATAGATAAAGCATAAGTGGGACTGTGTAACCATCTTTGACTGGTCAAGCTGATTACCGATGTGTATAAATAGGAATAAGAAAAAAGAATGTATCTAAAAACAAATTCCAACTTTATATGCAACAGTATGTAATGAATTCACTTTTTAGTCAAGATAAAAAAGTTACAGTAAGTAATTAACACTTTATGAAAAATTAACTAACTTGAGAGTATTTAGTCAAAGAATAATAATTCAAGTGATAGTTGTTATTTGGCTGCTTCTTGTTGTACCTGTGTCTGTTTAAAGAAATAAATATTAATAATACTCATTACTTTCAAATTTGTTGATTGAGTATGGTCATTATTTTCATATTTTGTCACTCTGGAGGATGCAGGTTGATTAATAACTATGATGACTGTACACACTCCCATACCCAAGATGAATGTGTCAAGCGGAGACAAAGCATATCATTATAACAGCTACCTTTTCATGTATAAGCTAATCAAGTAGAGTAATACAGGAGGCGTAAAAATTCTCCTGTTTAATTTGAAAAGAACCATGAAATCAATCTCTGGTCACAGCGACTGGCTGCACGTCACATTTAAAATCAGGTTGAGAGCAATCGATGCCTGTTTTATGTTGATAAAGCCTTCAGAGACTGAGGTAGATGCATTTGCCTGTGAAAATTATCACGGTAAGGGGTTCTGTTTAAACATGAGTAAGCCTCTGATAGCAGGGAAGATAATACAAGCAGCTTAATAATCACAGTAGAATATAATAACAGTGTTATGGGATTGCACTCTCCCTCTAGAGGCGTCAGTGGTTCTAATAAAATGTGGCGTGTATCATTTGCCAGGGCTGATATTAATAGCAGTTCCATACACTGTACACATCAATGTATTGTTTCTGAAGGTGTGTGAAGTGAAACCTGAGTTTTGCTCCACACACATATTTCATTACTGGCATGTTCAATACATTGCCCATGAAGTAATATTTATTTATAATATACATAAAGTTTAGGATTTTGTACAATAATACAAAACAGATATAGTATATAGACATAATATAATGCATTAATATAATACTTTTTTCTGATGTGAATCTGAACCTGCCCTTAGAGATCCAACCATATGGCCCATGCCTTGATGTGAGTTTCTGTGTTTTTATGTTAGCATGCTTCCTGTTCCTGTTATATTTTTATCTTAGGTGTAAAAGAAACAACTTGACACACTTCTGCTTTCCACCATGATCACACAGTAGATGTGGGTTGTGAAGTGGTCCCCACACTGGTCCACAATGCATCACTGCACTCCTGCAGAGCCAGGTATCTAGGCAACAGCCCTGTGTGTTGATGGAGGTGGTTTTATAGAGGCTGCTGCAGGGAAACTGTGACTTTTGAGAGTCTCCTGTTGCGTCATTTTCTTATTATGAGAGGACTGAGGAGTTGAAGGCAAGGGGCTTTTGCTTGAGGCTGGGTCAAAAAGCCAAGGATTTTTGTTTGAAGAAGGAATTTCCTTCCTTTCCCCACAGTTTTTACACCCTCAGACTGAAGCTTGCCATGTCTTGGCTGTCCCAAACTCCCACCTCAGCTCCCACAGAGTCGGGCTGCCTGCCATATGGTGTGGGACACGGTTGAAAAGAAATGTGCTGAGGGAGTTTCTACTCAGAACTGGGTCAATAAGATTTCTGGTTTCTGATGAGGGAGGCTAAACCCACCTACACTTACATAGGCCTACTGTACAACTTCGTGTTTTCCACCTTCCTTCACCTCATCTTAAAATATATGAAGTGATAATATGGATAAATATTAGTTTAATTGCATTTATTTTGCATAGGGTTTTGTTTTTGTTCTGAATAAATAATGGATTCTTGTTCCAATGGGACTTATGTACCATATAATGATTGGAGTGTAGGCGGAGTTTATGCACCTTTATGTTTACTTTTGCAGCTCCGTGTGTTGTTTTCCAACAGTGATGTGGGCTGTCTATCTGTTGATATGGTAGTTTTATTGAAACTTGGGATGTTATTCATATCACTGTGATGTTGCTGCATCTACTGATTAGCTCCATTAGCTCAAGGGGGGTTGTCACAACTGTGGGTCAGAGTAATGAATTTTAATAAGCAGTTAGCTCACCCACACTGGTGAAATTTGACGCATTCACTCAGCTGTTCCTCACTCTGCAAATTTTGATCATTATTATACTTCATAACATATCTGTTGTTTGTCTAAAGGCAGTTTGCAAACAGGCTAGCTTTTCTTTATCTCACTGATGCATAGGAGGGTTGCATTATGCAATGCTGGGCGATGACTTTACCCCTTTACTGTTGTCTGGGTGTGTTCCTTGACATGTTTATGTTTCAGGAGGTGTGGAGGAGTTCCTGGAATTGTCTGCATGTTTAATTCATACAATATTTCATGTATAAACCAGATTGTCTTTGTTGGTTTGACTCTGCCTCTTCCTATGCATGCTTGGGGCTGACAGGAAATGTGACCAGGCAGATTCTGTTTGATCTAAAACTTTCCTCCAACCAAACAGCTTGTGAGAATTTACAGTAGGCTGACCTGTCAATCACTAACGTCAGTCAGGAAGTGGCTATCTCCTCTGACTTGAAAGCTTGACATGTTATGAAATATTAAAGTTTCACCTCAGAGATGCACCAACAAAAAACTGCAGTTTTGTGGCTTCAAGTGTTACTCAACAGAGGGAGTTAAAGACTTTGAAAGGTAAATAATGCTCTTGAGAATTTCCACCAGTGATTACACCAGACTGTATGAATAAATTTGGTGAAGTGACAAAATCTGTTGTGTCTGAAATACTGAGAAAATTGTAATTTAGTCTGACTGAGGAAAAATAAGACTCCTCAAAATATATTTCACAGCTGATATTTTTCTAGTTCAGGTCAGTCACTTTGCACTAAAGTATTATATTATTCAATTATAATTTCCTCAGTCAGAATTGAATGTTTGTGTTATTCAATCAGAAATATGGTTTGTTTTTTTTTTGTTTTTGTTTTACTAACATAATAACAGCATTCAATTCTGACATTGAAAAAGTCATAGGCAATGACATTTCTGCATGTGAACAATTAATGAATGACTATTCAAGTCTTTGATTCATTCAAGTTTCTGTAAAATTGAATTACACGGACAATTACTGTGCAAGAATGCCTTTATGCATTCTCTGTTGCTTGACTTAACAAAATAAATACATACACATGCATATATTATCACACTTTCCTGTCTCTGTCTTTGCTTGCACCCTCTGGAGCAATACTTCATAAAAAAATAAACAGAAACTATGTAAACTAAGGGACAGATGAAGACAAATGAAGTTGCAGTGCCCTTTTCTGATTGTTTTCTCTTTGTCAATTTAGAGATTCAACGGTTGACAGCCGATGCACCTGCTACTGTGCAGTCACGATCTGCCATTTCTCCACAGTAATTGTCTCATTTTGCAGTAATGCCATTGAGCTAATCTGAGCTGATAGCAGCAGGACTCTGTCACAGGAAGGGGCTTCGGCAGGAGCTCTGCAGAGATTTGTGACACCCCTCCTTTCCTGATTCATATTTGTTTATTTGGACGTGTCATTTCTTAGGAATGTGTCAGGTGTGGCTTGTTATAGAGTTTTGAAAGCAGCAAAGGTTATCACACTAGACACCTCAAAAAATGGTGACAGCAGAGGTTGAAGGTGACACATCTATTTTTTTCTGGGCTGCAGAGGTGCAGCTGACAACATGCCCTGTGACCCACACTTACTGTCCTCCGGTTTGGTGCAGTAGTGACAGTAAGTGGCAAGTTGAGATGATGCCCTGATGTGACACCCTCTGGCTCTCTAACCCAAGTTCTTGGGTGAGCCTTAGCCTCTGCAGGATCAGCACTGCCATCACCATCTGCTGTCAGAGAGCCTGACAGGCAGGTGGGTTTGTTTCTGCTCTCTGGGTCCCTCTGCCTAATCTCGCTGCACAGCTCTGATGCTGACTGCTGAAACCAAAAGCAGCCCAGTGCCCAGAAGTATGGAATATAGCCAGTGTACATGTCCACAAACCGTGGATACATATAATCTCATTGTACCTTGTCAGTTATGGATCAGCTGCTACTTCACTTTTGGATGGTGGACCTGGAGGTTTTTATTTAACTGTTTTTTGTTGAACTGAACCCATGTCAACCATGGTTCTCTTTTTCTGCCATTTGTCTGTCCAGTAGTTCGTAGTTGGATTTTTCTCAAATGGAAATATATCTGGTTATTTATGAAAGAAATATCTAAAGAACACCTTTAGAGAGTTATAATTTCTCAATGACTTAGAGTAAAATATGATCATAAAAATAAAACAAAAAAAACACTTTGGCTGTAAGTGTAGTAATTATGCTGCAAGGATAAAGGTCACATCTAATGGAACTAGATTCTCATTTCCTGTTAGAAAAATAGTCAGAACATATGGAGTATGTAGTCTGTACTTTCTAAGTAGTTTTAAGATGATCTGATATGGTCTGATTTATCTGCAATATGAAACAGGGTGATAATGTTTTTTTTTGGTTTTTTTTAATCACAGCTTTCCAGACTCTTTCTGTATTAAACCAAACCGTAGAATACAAATTTCCTTAATTCTACACTGGAGCTGCCAGCACATGAATGTGACCTATGAAAGATAAGAAAATAAGAAGCTTTATTTGTCATTGTACATAGGATACAACAACATTTCTTTTAGCATCACATAGGTCACATCAACAGTATAAAAAAAAGCTGTAAAAATCTGACAAAATTAGATAAAACACATAGACATTTATCAGCGGTATTATAATATACAGAAAGATTAGTCATGCTGTCATTACAATCAGCTGATATTGTCACTTGAATTGCCAAATATTTAGTCAGAAATGGGTTTTTTTATATATATAACTTTGAACAGTTATGGTCATGATAAGCTTTTCCCACAGCAAGCTATGTCCATTAACAACATTTAATACTATTGTTAAAAGTAAATGTAAGCAGTGAGACATTTATAATAAATACCAAGTTGCATGCTGCAGTTTAGTCATTTAATTATTTGAGAATGTAATTTCAGAGACATATGGCTGCTAATCCCTCCAAATATTGAGATTATACATATCTATAGATCAGAGAAATGTACCACAGCATTGAAAAATAATGTTAAATATTAATTAACTTTTCTCTCCTGCCTTCTAACACACACTGATATAACTGTACCGTGCTATATAATTACAAACCTGGAAGCCCTGGAGCTCAAATTGGTAAAATAATCATATATTTTTTCGATAAAACACTTGTTATTGATGTCTTTTTTCCTTCTTCCTTTGTCGAACAGCAACCTGATAGGCTCTTTATAAACACCTTTACTGAGAATCTGGCTTCCAGGAGTCTTATTAGGCTTCAGGGGGGAGCCGACAGGCAGCGAGTCGGTGACCATGTAACTCCACTCCACCAGTCATGTTCATCCCGTCTTCAAGGCTTCGTCAGAGCCCGACACTAAGCTCCTCGTTTCTCCTTCTCTGCCACCCATCAAGGATTTATCTCCTTTCAAACAGACCGCAAGCAGGATGTCAGCACTGCAAAGTCACGCAAGGGCAGCTGTCAGAGGAGTTACAGTGTGATTTCAGATTTCAAAGCACAATATTCATGCCAAATCATCTTCTTCCCTGCCTACTATGCTAATCTGACATGTGATGTACACAGGGGGCTACTTTTTACATTTTTTTTTTATTTTTACTAAACTACCAACCTTTCCTGGCTGCTGATCTCTACACCTCCTTTGCTCCTCTGTCCATGGAGAACATAATTCGCCTCCACAGGGAGTTTAAACTCTCTCAGCTTCCTGAAGTAGACTTGCACCACCAGAGCTCAACCTCTGTGACTTGTTCTGTCTCACATGGTTCTGGGTTCTCAGTCTTAAAGGATGGTAACAGGAAATGAAGGAACTGGGAGTGCACTATTGGGTTACTACCAGATCTTCAGCTAAGTAGTGATGAGAAAATACATGTCACTGTGGTTTTTAACTGCTTCCAACTACTATGTTTTTTGTTTGTTTGTTTGTCTATAAAGTAGGATTCACCTTCATCTTTTTATCAGTACATAGAATAATAACTGGGCCATTTGAAACCTGAAGAATCTTGATAGTTTTCTACAAATGACTCTTTAATCTTTAATATAGACACATCATTATATGTTTTACATACGACCACTAAAATCCATGTCTTATACCATGACTCTTCACTCATTTGAGTGATTTCTGAAAATCACAGTGAATAAACTCTGGACTTAATATTAGTTATCATTTTCCCATTAAAAATAAGTACATACCTCGCTTAAAAACTTGTCATATTGACATCTTCTCCTTAACGCTGAACAATTTAGGATTGTGAATCTTTATGGTTTCAGGTTCTGACATCAGATTTGTAAAAGTTGCATACTAGATCAGGATTAGCTCTAAAATTTTGGTTATGTCATAAATCCAAGTGGTAGTTCTGCCCTTTATATTCAGAATTTTGCTGAGGACTGAGTGAATTTTAGCAGATATATGTAAGAAAACCCACCAAGTGTCAAACTGCAGATGGTATTCTGCACTGTGAAAGTCAGAACAATAGTGGTTGTTGAGAGGAGGTGGACGTAAACTGTAGGCAATAGCAGCAGGGTGGATGGCTCATTCCCATTACCCCCTAGAGCCAATAGTGGCACCTTAAATGTCTAATTAAACCCTTGGATTTGAAAGGAAAGTCATAAATAAAAGGCCTGTCTCATGGCACAGTCTCAGCCTTCATCACCCTCTTATCTTTTTTAGTGTGTAGCTACCTTGGAGGCTGGAGAGGGGCTTTGAAAACACTAACATGAGGGTGAATGCTGTATGAAACAGTCTGCAAATGGCAGGCTTATTCAATTAAAGTACATCCTGTTAGTTAGACTACACTTCTTTTAAGCACAAGGCTTAAAATGAGACATAAAACATAAAGTTCATAGATTTTTTTTACACAGCAATAACTGCCTTCATGTCTGAGAAACTGTCAAAAATGTGAAAATGTCCACATAATACTTTGAAGACTGAGAGATATAGAGACGTGCCATGTGTAGAATTTCTCCAGTCTAAACATGTGTAGATTTGGAGTTATACAGATACACAGACATGACCAATACCATTATGAGGGTAATAATTGAACATAAGTAGCCAAAAAAGCGGAGCATGCATCTAGAGCAATGTGATGCGTAATAATACCACCACACCTGAGTCCTTTGACACACATGGACCAGAGCAGTGGAACAGGGCGGAGGCCACTGAGGGTTTGTTGAGACTCACGTGATAGCTAATGGCAAAGGGGTTTCCTTTTCTATAGTCTGTCGACAATGTATGAAAGGTGGTTTAAGGGAAAAATACTCATGGGTTTTTTTTTTCATGAAATATTCTGGGGGAAAAAAACTGCTTTGTAGTGTCATTGTTATCCATTTATGTCAAATGTATTTTCAATATAACAGCTGAAAATACAACTTCATTTGAAAGTTTTAAGTGCTTTTTCAATTCTGAGACTGAAGAGTAGATAAAGATGTAATGTACCAGGTCTGAACCCACAAACAGAGCAACACACAGAAATAAAGTTTAAAGTCTTTACTGAACAGTTATTTGAAAGTGCAACAATCACCAGTTTATACACTATTAACTGATTTCTCTTCATCACCCACTGGTGCGCAGAGTCTATGGGAGTCCAAGGCTCCAAAAGGGGCACGCTGAGTGGGAGGTCAGGTCCGGTCCAGGGTCGGTGATCCGTGAGGGCTGAGGCTGGGTCGGAGTTTGTAAGGCAGGTCGGTGGCCGGGGCAGAGGAAGATACTCGCAGGTCAGGACGAAAGCTGGTCGGATTTTCGGGGTGAAGACCGGGTATGAGGTCAGACGGAAGCAGATCTCAGGCAGGAGACTTGAAGCAGAAGCCTGGGACAGAAACTGGTCAAACACAAGGAGACAGATTTACAAAGAAGTGCTCGAAAGTCATGCAGGGCATTAAGGCGATCCTGCAGAGTCTGAAGGGGAGAGGAGGAGTTATATAGGGAGAGGGTAATGAGCGTCAGGTGTGGAGCACAGGTGAAACGGTAGGTTTTGTTGAAACAACCATTCATCCAAAATATGTTTGTCCTAAAAGTAAAAATGCATAATTTAACAAAGATAACCATAAGTAACAGTCACATCTAGCATTGCTTCCCCTGACTTTATTTATTACCTAGTGCTTGGTTTCAACATTTAATGACCAGTTGGGTTTGTTCTCAAACTGAGCATTTATTTTAGAACATGCTGCAGTTTACAGAACACAAACAGGTAACTGGCACTCCATATCTAGAAAGTGTAAATTTTTTTTCTTTTGTCGTCACAATCTAAAGGTACCTCCTGTTTTGAAAGTCTTCAAAATAAAAGTACTTCCTGAAATTACTTGAATTAAAGCATTTTCTATTAAGAATTAGCCCTCCCTGGGTGACACGGTGGTGCAGTGGTTAGCACTCGTGCCTCACAGCAAGGTTCGATTCCCTTGGGGCCTTTCTGTGTGGAGTTTGCATGTTCTCCCCGTGTCTGCGTAGGTTCTCTCCGGGTACT
>JAQQZY010000005.1:21423606-21434903 GCA_030068375.1 Ostorhinchus rueppellii
AAGAAGTTACAACAAGTAAATCTTTACTTTTAAAATGCCAGCTATCAAAACAGTTTGTGAGTTCTTTTGATCAACTAATCACCCTCAAATTAGTTTTAAAAATCCATCTGGGTTTTGTGATATTGCAAAAATAACATTTTCAATCCATCAAAATAAATCTAGGCTCAGAGCACAATATCTCAAAGCAGACTCCCAGTGACATTTCATTATGAGACCCTAATGATGTTTTATTTATTTAATTACTGTTACTGAAAGTACATTTATAGATCAGAACTGGGAACTGAAGTTGGAAAGCAGTCTTCACCTAAACAGAGGCTAATTGGGTCCTCATACTGACAGAGAAAACAATGATTAACACAGAAGGTTTTAGATGGTGAGGTGTTAATGCCGAATATTCAGCTAAGGTGAATCAGCTTCGCTTTGTAAGTGCACACATTGATGTCAAGAGCTTGAATTTTAATGAAGAACCATGGTAGGTTTGATATCTGTCATGTTTTTTGAACTATGGTCTTGTGGAGTTGTGGGTGAAAAGAAAAATGTGTATCTATA
The DNA here is from genome assembly GCA_030068375.1 of Ostorhinchus rueppellii. Classification (NCBI taxonomy): domain Eukaryota; kingdom Metazoa; phylum Chordata; class Actinopteri; order Kurtiformes; family Apogonidae; genus Ostorhinchus; species Ostorhinchus rueppellii. Next base: position 21,424,156 of record JAQQZY010000005.1, read on the forward strand.
ATGATTGTTACACTGAAATGATTAGCTATGGAAAAGCACCCAGCTCTAAACTTAGAATAGTTCTGCAGTTATTGTACAGTAATATACTGTGCGAGTACAGGGGGGTTATTACAGATTTTCTAGCAGCTGTATGACAGAATTTAAAGCTGTGACATTTCATTATGGCTCGATGCTGCTTCACCATTTTTACACTGGGAATAGGGAACAAAGTTTTGTTGTGTAATGAGTCCTTCCAAGAGGGAAGGACTTGGCTGGGAGAGAGGAAGACACTAAGCTGTCCCCTATGATTAATTCAGATGAGATGAAGCATGAACCCCATAGGAGTGTTGCTTAGATAATTACAGCAAAGGAGATGGGAGCAAATGTTGTCCTGCTGACAAACCCAAAGTCACAAGAACAATTAATGAGGGAAAAGAAAGCTTGATTATTTGTATGGGCCCTGGCTTCAGCACCGAGGGATGGTGGTTGTTTGACTGTGGTGATGGTTTAAGTCACCAGTTTGTCCGGGTAAAAAAAACAGCTACAACAAACTACATGTGGTCTATTATTTATGGGCATGGTGTGGCAGCAGACTTCTGTTTTTGTTCAGCAAGCTGTGCAAGCCTCAGGGGAGTGTTGTCAATTCCTGGAGTTAGAGGTTCTCTGTTGTCTGTTTTATGGTCTGTTTGTGTTGCTTCCCTCTAAGCAGGGAGTTTTATAATCTAAATGCAAGTTTCACTCTTCTTTGTTTATCTCCTTAATCTTTATTAATGGTTCTCTGTTCCTCTTCTTATTCAAGCCACTAGCACACTGCATAAATATACAGTGAACAGCAAGGGGAGCTCCTGGGTACCTGAGCCCAATTCTTTTCTCTGCTCAGATTATTCTGCTTGCTTGGGGTTTCAAATGAAATGTTTAGAGTGCCAGACATTCATCGCTGTTTTCTATAGCCAATGCAAGGAGCCAAGGCTTCTGTCATATGGGAATTATTGCTTTCTTTTCTGAAAAATGCCCATGACGTGTCCCCAAGATGACATCTGGAGAGCCTGGTTTTGTTATATCAGCAGTTAAAGACGTGATGGTATTCAGGCTATAAAAGAACAAATTCTGTCACTTTAATTTAATCTAATTTAATGTAATTTAATTTAATGTTATCACTCATTAACAGCTCATCAGTTTTTAGCTGTGCAATAGGTAACATGTATGATGATGATTTAATACACATTAATGACGTTTTATGTCCAGTGGATGATCCGATCATAACATAGCTGAAATGCTAAATGTTTCACCTCTATTAATGATTATCAGTTTTGTTGTTAAACAGGCAAAGCCCACAGTTTTTGCTGTCAGTGTTGTTACTTATGCCCTCCTCATCTGATACTAGTTCTACCTTCGTACTTTTGGTCATTTGCGCAGATTGCAGAGGTCGTTTGGGAATCCCGTGTGAAACTATATTATGTGTCTATAATGTCTGTAATTTTCATGTTAATTTATCTGCCATATTTCAACAAACACAGAGGTTGTGTGACAATATTAGTCCCATGTGAATCAGCATCTTTGTGATTTTGAGAAATTTCCAACATTTTTGGTTTCCACTGCATATTTCTCTCACCTTTTCCCTGTTGAAGGACTGACCGGCTGGAGTTGATAAATGTAAGTTTAAAAATGTTCTAGAGGAAATTCAGGAGGTTAACTTTGCCATATAGCATGTATATTTACTGAAGGGTATATATATATATATATATATATATATATATATATATATATATATATATATATAGCCAAGTGCAAATGACAGCACATTCAGGCTGAATTCATATTGAAAACATTCAGTTCCTAAAGCACAACGTAATGTTTGCCACGTTTTTGTATAATTTATTTATTGATTTAATGTATTTAATGTTTCCTCCCTAAGTGTCCATGAGAATCCCTGGAGCCTTGGTTCAGACTGTGCTCTGAACTGTTTACGTCTGACTGTCTGTGAACTCTGTTAGGCCCCTTTAGTCTGACAGATGGTGGACCTTGGGCACTCACTCCCTGTGTCACTCCGTCTAAGGAATGAGGTTTCAAGACAGGCCGGCTTTCCAGAGACTGGGTATTTTTGGATCCAGCAATCAAACAAAAGCAGAGAGAATGTGTGCGTGAATGTGTGTGCATTGCAATGTATTTTTTGTTTCACTGCAGCTCAGATTTTTTTTTTTTGCATTTCTGAAATTACGTGCTATGCAGCAATGCATGGACTCCCACATTTCAGACAGTGAAACCACCAGCATCATTAGATCAATAAGAGTATATTTTTTTTCTGAGAAATCGACGCTGCAGTATTTTCTCTGCCCAAGCAACATCGTTATTCTTCAATGCACCACTAATGAACTCATCTATAAATGCTTTGACAAAATCTTAAATCAGAGAAGTATTTTTTTCTAAATGTCCAAAATGAATATCTCTCTCCAGTGCAGTCCCACTAAATGTTAGATTTCTGAAATTCATACCTCCTCTGGTGTTCAGAACTATTAGAAATGTAAAATGTCTCCTGATTTTCATTTACTCTGTGCTCCTGCTGCGTGCAGACACAGCTTGAAATGAGCTCACATGAAAAGCAATGGGCCACATTTATCATGGAAGACTTCAGAAACTGTACTGCATGAAAGCCCAAAAAGAGGACTTGCTTAGTTTTTTTGGTTTATGGCTTTACAGATAATATTTTGGTAATGAATGACTTTTTTTTTTATGTGAGTCTCCATGTTTCTTGTGAAAAATGATTGGATGATTATTGTCAGATAGAAAATATTTATCTGTATTTAGGCATTACTAAACAGAGAGTTGTAAAAGTGTAGTTACAACACACTAACATAGGTTTCCATCCAAAGGTATCAGGAACCACGTTTTTAGACAGTTTGAAAAAGTAAATACAAATGTACTGGTGTGTAAACAATAAGTTTAAATACGTTTTTAAATAAGGTAATCTTCATCATGGTTTAAAACGTACCATTGTTTAGTAGAATAACAGTTACATATAATAGTTCATACAGTGACATTTTACCTATTGTTTGAAGAGTCAAGTAGTAATTTGAGGTAAACCCATCACTGTTTTTGACTACCAAGCCAAACCAAACTAAACCAAACCACACTACTCATTTGATGTTTCTCTTCCATGGTTTGTCAAAGACTTTCTTTATAATTGTACAACTTGTGGCATTTTGGTGCTGTTTTACATCTGTAACTGTAACTGTTTAATAGGTGCATGAACATTGGGGTCTCCTCTACAAATCCACTCCCATAATAATTTGCTGAATCTGTTTCCATCTCCCTTTGATGATTTTAGTCTTTTTACTTATAAAGCAACTTTTCCATCTTTTCTGAATATGAAATTTCACAGTGTTTCTTGAATGTCTACAGTTTCCACTGGGGATTTTTCTCTGCAAATTAGAAATGCAAATGAAGAAATCTGCATGGAGACACACCTTGTGATTTTATAATGTTTGACAATAAGATTTTGTTAATTTATTGACGTCAGCTAACTGAGTCACTATCACTGTTTCCTAGGACAGGCTATTTTCACAAAACATCAACACATGTCTACCTCCAGTCACATCATGTATTTTGATTTTCCAAGACTTCTCTAGAGCAGGGGTGTCAAACTCATCTTAGTTCAGGGGCCACATTCAACTAAATTTGGTCTGAAGTGGGTTTGAACTAGTGAAATAACATAATAATATATAAAAAATTTCAACTCCAAACTTTTCTCTATGTTTTAGAGCAAAAAATACTAAAATTCAGCAATGAAAATGTTTACATCTACAAACTATCGTCTCAAACCATGCAAATAATATGAAGAAACTGAAAAATAAGTGTAATTTTAACAATATTATGCTTCAGTTTATCATTTCCATGTGTTCACTGTAATTTACAGACACAAATACAGAAAACATTTACTAACAGGAAGAATATTGTTAAAATTACATTTACTTTTATGAAGACATTTCAGCTTTATATTTGTTAAGATTATTTACATTTTTGTGAAATTATACTTTGTTTTAGTGTAAATATGTGGAAAATATTTACATTTACAAACAAAAAAATTTGGAGTTGTGATAATTTATAGATTATTATGATAGTATTTGACTGATCTGACCCACTTTATATTGAACTGGTCTGTATGTGGAACCTGAACTAAAATGATTCTCCATCTTAATATCTATTTTTGTATTTCACAAATTCATCCCAAGGGCCAGACTGGACCCTTTAGCGGGCCAGATTTGGCCCCCGGGCTGCATGTTTGACACCTGTGCTCTAGAGTATGTAATTCTAAAATACAGATTCTGTATATTTATGAACATGTTTTTCAAACCATGAATCCACCAAAAGCCCAGAAGTCCAGTTTTTCCACTAGCCTATATAGACAACAGGCAGGTCTGTGAAGAGTTAAGAATATAAAAAGCATCTAAAAACTCAATGTGTAAATGTAATGGGATATTGACAAGAGTGACAGACTTGTGGACACACATTTAACAGTAATGAAATATAAAAGAATGTAATGGATATTATAAGACATAAGCATCAAATAACCTGTTAAACTAAGATGGGATGTTTTATATACAAACTGTTTCACACAATTTTAAATCTTATTTAACCACAGATCATGTAACACACACACACACACAACATTTGTGGCCATTTGTGACACTTGCATGCACACAGACATATAGCTGTGGCTCTCATTAGGAAATAGAAAAAATAGTATCTGGAGGATGAACTCGAAGAGCTGAGAGAATAATTTACTGAGAGTCACATGATGCAAAGATTTCCTTTCACGGCAGTAAATATTCACTGAGCCCGGTGTGTGTGGGAACATATGTATGACTAAAGACGGTGTGTAAATGAGAGGACACGTCTCTTTCATTAGTGCTGAAGAGAAGCATAGAAGAAGGGTTTTGTACTCTTGAGATTAATGTGCAAGAGTCCTACATTTTAGTCTAGTGAATAACACTGTTATTTTTTTCATTTCTGTCACATCCCACTGGTAAAATATATGTATTTTTCTCATCTATAAATTTACTTTCAGGTGATTTAGTATCTCGGGCCATGCACCACCTCCAGCCGCTCCACATCAAGAACTCCAGTAATGGTACACCAGTCCACCAGAAGACCAACACCACAGTGCACTGGGAGCCCGAAGCCCTTTATACTCTGTGTTACTTCATGCACTGCCCACAGATGGAATGGGAGAACCCAAACGTTGAGCCCTCCAAAGTCACCTTACAGACTGAGAGGTGAGTCTAACCAGGAAGTTCTTCACAGATACACAGTTTCATCATCATCAGGGCATAATTTTTCTGACACATTATGTAATCAAACAGACATCTAGATGATGCCATTGGATCAAGTCACCAGACTTTTGTGTTACCCTATAACCACCCCAGCCACTTTAAAGGTTAAAGGTTAACTCAATTTATTATCCATGTTGGGAAATGTAGTCTCTGCATCACTATACACACATACATAGCAGTAGCATTTACAATTAGCATTAGCACTTAGTAGCAGTGAGCTGCCATTGAAGGTGCTCAGGGACCAACTCCAGATCTTCATCAGTACTGTGGTCAAGGGCACTGATGAGAGAATTAATTGAAATATACCTAGAAACTAGAGGAATTTGAGGAAAATCGCAGCGAGAACAAACTCAACACAAAACAATAACACCACCTGTCCACCTGTCAACTCCTACATAGTTTTTTTTTTTTGCTGTTCAGCCATGTCACTGGCCCATGTTTTATGTTTCCAATGTCCATGAGTGTAAAACTCATTTAATTCAGGGGCCGCATACAGCCCAAACTGAAACTTTCTTTTTGTTTTAGTGCAAAAAAGAAAATGTTTACATTTACAGAGTATCATTTCATAAATGTGAATAACCTGCAAAACCTGAAATTTCTTTTTTTTTTTTTTTTAAATAAGTGCAGTTTTAAAGATGTTATGTCTCAACTTACCATTCACAGTACAGATCCCAGTGGACCTACAAAACACCAAAAATGTTGGCATAATGTTAAAATTTTGAAGATTAGAGTTTAAAACTAAAATGAATTTGACACCCTTGAATGTTAATATCTGTTGTGTAATTTTTGCACTTTGCAGATTCATCCCACAGACCAGATTGGAACCTTTGGTGGGCTGGTTTTGGCCCGTGGGGCTTATGTTTGACACCCAGTACATTGTGATGACTTAGGAGAGAAAATGGGTTCTCCAGTCTGTACAGTCATATGGTTTTTATCCCTTCTCCCATCTATGCACATTAGAGCATCAATAACTGACAGGAAAAAAATGGTACAGAAAATGTTACCAGCTAAAAATCTCACTGAGGTTGTGACAAAACAGAAGCTGAAACTGCTTAAATTTAAGCACTATTACAACTTGGCATGTTATCATTTTCAAGGCCCTCTCATTACATGGATCAACATCCTCCAGCATCTACCCGCTGCAAATGGCAAGTTTTAATGAAGATTTGAATTGTGCAATAAGGCAGGCCTGCTTGGTTCTCTGTGGGGTTTTGTGAGGATTTGGTCATTTTGCTAGGGCTCACCTCCCACTAAAACAAGCTCCCCCCTGACACCCTTTACTGAGCCATCCTTGGCTTAGTGCCATCCAAAACTGATTTGTTTAAAGAAATACAAGCAAGCCAGAGCATTTTTTTCCCCTGTTCCAGCATGATAATGGATGCAGCCAGTCCTTGTCTAAAACGAGAGTTAAATAACAGCCATTTTGTTCAGAGCTTCCAATCTGCCATTCAATTTAGTCAATTAGCCAACTCGCACATAATGATATGTGGTCTTTTCCCTCCACACTTCAAAGTCTAAATCAAGCACTAAGATGATTTCTGTCTCTGGGAAATGTTTGGCATGCTTCACACACTCTGAAAGCACTATATTAAGTGGTCATGAAGTTCAAAAGCTCTTTATCTTGTTATGCAGACACATATATCCTTTCAACTATATTACCTCTGTCAGTTAACACACTTGTACATTACTCTCTGCTAGAACATTTTCGATTGTGCTGGAGGTTGATACAAATATTTCTACTTTCTTGCACAAGTTTTTTGCCTCTCAAAGGTATCCCGTAATATGCTGTGTGGGCTGGTCAACACTGACACTTCCCAAGGCATAGAGCAGATTGATGTGAACCAGGGGGAATTCACTTGGTGGATGGACGGATGGACAGATATTCTAACATCTCCCCTCCACTCTGAACAGATAAAACTCCATCCTGATGACTCTAGGGAGCCAAAGGAATGTCAGACAGAATGACATGTCAGCAAGCTCCGGGTTTCCTGGAGAGAAAATGCTCTATTTAGCATTCTGCTGAAAGGTTGAAGCCAGTAGAGAAGGCCTGGATAACACAATGGATGATAAGAAGAAGAAGATTAAATGAGATAAAGTAATCTTTGTGGTTGTTTTGTGAAGTTTCAGATAAGCCTCTGTGAGATGACACATTATGAAGAGAGGTAAAATACTGACATGATTTTTTCACCTAAGCTTTCAATATCTACTGGGAGTTGGATTAGAATAAGAGATGACAGATCAGTTCATTTCATGTAAAAGAACTAAATATTTTGAAGGTTAGTAGATAAAGAATCTAAAGGGTATTAAAAGAGAGTTGCAGCACTTCATCATTCCTTAATATATTCAGTATTTTGAGCCACAGTTTTTTTTTTTTTTTTTCCTACTGGGTTTGGTTGTCGCTGCAAGCCTGCTGCTTGTATCAACGGATAACATTACCCACAGTGTTTTTATTCCTGGGTCTCTGTCTTTTTTTCAATCTGTGAACTGTAAATATGTCTTTCAGGAAGCAGACATCAGTTAAAGTACAACCTCTGACAAATGGGAGGAGGTTCTAAACTGTCACATTAGTCACCCAACAGCTAAAAAGTAGAAAAGCTTTTTCTTTTGAGTTGTTGCTCTTGACAGGGTTCACATTTCTAGCAGACTGGAGGTGTAAGGACATGGATAGTGTGGATCACTGAATGGAAAACTGATGCACACAAAATGTAGACATGACAAACACAGCAAGTGATATCTAAAAGCCGCTGTCTTACTGAAACATGTGCTTACAGCAAATGTACAGAAGGAATAGGTGGCTGTATGGACTGTAAATATAACAGTCCCAAATGGTTTCTGATTCTGTTTGGGATTTTTTTTTTTTTTAAGAAATATGGTTGCCAGAGGGTCATGAGGAGAAAACACTCTGAAGGGACCTTTTCTAATGTATTCATAATATAATTTCAGTGGAATTAGTCTATTTAATTTAATGTTTGAAGGTTTTTAATGCGTATCTTAGCCTGTTTCGTGGTTCTAAAATGCCTTAAAGGAAAATGCTCAACTGAATTGTCATTTAAACTGTATCTGGCAAGCCAGGAATTTTTTGCTCCCCTATTCTATTTAAGATTTCTTGTGGAATACATTTTTGTGGCAGAAGTATCACTGAGTTCATTAAAAGGGCAGAGTCATGATGGCAATGTACAAATTGAAAAAGTCTAATGTCCTCCTAATGAGAACTGTGCGCAAATAATTTTTCATGCGTATCCTATCTACCAACAGCCTGCTTTAAGGGATCGAGCTGGCACTGCAAAAGTTCACATTAGCCATATCCCACTTATCTGTTTGTCATTAGGACACTAATTTAGAGTCGAAAGGACTATTTTTATGGGCCTGAAAGGATGATGATTATTAATGAGTAGGATTTTCTGAAAGCACACAGCCAGAGGATGGACTCATTAAAGTCATCTATTATATGAACTGCAAAACAAACTTCATTTGTTTGATCTTATTACCTGGAAAATCTCTTAAATAACTTCAGGGAAAACTGCAGTATCATAGCTGTTTAAATAAACCTGTGACAGCATCATTATTGGTTTTCTTTTTGTGTCTTCTATTTCCACATTAGGCGCCAACAGCATTCTAAAGAGGTATTTCACTTTCAAATATTTATCTGAATTATAATTTTATGATAAAGTGTCTGTACACTTATCCCAAATACCAGACTTTTCTCAGAGTTTTGGCTGATAAATCTGTCAGTCTGCCCCAGTGGAGGTTGGTGCTGATTGCTGGCATGATGTAAGTCTTGCTTTGTAATCTTATCCTGTAAAGATGCAATAAGCCACTGTACGGCACTGCACAGCACGACAGAAACATCAAATCATAACAGAATTTCAGGGAGGTTCTCGATGAACAAGTAAAGATGCTGTGTGGTCCCTGGGTACCTGCTCTACCCCTTATGTTGTTGTCGCATTAACTACATTTCCTATATTTGATGTGATTCACAGGGTTGATATCTTTTAAGTTCAGTGTAGTCTTAATTCCTGTACTTAACAACATTAACCACATTTTGCTTTTTTTCTTCTGTTCAGATAAGGTATAGTTTTAAGATGTTACCTGCTTGACAGTTTCGACTGTGATCTAGTTTGTCTCAGAAGCGTGGAGTCAGAAGACTGGAATCACAGTCGAAAGTGTCAAGCAGGTAACATCTTAAAACTATACCTTGTCTGAACAGAAGAAAAAAGCAAAATATGATTACAGTAACAGAAGACAAAATGAACATCTTTAGCCTAACATTAACCATTTAGTGTGACTGTGACAGTTACATAAAGACAGAATGTTCAGAAAAGGTAGGATTCTTTTGTAAGCACTATTTTGGCCAAATCCATGGTCCTCTGCCCAGTGGTAGCTTCAAGAGAAAGCCATTCTTGTGCATTTACGTCAGCCAGCCTCTTATATTTTAACATTACTGTTTAAAGTTAAACAAATACAAAGCAAGTTAACTAACCCGTTGGCTGTAGAGGTGTTCTAAAACTTGGCCAAGTCAGCCTAAGTGTGTCTCAAAGCTTTCGGCATGAATGTATTATTAGAAGTCGCTCCAGTGATACCCATTTTGTCAATGGCAAGTAACTCGTGGCAAATCTGGACTAGTGTCAAAGAACTTACACTGAAATGAAAGCAAATTGTTCCATCTGTAAAAATACTGGCAGGACAACTGCCACTAGAAAAAAGAATTTCATCTGTTTATTATCAGCTTTTAATATTGAGGTTTTATACTGTACATTTTAAATCAGTCACACAAAAATAGACTTTAAAATGATGTGTGTCCAGTCCAACTATAGCAGGGACAAGTTTCAATACTTCAGTGGTCACATTTTTTCTCCTGCATCAATGAACAAGTACCATTCTGGGGTCTTAAATCCAGTGAACTAATAATACATCCCATTCTAGCAGCAGTAATATGCTTCCATCATGTTCAACTGAAAGTAGTTGTGGAAAAAAAGCAAGATCTCACCTTTGCTGGTGTTTCACTTCTACATTTCCCCCACCACACACTGTGGCCTTCAGTCTGCATTCATTTCCAACCGTTTTCCTCCAGAGCTTGTTATTCTTTGCAGTTTTACAGACTTCTCTTTTATTAGTGTCCCTCTATGGGGAAAATGTTTTTTGGGGTTCAGGGATTTTTTCAGTGCAGCACCACAAGTGGCCACTGGCTGAACTGTACCCAATCCTCTTAGTACAGCTGAGCTCTGGTCTCACTGATACTTCAAGTTTAAGTAATGGCCTGTTAGTGCAGGTAGGCTACAGTATGTGACTTCTTGTTTTCTAATGCTGCAAGTGGGGCGACATGGTGGTGCAGTGGTTAGCACTCGTGCCTCACAGTAAGAAGGATTCCTGGGCGGACCTTGGGACCTTTCTGTGTGGAGTTTGCATGTTCTCCCCGTGTCTGCGTGGGTTTTCTCCGGG
>JAQQZY010000005.1:21456529-21482483 GCA_030068375.1 Ostorhinchus rueppellii
CACTCAATCTTTTGAAAAAAATAAACTAATAAAATATAATATGAGATATAAATTATACATGGTGTGAGAGGCAGGGGTGTGGTTGAGTCTAACAACAAGGAATGTTACACTCGGTCTGCAGTTCTGTTGTTCCATGACATGCTTTTGTGGACAGCTAATAAACGACCACAGTTTAAACCATGAAGGTCAGTTTTTGGTTTGTTCTTATCAGATTTTCATTTCGACACAGTGCATCATGTCAGGGCTTTTGTTCTCTCTAGTTTGACAGCTGACTGAAACTAACATTAACAACCATCACTAACTTGAAATGATCAAGCATACAGTGGTAACATTGTGTTGGACATTTGAACAGCTAAAAGGAGGCATTTGCACCAACATTTAATATACATCAACACACTATCAATAAATGAATAGTGCTATTAAACATATTAATAAATGAATTGGTGATTATGAACAGGAGAAGCCAAATGCCTTGAGGCCAAGATGTATTATGATAATCATTAATAAAAATTAGAAAAACTCCATTAGTCTTATTTTATGATATATGCTGTCAGTTTGTGATGGGGCTTATAATCAATTGTTGGCATTTTTCTTGCTTTCTTCTTGTTAACAAAAATATATAACACAGAAGTCTTTGGGGTAAACTTGTTAAAAAAAAAAAAAAAGCTAATTTATTAACCTTATACAACAACCTGAGTGTAAAACGTAAGAAACATAGGATATTCACTTTTGGGGTAATTATTTTCTTTTACAAGGACACTGCAACATCCTTGGAATGAAAATGTGACAAATCTGGCTGGAGCCCAGCACCAGGGTGTTTTATTGATCCCTTTACATCTATCGAACGAATGACTCAAGGTACTAAAAGTCATGACAGCTCCCTCACAAAAGCCAATGGACTGTCTGCAGTTAGACTGATGAAGAAATACAAGGTCATAAAAAGTCTGGAGGAGGGTTTGGCTCTGATTCCATGTTGTGGGATTCTCCACACTGCATTGATTGACTTAACTGTGCAAATAGCCAATAATAACCACTTCAGTGTGAAAGCATTACATCTGTGGAGCTACACAAATTCAGATATCATCATCGACATAAAATTATTAAAGTATTAGCTATTATTTTACAAGGAGTCATTCATAGTGCAATAACAGAACATTTTCTTCTTCAAAACTAACTTTTCATTGCAGGAAGATTCCTTAAATTATTAAATCCGTTAAATCATCTGAAGTTAATTCAGTCTTTGGCTTACATGTTTTTGTATATTTCTAATTTTCCTCTGGTCCATCTGTTCTACAAGTCATGTACAATGTTGCCAATAAAGTTGGAATAAAATATATTTACCTCTTCTCATGAAATGATTGCAACACTGTGATGTATTCTTCATAGAAAAAGTGTAACTTGGAGTCAGTATGTAATCATTGTATCTGCTTAATGGTGATTGGTGATATGTATACATTTGAATAAAAAAGAGGAATTTGTCTAAAAACAACTATTCCAACTTTATGGGCAACGATATAACTAATGCAAAATGAAACAAATGAAAAAACACAACTTTAGTACAATATCCATCCAATCCTGCATGAAGCAATGTGACCATAGCGCCAGAATTTAACAGAAAATAGCTTAAGTTTAAGAAATTTACAATGTTGCAACAGGTGGAAATTTTACATTTACTTTAGACAAGAGCTTCTCACAAATTAATGAAGTCAGTTAATGAGAGTTTTAGACTAGAAATGGGGCTTTTCAGTTAAATTTAAATATAAAATTACATTTCCAGATTTCTTCTTCTCTAACCTTATTATTAGACTATGGAATGGAAAAACAAAACAGTGGCAGTAAATGCTTGTTTTGCCTCAAATGGCCTCTAGGTGGTGGTAATTACCAAACAACTTCACTGTTTGACTGACACGTTTTTTTTACAGAAGAAGAATCTGTTTGCATGGTAAACGATCTTGAAATTGTTTGGACCGGTGGTAATTATTATTTTCTGGACTTAGTTTAAAGTATAGTTATGTAAAAGAGACTGAGTCCAGTGTGATTATTTAAGATTTAAGTGTACAGTTAATGTGACTATCCGATAAAACCAGCAATTCATTTGTCATTCAGTACGCCTGCGCACACCAAACAGCATATCAAGCCGCCCTTCCTCCCCGCCAACTACCACCGCAGGGTCGGGCGGACATCGACTCATAACAACCCCGAGTGGATTTACGTGTCAAATTAAATATTTTTCGAGTCAAAATGGAGAGCCTACAACGTGTTGAAACCGGTAAGTCCATAAGAAGTGAATCCTGTGCCATCCGTCGTGAGTTATCAAGTTTCCTTCAGCTTTGTGTGCGTCCGATTTTGAACATGGCGTACCCCGCTCTGACATGGCGGTAGCCTTATGTAGCGTTAGCATTACATCCATAGTGAGCTGATGTGGGACCGGTAGGTAACATTCCCAGCCTAGCCTTGGAAAATTAGCCACCGAGGAGTCCCGATAACATATCTAACGGGACTATTCAAACATGCCTGGTAGTGACATCTTACTTTGCATAGTAGTTGAATCGGTCCGTTATCAAATGAAGTGATTATGTCGTTGTACAGACTGACAGATGCTTCCTTCAGGTGCTTTAACTGAAATGTGTCCTGCATCAGTGAGAGAAAAACAAACGGACCAGGCTTTGCATCGCAGAAAGTCCGACACAAATAAAACTGAAACGGTGCACACATTTTACAGGAAAAACATATGCGGAAGGCAACGCCAACAGAAACAGCTACCCTATGCCGGTTGGTAGTTGTCGTAGAACAAATTCAAGACCATTACAGTAATATTTAGCGCTTTCTGGGGCGTTTGTGTGCTGTAATTTTATAATTACGACACGCTTGCCAGTCCGTGGAGGCAACTGGGGTCAGACGGAAACAGGTGGATATGTAAATGGAAGATCACCAACTGATCAACAGCCACAGATCACAAAGGTACCTCAAAAATCAAGGTGGCTAACAGTGTGTTGAGTAGGTGAATACTGTGTGCAGCAAAATAACCAATACTTAATGGCAGCTCTTGCATTAATTAATATAAGTACATAATGAGGAGGAATAGTATGTGAATGTTGGAGCACCAGTTAGGACTATAGTGTATGCATGTTTACTTAACAAGGGAGGCTTTAAGCTGCTGTTTTTAATCTATGTTTCAGATTCACCCCTTCTGCTGCCGTCTCTTCGCCTCTTCATACCTCCATTGCGCCTGGTGTCTGCAGCAATGTGGCAGGTCGTCCAGCAGGGAGACGTGCAGGACTATGGGATGGTGGAGGAGTTCATCAGTACAGTTACTGAAATTGTGCCTGGGCTTTTAAATGCAGACCACAAAGCTCAACTCCTTTTAGGTCTTCGAGCACGAGTAAGGCTGTTGCTTGTATTTTTGAATGTAATAATTGTTTTGGGGAAAATTTGGGTGTATTGTTCAGTTGGCTTTGTGTTTAATCATCATTTTTGCAGAGTATAACAAAAGATTAATAATAAAGTTAACAAAGTATTTATTATATTATGTCATCCAAAAATAATAAAGATTAGGGCTGCATAATATACTGCAAAAATATAGTTATTGTGATGACACAATGTGCAATATCCATATCGCAAAGGCATGCAATAATTTATCTTATTTAATTTTTTTTAACTTCATGTTTTACACATCATGGGGTACCAGAGTGGTTTTCTCTATCACTCTAACATGCTACTTGTTCCAACCAAAAACTGAAATAATGCTACTTATTTTTATAGTGAGCTGATGTGGGACCAGTAGGTTGTTATTTTATTTACCAAACCAGAAAAGCAATGGAATATAGTTTAGTTAAAGCTCTTACATGGTGGTATTCTGGCACTTTTGTTATTATCAAATACATCCATATCGTGTACATCTTGTTATATGTGAATAAAATGATTGAATATTTGATTTTGTTTGTATCTGAAGGTCTGCGGTAGCAGCATCAGCAAGTTTTTGGACAGAACTGTGGAACTGATTGTAGTAGTTCAGTATTTTGTCTTAAATGGTAAATGACTGAATCAGCATACAAAGAATAGGCTCATTTTAACATAGTTAAAGAACACTTTTCTTCGGTGAAATTAGTATTTTTTTTTTTTTAGGTGAATGTGAAATATCGAAATATTATTGCTATCACAATGCTGTACATCCATATTGCAAGTTTTGCCAATATCGTGCAGCACTAATAAAGATTCTCCAGTGCTGTTTACTGTTGAAGACAAACATTTGCAGGAGGTTTACTTTAAGTTATGCTTGCCTTAAAGTGATCTCTTTGTATTGCAGGTGGTCCTTGAATTGTGTCGAGGTGAACAGATAACAGACATGGAATCTATTGAGATGCACCTGGAGCGTATCAAACATCTTGTATCCACTTGGGCAGCACAGGTTAGCTTTCCAAAAACTGATATGCAGGTCAACAATGTGGTCATGTTTTCCATCAAATCCTTCTGTTTGTGCTTGAACTTTATTTACTGTATTTGTTTCTAGCCATGTTTTGCAGAGGTTGAGTTCCCAGAATCCAACTTTGTCGATCAAATTGAGTTGTTGTTAAAAGATCCTGAAGAGAAGGAGAAGTTCTTCCAGGTGTGTTACAGTTTTTAGGAATTTCAAATGCAAATTTTGAGGTTTCAAAGGGTTGTATTTGCAATTTTATATAGATCTTCAACATGAAATGGGTGAATATTTAGTTGATGTCATTTCTTCTAGGATGTCTTTCCTACTGATTTTGGACCTGACTATGATGGCGCTCTACAGGTTCTAATGATGGATTTTTTATCCAGACTGGAGAAGCTCCTTCCAGTACCAGACATTCAGCAGGTACTGAAATTAGCCTACCTTTCAACTTCATTTTTGCCAGCCTAGCTAATTCATGAATCAACATGAAAAAAACTTGATGGCCTTTTTGTTTGAATGAATTAACAGTCTGCCTTACATTAGATCCTGTTGGTCTCTGCTTTACTGGGCTAGGCAACTGTTGCTCAGTTTTTTTAAGAGCATTGAGTGGAAGTCAGTTTTTAACTTTTGCTTCTTTTCTTACTTTTCTAGACTGCATCCTTGCTGAGTGGTGTTCCATCTGCTCTAGAAGAATGTGTGCACTCTGTTCCTGACCCCCAGCACCTGAAAACTGTCCTCCTGTACCACACAACACTAGGGCATTTGGATTTATCAGGTGAAATTCCCCTGCAGAGCACAAAGCATCATACTCTGAAAACCACTGTCATTGGTGGCATAAACTACCATTACTACATTGTACAACCAAGGACTGCAACATTAAGAAAACAGCTATAGATATGTACATCAGTAGTGGCTCCTCTGCCCTCTAATATTTGTACAGAACGAGGTAAAGTGTTTTTTTTTTTTTTTGTTTGTTTTGTTTTTTTGTTTTTTTTTATGGAAATATGTACACTGTCTAAAATCATTCTGCAAGACTCATCAGAGTACATGACCCAGATAAGGAAGGAAAATTAGAGCTAACATTTCTTTATGGTGGGTGACATGGTGGTGCAGTGGATAGCACCCGTGCCTCACAGCTCGACAGTCCTGGGTTCAATTCCAACACCTGTCCATGGTGGGACCTTTCTGTGTAGAGTTTGCATGTTCTCCCTGTGTTTACATGGGTTCTCTCCAGGTACTCCAGCTTCCTCCCACCATCCAAAGACATGCACTGATAGGTTCATCTAAGTTGCCAGTAGGTGTGAATGTGGGAGTGATTGTTCGTCTCTATATGTCAGCCCTGTGATGAACTGGTGACACATGTCCAGGGTGTACCCCGCCATCACCCTTAAGTAGCTGGGATAGGCTCCAAGTGACCCCCATGACCCTGGTGAGGATAAAGTGGGTTCAGAGGATAGATGTATTTCTTTATGGCCTAACTAGAGAAAGAGGGAGATTAGGTTTGAGGTGATGAATAAAATGAATATAGTTAATGTTATGTGGGTGTTGGAAAGCTACTGTAGCAATCAAAGCTAGACTTGCAACCATAATAATGAAACTGCATAGTTTTCTGATTTAACCACCTACTGTTGCGGTGTTAGTTTACAGAAAGGCAGTCGCACAAGACTCACTTTAATTTAGCAGTGTTTTCAGTCCTCGGTGTCCATTTCAGATGTGTGATATGACAATGTGTCTTGTGTGATAATGGATGTTAAGCGCCTTCACACCATACAAACTCAGTGCAGACTTTAGGAATTATTTTTCCATTGTGGACGGATTGTAAATGTGATCTATCTTTATTGTATGATGCATCGGCACAATCATTGACCAGTGGTACAACACTTCAGATGTGTATTCTCAGTTTTGTTTTGGTTTTTGGTGGTATGCTGTACTTGCTTACACTGATCTACATTTTTTAGAAAAGATCTTCCTCTGAGGTTAAATGTGCTAAATCTTATATACTGGATGAATTGGAAAACAAATGGCAAAAGTGTCAGTTGGCTGATGTTTTCAGTATATGTGGTAGTGTTGTGCATATATACACAAGTATGGAAATTATGGAATTTGATTTTATAAATTTCCAGGTCTGGAAGAGTTTGGAAAATGGAAACAAATGTATGGAAAATTGTATTGCATTGTAATGTGCAGACAATGTTTTGAAGTAAATCTGAGACAAATATTCCTTTTTGGGTAAAACCCATTCTCTGATTAATTCTCAGAATTTCATGTTTTGACCCATGCCGGCTGTGGCTCAGTTGGTAGTGGGTCGTCCAGTGACTGAGGGGTTAGCGGTTTGAATCCTGGCTCCGACTGTCCACTTGTTGACGTGTCCTTGGGCAAGACACTGAATCCTACATTACTCCCAGTTGGGCCTGGCAGTGCCTGCGACAGCTGCCTACTGATGTATGAATGTGTGCGTGAATGTGAGACTTTGTCAAGCACTTTGGACGGCATGAAGGTGTATAAAATGCACTATATAAGTTCAGACCATATACCATGGAAAAATATATCTTGGAAACTACAACCAAGCAGCATTTTAACTTCATTTTTCTTTATTATTGACTCTTGTCTTGATTTAAAATTTCATTGCTTTTATCCTGGAGGGTTTTTTTTTCTTACTTCTAGAGCAGTGTGACGTCTGACTAGTGTGATTTAATTTATTCTTTTTTTTTTTTTGTTCCACAGATGACACTCAGACCATTCCATCCTCCTTTGGAAACTGCATCCTCTCCTCCTTGTCCCTTCCTCAACTGGAGAAAGTTGTAATACATGCAGACCAAATACAGCTACAGCCTCCCTCACATCAGATGGAAGGCTGCATGACTGTACAGGTAGAGGGGCAAACTGTGACGCTCTTGGACTACATTCAGATTGAACAGCCTTCAGGTTTAGATGAACCTGATGATCAGGATGAATCTGTAAATGATGAGGAAACTGTGGATGATAAGCTAGATGAGGGAGAAGATGTCAAGGACTCTTTAAAGCCAGCTGCTTTTCAGCCCCTAAAACAAAGCCAAAGGCTGCAGTTAAAGAAAAATGACAGTTCACCAACGGGTAAGAGACAAAGAAAGAAATACCCCAATAACAAGACATGTCCTGTCTGCAACAAGACTTTCCTGCGGGCTGCAGCCATGAGACGACACCTTGAAATTCATTCTGAAAATCGGGATCTCAAGTACAAGTGTGACAACTGTGACAAACGATTCAGGGACCAGTATGACATGAACCGGCACAATATGCGTGTTCATGAAAAGGAAGAGATGAACAGCCCCCCTAAAACAGAGGATTCACATGATCCTAGTACTTCAGAAAACAAAAATTGCACTCTCTGTGGAAAATATTTTGCCCGTTGTGTAGACATGGAGCGACACATGAAGTCTCACTCTGAGGACCGACCATATAAATGTCCTTTCTGTGAGAAGAAATTTAAGAATCCTTATGTTTTAAAGCGACATCAGAGTAAAATATGTAAATGCAGAGAGTTGAAAAAACCTGCCATTGCTTCTAAAAAGAGAGAGATGCAACGTTCGAATCAACAGCCACCTTTGGAGGGATCAGCAGAAGGCAAAATCTGTCCAATCTGCAGCAGGATCCTGCCATGCACTGCAGATATTGCTAAACATTTAAGGTCACACACTGAAGAGCGTCCATTTATTTGTGTCACTTGTGAAAAGGGTTTTAAATACAAGGATACTTTAAAAAAGCATCAAATCATTCACGGTCACGAGGGGATCCGGGAAGAAGAAACCAAGACGGTGGAACAGATTTTGGCAGAAGCTGACATTCTAAGTTGTGCCGATGCCAGCAGTCTTGATCAAAAAGAAAATAATCCTGAGGCACCTGCTGACGCTCCTCAGGAGTCCTGCTCTGCCCCTTCACCAAAAGTAAGTAAAAAAGCACTTAAAGTATGTCCTGTATGTTCCAGGGCATTTGATAGTGTAAAAACTTTCAACAGACACATACAGTGTCACACAGAGGATCGGCCATACCATTGTGTCCATTGTAAAAAGCGTTTTAAACATATGCATGGACTAAAGAGACACCAAATTTATGCCATTTGTCATAAAAAAATAGCACGATTCTCTTGGAAGAAAGAGCCGAGAGCAGGGACCAGTCAAGCAGATGGTACCAGTACTGACTCTCAACAGGGCCAGCCATTCAAGATACCTGTGTGGTGCTCAAACTGTGGAAAACACTTTGAATACTTGTCTGCTTTGAAGGAGCATCAGGAAAATGTCTGTAAAGTGGAAATGAGGGAGATCATGAAATGTGATGACTGTGGGAAAGAATTCAAGAGCATGACAATGCTCAAAGTGCATCAGAGGATTCATGATCCACTTTACTGCAAAGAATGTGGGAAGATTCTTGCAAATGAGGCTGCTTTTGAGCGGCACAAGCTAATGCATAGACCAATGCAGTGCACTATGTGTGATAAAACATTCACTTTACTGAGACGTTTGAGGGAACACTATGAAAAGCAGCACAACTTTACAGGACCATACCCTTGTTCTCAATGTGACAAAACCTTTATGCAGCTGTCCTACTTGGCCATTCATGGAAGAATCCACAAAGGGGAGTTTCCTTACATGTGTAATATGTGCCCAGAGAAGTTCAGGTCTTCCAACTGTCTGACGGTGCATCAAAGGAAACACACCGGGGAGAAGCCCTTTTTGTGTTGGCAATGTGGGAAGTGCTACCGCTCAGCCTCAGAGCTCACAGTGCACATGGGAACCCACTCTGAGGAGAGACCCTGGGCGTGCACACAGTGTGACATGGCTTACCGTACAAAGCTGCAGTTGACAAACCATGTTGAACAAGTCCACATCGGCGTCCGGTATCCCTGCAACAGCTGTGGAAAGCAGTTCATGAAGGAGACGTCTCTGAAGAGGCATGAGCTCATCCACACAGGTGAGAGGCCGCACCAGTGCACCGTCTGTGGAAAGACCTTCCTCACTGCCAACGAGCTAAGACTTCATAACAGATATCACACTGGGGAGCGCCCCTACAAATGTGAAGTGTGTGGAAAAGCCTTCATCCAGTCGGGATATCTGAAGTCACACATGCGCATTCATACAGGAGAGAAGCCATTTAAATGTGATGTATGTGATAAAGGCTTCAGGTTGTCCTATCACATGAAGAAACACAGACGGACACACAGTGGAAAGCCAAAGACCTACATGTGTGAAGAGTGTGGGACAGCATTCTTCCAAAAAAAAACCCTTTGGGAACACTCGCTTACTCACAACGTGAAAATGGAACCAACATTCACAGATGAAGTGAGAATAGAATTTCAGTGAAGTCCTTGTGTATTAATTCAGGTGGTTTTCTTTAAATTGTTTTCAGGATAAGTTTCCTCATTTTCTAAATCCTTCCCAGTCCTTAATTTGCTGTTTTTAACTTGATTTTGGCCAATGTGTACATTGGTATTTCTTTTCTCTTGTTTCTCTATTTCTGTTTGATAAGGAATATTGCTTATGCTGTTTAGCATGTAAATATTCATATAATTATAGGAATCCAGATTTTTTTTTTTTTTTTTTTTTTAAGATGAATGAACAAATGCAATTTCTGGATGTATTTTTGGTTTTCATTTTAATGTACATAATGAGGCTAAATTAAATGCAAAATCTTACATTGCAGTTATTTTATACTGCAGATGCAAAGAGTAACAGTTTGTGAGAAAAGTGATGTTTGCATGATGTGGTTTACACTTTTTTTTTCTTTTTTTTTTTTTTAAACAAGCTGCACATTTGATGAAATTTCAATGTCACTGTCACTAATAGACAGCATTTGTGTGTGTGGTCATTTGGATGTAATGACACAGCAGAGATGTACTGTGTAAAATATGCAAAGTTAAAGGCACTACTTTTCTTTTTTTTTTTTTTTTTTTTTTTTGAAAGTTTTGTATTTTTATAGGGATGTAAGAAATGAAATTGAAATAAACTTTTCAAAATGATCAGTGATCTGTGCCTTTTCCCTGACGATGACAATATGAGTTGTAAATCAAATGGCAAAGTGCAGTATAGGGCACCATCATCTCAGAGGCCTTAGTGCAGACCCAGTCTCTCCTCAACAAGCATGTTGCATGTGACCTTTGCAGTTTTCATACGATTATTCTTTAGGTCTGCTACGCAGTCAGTGATCTGATAGTGACAGTGAATGATGCCCTTTTTTTGCATTTTGTTTCAGGTTGCAAGTCTGCATTCTAGGAAGTTATAGTGACCATTTCTGGAGTAAATGACCATTATAATTGTATTTCAAGTTAGTTAACTCGTTTGTGGCAGGATTAAAATAAAGTTTTTGGTAAAACTCAAAAGAATATGATAATTAAAACTAGAAAGTGGAATTCAAAAGGAGTTTAATTTATAGTAATGTATTTTCTCTGTCAGATCAAATTGTTTTAACATACTCTTTTAAAGGGATAAATTGTGACCTTAAGTATGCTGGTTTTGTTTGGTGCACTGATGATGATGACCTGGGCTAGCTCAAATTGCAGTGTCCTATGTCGTCAGTACCTCCCTTCAACCAGTAGATAGCAGTAGAGTCCTGATAATAAAGGTCAATGCTCAGCAGCAGCGGTTCACTGGGGAGGGGAAGCTGTCAGTGTTGCCCCCTGCTGTTACAGTTTATGTTGGAGGTTTTTGACTGCAAGCTCCCTGCTACATGAATAATACAGTATTTGTAAGTCATTAAAATCCATTTCTCGTTGTCAGTAATATTAAAAGTGCTGCATGAATAAAGACATCTCTCTTCATGGCAACTTATAGAAGAGCTTTTATTTATCCAGCTTCTTGCTCGATGCAACATAAATTTCCCAGCAATTGCTTACACAGGTTCAGTGACTGCAAATCAATATTTATTTTCTGCTTTTCCTCAGGCTGAAACTGAAGCCACAGTCCGTGTCACCTGACTGTTTACTCAGCCTGAGTGACAGTTTAAACCGCAGCAGCAGCAGCATCTCTGCCCAATTCCAGAGAAACTCCCATCTCTCAGGAATCAAAGGCAAACTGAGTCAGAGCCTCTCCAGAGTGTTGGGAGCAGATCACTTTTTAACCCAAAGCATATTGATTTATATGAGGCAGTAATTGCTTCAGTGTGTCCTGTATTATTCCCCCCGTAATTGAGGCCTGGCAGAGACCTCTTTCCTAGACATAGGCTCAGCAGTGCCAGGTGGTGGGCAGAGAGCAGCACCGCACCCACTCTCCAGCCATGCTGAGCAGCCAAACACTCAGCTGACGTGAGCCAGGGAGTGGTGGCCCTTACCCCCCAAACCACTCTACATCATGGGATAAGTAAACAGTACAAACAGTGCATTTTCCTGAATGCTGAAAGGTACGTTTGCTCCAGCGCTTGTCCAGCTCTAATTTGCAGTATGAGAGAGCACGTAATGAGTAAAGCTGGGATGAGACGGACACATTTGTCTAAAGTCACTGACACTACATAGTCCTGGATGTGTACATTCCGTTATATTTGAGTTTTGTCAGTGGTTTCTTTCCCCAGGATTAGTTATGTTTACTGAACCCACATGTTTAGGCTGTAATTACTCTACATGCTGTTGTTCAGGTATTTGCTTTGTGTTTTTGTTCCTGACTCAGTGGGACATTCCTGAATTTTGTAATAAATTCTTGCACGCTCTAACAGGTCCTAAGATAACTGTGGTGCCACAAATATGAGCAGGCTAGACAAACTAATGTAAACAAGAAATAGCTAAGTCACTGTTTAAGTCATGCTATAAAGATTAACTTTTGCTGTACATGTCATGATTTCACTGACTTTTAATGGTTTGTATGAGTAAGACACCTGCAGTTGTATGCACCGTCTTTTCAGCTCTCTTAGCGTTCCATGATATTCCAAAGTAGCATAAATTATGTGTATCAAGGCCTCCCTGTAGTCATTCTGAAGGGTCAAGTATGAGAAAAACATTTCTGCTTGTTTTGAACATCATTATAATTTACTCCTCAAATGTGATTTGCTGGAACCAATTTCAGGTTTCACTTTTAATTGCTTTAAAACTTTAAAAATACTCAGACAGGTTGCTTTATGGTTTTGTATCAGCACTGTTTAGTGGAAAATCTCCAGAAATGAAGGATAATGTGGTATCTGCGAACACAAGAAAACACAGCATGTGCCAAAGCAAAAATAACTTTGGTTACCTATAGTATTATTTATTTGAAGTTACATACTTTATCGTGTTGACAAATGCACTGTAGCATATTTGCTCTTCATCTTTGTCATTTTGAACACTTAGTTCACTTGGTGGTTTCTAACTTTACTGTCAGCAGCTTAAGTCTGGAAGGCTGATGTGAGTTCATTGGAGTCCAGTTGTTCATATAAGCAAACAAGAATTTAGAAAAGATTGTTAAATTATTGAAAATGATGAAAGTGACTATTAACCACAAATGTGTCTTAGAAAGAGTGTAAACATATGCCAAGGAGATAATCAATACAAACTCATGATTTTATTTCATGCAGGCAGTGTCAGACGTTACTTTTGTAAACTTTGAGTTAAAACATGTGTACCATATGTTGAGATAAAGTAATTTTTAGAAAAGAGTCTTCAGCGACTTTTGACTTTTCCATGTCAAACTTCCTGTGGCAATAAATGTTACCACTGTTTTAATTAAGAGTCGAATCTGATGAGTTTTGATCAAGACTTGATTTTTTAAAAAATAAATCACAACCGACGTTATTAAAAGGATAAAACTTTTATGTTTCATCTATAGGCGGCAAACTCTCACTGCCTTAATGCGCTCAAATAAATAAATTAGAGCAATTTGTCCAAAACTGTGGACATTAGACTCCTAACAGACAAGACATATGCTTCTAAAAACATGACCTTCATGGAGGCAATAGGCATTTACACAGAACAGGGCACATTCCCAGTTTCTAACATGTAAGAGTTGGTTAACATAACATATAGCAGAAATTCCAGCTGTTAAAAAGTACAGATGAGAGTTACTGTTTTCATCACTGCCAAATTTAGTTTCCCAAGAAACTAATGTGATAACATTCAGTTGGATGAAAGTCCTTCCACCAGCACGTTTGGTGATCACAAACAGTTAATCTGTCCCAGAGAGATTTTTTTTTAAACTAGGTTTTGATCATCTACAGGCACCACGGAATTTTCTGGCCTTTTTGCCAAAATACTGTGACCCTTTCATGTTACTACGGAAACAGCGTATCAAAACAAGCGCCCTATTTCTTGCTTTTGCTCCATGACGCACCTTTATTTCTTCCATATGAACACTGTATGGCACAGCAGAGGGCTTTAATAACAATATCTGCTCCAAACGCATGGACAACAGTGCCACACACCAACCCATGTACGAACCCCAGCACCACACCCCATTTTACCACTGAACTTGAGAAAGTAACACACACACAAATCACAAATTACTCATACAATCACTTGCAATAGATACCCTACTCTCATTGTTTTTTCAAAGTTTTTCTAAGTCAATGTATAAGGGAGGAAATATAACACAGAGAACCCATTGAGCTGGAAAAACCCTCAGACTAATCAAGAATAGAGAAGGATTGCTCTCCTAATCAAGTGTGTACGTGCATGCACTTGCATGTGTGTGTCCTCAAATGAACCCATGTGTGTGCCCAGACATATCCCCAGCCTCACACATTCCCTCCCATCTTGGGTACCAGCCCTGCAATCCCCACACACAGCCCTCCATCCTCCCTTGCTACTGTAGTGTTTGTGAACTCATGCAGGTCTGCAAAACCAAAAGCTCACTTTCTATCTTGTCACTTTCATTCACTCAAATTCTTACTCAGTCCTCTCACTTTCATCCACTTGCATTCATTTGCATTCTGTACCATTGTCTGTATCTGTGCATCCCTCTCACTCGGACATTTGTTTGGCAGGGGACACCAGATGGGATGCTGTTAACACTGCAAAGAATGTCCATCTTTTTAATTCTCTTTGTTTTGCTCCATATCTTGACTTAATTAATGAAAATTTTAAATAAGAAGCAATACATCTCTGCAAATTGTCAAATGGCACTTATTTTAAAGTAAAAGGCACTGAATCCAGATAAGCATTCTGCAGAGCTTGATTTGTACTGCAGATAAGTGTATGTTCTTAACACTTCTGTTGGAGGAAGAACTGTAGGTTTTTTCAGTCCTGATCAAAATGACTTGCAAACATAGACACTTTTTGCAGTGAACACTCCTTCCTACACCAGAAGGGAGAGAAAACAACCCTTTCCCTGGTCAATGAGTTCACTGGGGCGGACGTCTCGGTAGACAAGGCTGTGTGTGGGGTGGGGGGGTGGGGGGGTTAGGAGACGGTGGTGGGAGTTCAAAAGTCTTGCAACCAAAGAGAAAAGAGTTAGAGTGAGGGAGAAAGAGAGAGAGAAATCTGGCACCGAGACAGTTCAGAACACTGGGCATTAGAGACTGGGAAGGGAAGGTCAGCCCACCCCCCTCTTCCTAACACTGCATCAGCAAATGTACCGCACAAGCAGACTCCTGTCATCAATACTGCCAGACCACAGCAACAGTGATAATAGGAAACTCTTGATAAAGCATTTACAAGCTAGTGGGTATTTTTTTTTTCTACAGTCATCAGGAGGTAGTGAAAGATGAGATGATTTCACATCTAAGATCGACTACTGACATAGAGAGGCTTACAGGCATCAGTGACTGTCCACGTCCCTGATCTAATGCTAACAAGGTCATTCCCTGGTCTGAAAGCAGCTTTGTCCCTCTAATCAGAGAAGCATCATCATCATATTCCACACTGTATCAGCAGGTCCTGACAATGATGCAATTCACCAAGGGAGGCAAACAGAGATGCTGCTGGATGCACATCTTGCCTCCGAGCTGCACCAGTTAGCAGAGGACAAGTCGCTTCACAGATTAAGGTCATTTGTTTGAGGTCATCTGTAGAAGTTAGTCTGCAGTTGTGATTCATAGGTAAGAATCAAGACGTGGTAACAAACTGAAATTTTTGATGCAGAAGTGTAATGTGGAAAATAATATGGATTAGTCAATATCAGTTCTTTAGTTCAGTGGTTGTCAGTCTTTTTGGTTAATGATGCTTTTTGGATTGACAGTTTTTGTTAAGAACCAGGTTAAGTCCATTTGAATCATATGACTCTGAGTTTGTTGTTTGTGAGTTACTTCCTTTCATCATGGTGTCTTTTTCTGACCGCTGGACTTTGCAAAGCAGTGACATTAAACAGCTGTGTCTGTGTTGTTGTACACACACAGGAAGAAAGAAGAAGTAGTCCAAAGCATGGTTTCGCTTCATAAAGAATAATGGCTTTAAGGGGTGTTGCAATGCCTGTCAATGCAATATATAGGCTCAAATCAGTCACATTTGACACCACATATGAATTAAGGTTTAAGATAAGCAGAGTAAATAAGTGGTGCTACTGAGTGTAATTCACAGCTGTCTGTGTCAGATGAGGACATTTGATGGTGGATGCATTTTAACCCACTTTACGTAAACAACCATAAGGCTTGCATGTCTTAAAACATCAGGTTCCTTTGGATCCAACCTTGCTTCAGATGCGTTTAAACACACTCTCAGTGCACCCTGTAATACATGCTGCTGTCCTGTTTTATGATTGGGTCACTGCTCTGATCTCATGTTTAGTGATTGGATCAGTGTTGATGTCCTGGATGAAAGCAACTCTCTTTAAGCTCCCGCATGAAGCTGTGGACTGACACTGCTGTTTTTTACTCTGACACAGAGGGAATAGTGGTACACTTACATTATCATGCTAGGTTTACTTCTCCACTGTGCTGTCAGAACTTCTCTCAAGTTAAGTCCCTAGACTGATTGAAATCTAAAACATAAAAATTGTATTTAAGAAAATGCTCACTTTTCTCATCAGTCCAACAACTCATGAACTGATCATCATGTAGGCTATCAATCATCATGTATCATTTCCAGAAATCCTATTCTATTGACAGAAACTGGAGCACTTGCAGACAAGAAACTGCAGTGCCAAAGTGGAGAAACGTATTCAAATCCCTGCACAGAGACGAAAATTTGAGAGTTTTTACATCAGATGAAGGTTTCTGGTTATCTTTGGCTGATATTTGCACTGTATTACAATAAAAGTCCCACATTTTTCCATATTCACTACGGTTCACATGTATTCAGCTTTTTATTAAGCATTTTATTAGGTACTGAAACAACTAGCACAGTGGTGACTAAGTGGAAAAATGATTTTAATAATTTATTTTACTGTTAGTCAAATCACAATTTGTATAGACCGACTGTTTTTACGCGGTGCCAAATTACGCACAAGCATCATGCAGTTCTATTACTATCTCCAGCTTGCCCTAACTTCTCCTCTACGTGCTTTTAGTGTATAAAACAGTGTGAGTTGCTGCTGGTGAGGCAGCATGGTTTTTCTATCTTGATCTGAACTACTAACCAAGTCTTAGAGAGATCAAAATTCAATCCCGTTCGAAGAAAAAAAGAGAAATGACGTTATTTGAATATGTGCCCAAAATCCTTAATGAATAACTTTGGACGAGTAGGAGGCAAATGCTGCCCCAGCTGTTTCCTGTTGAAAATGTCTGTGTAATGTAGATAAATGTGAGGGATTTTCTCTCTAAATCCGTCTCCTGTTCGCTAAATCTCACTTCTCCAAAACGAGCCTGCGCAATGGAACAAAGTCAGAATATTGAGATGTGACATTGCCCGCATCTCATCCTCTTTCTCCCCGTTTTTTAATGACTTCAAACAAGTTCATTTTCGCCGGGCTTTGTCTTGCGGAGACCCGTGGGGATGTCTAGCGCTCTTTCCTTTCAGTGGCATTTATGTGATGTCTTCAAGGTAACTTACCTGATTTCCTTTGACACTATAGATTATCACCTTGTTTCTTCACTTGCTCACTGTTTGCATTGAGCATCCTTTACCTTGTTAAAAATGAAATAACATCAAGAATTTTGCATCGTTCATTTAAATTTTACTGCTTTTAAATGCATGACAAATGTGGATTTATTTCGATTTTTTTTTTTTTTTTTTTTGTCCCTCACGTTTACAGTTAGTGAGCTGTTCTGTCTTGCATGACTTGGTGATTTTCTCTCCAGATAATAAGAGCTTGCTCCTTGTGCTTTAACTGACTTTTTCTTTTGGATATCCTGACGTGAATCGTGCTTGAGTTCCAGGCTCGGATGAATGGATTTTCATCCCCACACACCTTCTGTGCGCCCTGCGCTCTTTTTCACCAGAAAGCCCGAATGCAGCTCTGCAACTTCCAAAGTGATTTACTGCTGAGTCTGCATGATTAAGTGGCAAATATCTAAGATGAGACTGCAGTGTTAACAGAGATGAGCTTTAGCTACATGAAGTTCTTATGGTTGCAATGACCGTGTGCTTGAGTTTGTGATGAACATGATAATGTGCTGTGTTTATTCTACTTATTATGTATATTTGGCCCACTCAGCTTCCTCTGCTGGGTTTGGCGAGAGAGCCGTTTTCCATCTCACATTTTGGATCGGAAAGATCACTGGCGCTTTTTGCATGGTTTATTCTGCTTTTTGAATTGTTAATGCTTTTTTGCTTCTGTGCGCAATAATGACTTGACAGCGGGGTTTTTGTTTTTGGCACAGAAGAAGCGCTCATTTTAATTGCTCTTTTGTCAGGGATCACTGAAATAAGAGAATGCATTAATCTGCCTGGAAAGTATTCAGTTATAAGGATATGTACCAGGAGTGAGTAGTGGTATGAGAAGCAGAAATGTGATTTCACTTTGGACGCGCTCAACTCCTTTGCGCGCCGGCGTTCCGGAGCATCTGAGCCTGCAGCCTCCTCTTTCACTCTGGCATCAGCTTGAAAGTTTGGATTTAATTCATTTTCCTCCACCTCCCAAAAACCCTGTAAAGTTACCATCTGGCCACTTTTTTTTTTCCCTTTTTCCCCCCATGTTTAAAAAAAGGGGAAGACTGGAATAAACCAGCTGTAACACCTCTGATTTTAATCCTTATATGTACCAAATGCACTTGCACCAAAGCGCATTTGAGCAAGGTACAGACAAAGCAGAAGTGTTCAGCTAGGGGGCCTGCAATAAAACACACATTACTTTGACACTGTGACTTGTCTTGGTCAGGTTTCTGATTTATTACAAATCTGTCTGTGATAATGCTCTGTCTTTAGCAGCAGTGAAATTGTTAAGCTCTCCCTCTCTCCCTCTGTGCAGAGTGCGATGTGCTGTATCTCCTGTAGCCACACCCTCTCACTACTGCTGTGCGTCCTCACCCTGACTCCGACAGCAACAGGGGCGGGGCCAGAGACCCTGTGCGGGGCGGAGCTGGTCGACACGCTGCAGTTTGTGTGTGGAGATAGAGGCTTTTATTTCAGTAAGTGCACCTTTTTATTTATTCATAAAGGTTGGCTGTATCTGTCCCAGAGCTCTCCACCTCCAGGAGGCTCATAAATAAAAAAGCAGCCAGTTTGACATCTTGTCTTGACTTTCCCTGCATTAATGTTCTTTTTCTCCCTGTTTCTCCTTTCATTCATTCCTCCTTGATCATTTCATGTTTTCTTGTTGGCTGTATTCATCCATATGCATTTGTTTAAAATGACTCAAGTCAAGTTTCTGAACATGCAATCCTAGATGAACTACATACTGATTAAGACTGACTGTAATGTTTGTAGCAAATTGCAGTTTTGCCCATGGAGAAATGGCTGTAAGTGACATTTGGCTGACTCTATTTTAGAGCAAGGAGGGGTAGAAGCTAAATGTTGGAGTAAAGTATATATAGTATATATAGGAAAGTTGTTTTTTTTCTTTTTCCACCAGAGAACTAAAAGCTAGACCCTCTACTATGAATCCAGGATTTAAATCTCTGATTTTCCATTGAGGGTACAACCCAGACCAAAACAGCATATATGAAGCCACTATGGCGAAGTGTCATATTCCACCAGTAGCCAGTGTTTCTGAGGTGCATTCTGAGTTTACTGTCAGAAAAAGCAGTACAACAGAAAGAACTGGCTCATACATTAATTCTGGAAAGAGCTGTTCATGTAAAACCTCATTATTTACCTTTTTTTTGGCTGATATCCAATCAATTGAGTCAATTTGCACCAACTGTTCTAAAGGACCACTGCAACTTTCCAAAAGCCATTGTAACATTTTTATAGTAATTCACTGCCCCTCTGACTCCTGTGCAGCTTTAACATAACAATCCATTATTAATGCTTTGGTTCAGGCCCAAAGTTATGAAACATTTTCCACATGTGGTAGACTTTGTCAGCTGCCAATTTCAAAAAGAGAAGAAGAAGAAGATATAAGATTTCTGCGGGAAATCAGCAGCATCTATAGTACATTTGCAGTTGTTCTCTTTTCCAGTAATTGATTGCTTTCCCCTAAACCTGAACCTAGAATGGTTTTAGATATGTCTTTTCAAAACAACTTGGTGACTGATAGAAGGCTGGGGTCCAAGAGGGGCCCAGTCTTTAAATACAGGTCTCTGTGCAGCAAGAGGAGTAATGTAGTGACCAGTGTGCAACAATACAAGTAAACTGATGGCATATGTTTATACGGGAATGTAATAACATCTTCATAAACCACATATTATTAATATTCACGATTATAAACTGTAACATCCCCAGTTTTCTATCTGGGAGACATTAGTTACATGTTATTTCTCTCTCTCTGCCTCAGTTTCCCGGGTACTCTTTCCTGTACATGATCTAATAATCTTCGAATTGCCTACTGCTAGATTACCATGACTTTTTTGGGGGGAAAAATACACTGGGTATTTTTTAACAATGCATTAAGCAAATTATTGTTTCTTCACTTTGGCTCTTTTCAGCTGTGTCAAGAGATGCTGTCTCACTGCTCCTAATGCACTCGTATCAAACATGACATCAAATATGACCACAAAATTATGTTTAATCAAATCATGAACATACCTCTGTGACTTTATTTAAATACAGTTAAGCATAATCTTAGCTCAGTACACTGTCGAAAACCTTTGTCTTGTCTTCAACTTCAACAATAAGATAGGACGTTTTTGGCTTCAGAGTCTGGTTCCACCGGTTCCATATGTCAAGTGTCATGAGATAACTTTTGTTTTAATTTGGCGCTATATAACTACACTTTGATTTCATTTGACGTTTTGCGTCTTTACAAGCAGTTCTGATTTCTTTCCATATTTACACATAAAAGCATGGTTAAAGTTATACACAACAGCTGATTAAGATGACTGCTTTAACTTTTGAGCCCTTACGTGAACAGTAGCGTGTCCATTTTAAGACAGCTACGCCTGTTATATGTCCTGTTGACCTGTGCCAACAAATGTTTACAATGAAGTACAAATTCAGTAACATCTGTCATGTTTCTCTGTCATCATCTTTCATTTGGTCACCGGTTGATGGTGTTATCCCTTTCATTAAGTCATTATTTATTTTTAATCAGAGCCTCAAACTCAGCACCTGGTTAGGGCCCCACAGCCACTAGGGGCCCCCCCAGAGCAATTAAGATTTTTTTTTTCTTTTGCATGCATATATGACAATTTATACATGATCAAAATTATACTTTTGTACAAAAACACAATTTTATGTGGCATTGTTGATATAGGCCTAGTGATTCTTCCTGCCTCTGTTTAAATGTGAAAACTCCACTGCACCGTGATGTGTACCTCCTGCCATGTAGTGTGCACTACGCATCCAACTCACAAGTACTTATAATCAAAACAATGTCACAAAAAAGGACGTACCCTTTTGGGGCTGAAAAAAGAAAGAGGGGGAAAGAGGAAGAGGAGAAAAAAGCACAACTAAAACAAAAGAACAAAATAGAGAGCCCCAAATTCCAATTTTTCTAAGGGCCCAATGGAGGCTTGGGCCAGCTCCGCTTTTAATGTTACTTGTGAGTGTTTCACTAAACATGAAATGAATAACGCTGTAAGTGATTTTATAGTATCAGCTCTTATTAAATGCTCTAAATGACCAAGTTCAGTTCCACAATTTCCATGTTAAGGGCTTTTTTTTCCCTGAACGAAAAGTAATGGCGGGGAAGAGGCTGATCTAGAATGTGTAGTAATTGAGTTGTTTTGACCAAAAAGAGCTTACTGAGATAAATGACTTACTGTCCATTTAAAGGTGTAGTATTTAGTGGCATCTTGTGGTGATGTTGTGGACTGCAACCAAATGAATATCTCTTGCTTCACTGTCCTCTTCTAAATGTGAGGGAGAACCTACAATGACCGCTAAAAACTGGAGACAGTGTTTAGTTCATCCTTTCTGGCCTACTACAAACATAGCAAACTGTAAAAAAAGAATCTGCACTGCCAGTAGATACTCGCGGTTCATTCAATGGTAACGAAAACACAAATTATTATGCATTTTGTTGCAGCTCTACTAATAGATCCCCCTAATTCTAAACACTGAACCTTTGCAGCAGACCCCAATAGGACAACTGATTATAGAATTATTTACAAAAACAACATTTATCAACAAACCTGTTGTGTAGAGCATGTGCATTTTTAAGTGTATGACAGTCTCTGTAGCTTAGTTAGCTAGTTGAGGCTTGCAACTTGTAGCACTTCATATCGACTGAATCTATATCTTAAACCCAACTGTTCAGTTTCCATAAAGTTTGAAGGCCTGATGTTCAGTCAGTAGTAGATTTTTGTAGGATACTATACTGCACATGTTTCATCTTCTTCATCTGACAGATTCATGGTTCAATACTTTGGCAAAGCAGCCACACTGTTTCACATAACAGCTGTGTTAGCAACAAGTATCCTCTGCAAAAATGTCTGATGAGGTGCATGGGATGTATTTTATACACTGTTCTTTGGTGGTGTTGACATCCTGGTTTCTGTTTGGTTTTCTGCTTCAACCAAATAAATAAGCCGTCCTACACTGAACAAAGGGCAAGGGTATCCTCATAGGAAGAGAGATCAATATGTGTTCAATATGGACAGGAAAATATTTACAGGAAGTCAGTAAGTAACTTCTGAACCGCTTTATCCTTGAGAGGGTCATAGAAGTGCTGCAGCCTCTCCCAGCTACCTATGGGCAAAGGTGGGTTCACCATGGATGTGTTGTCAGTTCCAGGGGCTGACATATAGAGACAAATTCTCACATTCACACCCGTGGGCTGTTTAGCTTAACCAGCTAACCTATCAGGGCATGTTTTTGGATGGTGGGAGGACGCTGGAAAGAACCCACACAAACATGGGGAGAACATACAAAGTCCACTCAGGTAATGGGGTCTTGGTGTTGGAATTGAACCGGGACCTTCTTGAGGCGACAGTGCTATCCACTGCACCACTGTACTGCCCAAGTCAGAAAGTAAGCCTGTGAAAGTGAAGATGGTAAATCTGTGAGATCCCAGTTTGAGACCTGTCACAAACCAGAAGTTAATCTAACTCTGATTCTAAACTGAATCTAGTTGCTTATTCCTAAACAAAATTTGTCTTGTATTAATATTTTGTCAGTTATTTCAACACCATTTGCATGAGCATTTCCAAATCTGTTTGAATGTAAAACAGGTTTATTGGAGAACCCTTCATTCTGAACCTTCTCTCTGGCAATAAATCCTCCATGCACCTTGCTAGTGCTCCACACCATCCCGCTGCCACATTCTTCCACCGCAGCATGCAGCTTTTCCAGGACCAGTCAACATCATTCTTTGCATCAGGCTTTTTGTACACACTTTGCCAGAGAGTTGTTGGAGAACTCCCAAGCTGCTGTTAAGCTGCGAGTCTTGTTCGTCCAGATGCTGCTGGCAAAACCCACATGCTGTGAAGCGGCCATGACAGCCAACTCGATTGCCAGTTTTCAGCCCGTGAGACTTTTTGGTCTTTGGGTTGTCTATGAATGCACAAATTATGTTATACAAATGATGATGTTTTCTTCACTTAGGAAAAGAGACAACAAAAGATCCTGGGCTAGCCGGTCTGAAAGCTTGCAGATTAATAGTGATTTTTATTGATTTGTCCTGAGTCATCTGTCTTT
Organism: Ostorhinchus rueppellii; assembly: GCA_030068375.1. Lineage (NCBI taxonomy): Eukaryota > Metazoa > Chordata > Actinopteri > Kurtiformes > Apogonidae > Ostorhinchus > Ostorhinchus rueppellii. Next base: position 21,479,926 of record JAQQZY010000005.1, read on the forward strand.
ATTTTTGGATTCTGCTTAGGGCATCTGTTTCTTTTGTTTGTGGTTAAAGCTTCTGTGTAACACAAGGATCAAAACCTTTAACACCAACTGGACTTGGACATCCTTTTCATAGATAATCTTAACATTAACTTTAACATTTTGACCATTTTCATTCTTGTTAAAACTTTATATTGGGAAAGTTTATAAATGGGGCCAAATAAAGTAGATGCAGCTGTAGTTTGAAGTAAAGGAAATGTTTAAGATTTCGACAAGGTATAAAAGGGTCTAGAGATTGGATGATGTAAGAATGGGATGAAGTCTTGGCTACTGATAGCATAGGATATAGAAATGTAGTGCTGCTGTCTATATTCGTCTCATAGAAAGCGTTGACTGGAGGCCAATATCGTTCATGGATCCTTATGCATGGATACAGTTCTTAAACAGGAACAGACCTTTTTGTGGTACTAGGAATGTGTTTGTCTTTCCCGCATTACCTTACACAGAGCAGTCATTGAACTGCACAGCATCCATCTATCAATGCCACATTTTCCTGTGTTGAAAAAGAGGTGCATTTCATGAACACTCCATCCTTTTTCTGAAAAGACGATGAGGTTTGAGCAGCAGGGTGCTGTGAATTGGAAAATATGTATCTCCCTGTCTTCCTCAGTTTCTGCCTCTCTCATGTTCTAGTAGGTGTTGTTCCATTTCTCTTTCCTCTCTTTTGGTCGCCACATGTACCAGTGGCTGCTTGTGTAAAATATCTGGAGAATCCATTTGGGCTGTTCATCTATAGGATTCGGCAGAATAACAGCTTGGCCAAAGGAGGAAAACTCCCTTCCCTGAACTCTTCCCCTCCAGTCTGGCCGTGTTGAACTTGGCAGCACTCTGACTGATAATGTGTCTACAAACAGTGTTGCAATGACAGTGGACTTTTTGTGGTGAGGGTGCCTCTGCCAATCCACCTTACGCATGTCACTGGTTAAGTACCTTAAAGTTCCTACCCTGACAGAAATGCTAAATACCGGTTGGTGGAAATTCTTTTTTTTTTTTTTTTCAGGATAATGAAACTGCAGTCTAAGAAACTGAAAAAAAAAGTCCAAACCATAGTCAGTTTTTCCAATTATTAGCCTGACCTAGAAATCCTCAGTTGTGTTTGTAGTGCTTTAGCAGGCAAGACCACGGGGTGATTTGAATAAGATGTTCAATCCATGAATCAGATGTGTGTTTAGGGAGTTTTTTTGGCCAAAGAGTAGGTGCTAAGTAGCTAAGCTTTTGGTGCATGGTGAAATGTCCACCATCAAGAATGAATGTAATTTCTTACGTTACTGCTACTGATTTTGGTGCAGCAAACAAGAAGAGACATTGTTAATGTTTTTAGCTGACTGGTAGTGTTGAGTTAATGAAGTTTTATTTCATAAATCAGTCCAAAATTGAGCTGCGATTTCTTTTTCAGGTGTGATTTTGGATTGTACCAGTGATGTTTGGATTAAAGATGGTTAAAAAAAAAAAAAAGAAGAAAGGATGAATTGTTTATAGCAGTCAGTGATGAGTCTTCCATTTCATTGTTTGTCCCTGTCAGTTTTATTCAAAGCTGCTGAAGCTGGAGAAAGAGGTAGAATGTATAAACAGCACGTCACATGCATGCACGCTCAAAGGCATGCACGCAAACACACATGCACACAGCTAGCCCTTGTCCCTCAGCAGCAGGGGATTATGTGGATTACAGGATGATCAGCCCCCTTTTCTCCCTCCCTAGTTTAACGCTGGACCTGAACACAGCGGAAGGCACTGGGATCTGAAGAAAGACCTCCTGTGTCCTCTCTATCACCATGAAAAAGGTGTCGTTTTCCCATTAAGACCTGAACTAAAAATCTCCAACCCTTCTGTGAATTACTACACAGCAGAACAAAGAGGCATCTCATGAAAAGGACAGGCAGGCGTCCTCCAAATTTAGAGTGGTACATTAGGTGAAGCTGAGACACAAGGGTTTTGAGGACACACAGGACTAAACAGTAACTTACCTTTGAAACTCTTCACCAGTTTTATCCAGTCGTGTAACATGGTTCATCTACAAAGAAAGAGGAAGATATATCTAGTTGCATGTGTGCAGAGATCACCAAGGTTTGTAACTGATATCCTGAACCTGGCTGGCACATAGTTGATCTCCTCAGACCTTCAATTTTAGTTTTACTCAACAAGGCTCAAAAAATGACTCCTTTGGCAACTTCTCTTGTAGGACTGCAATGATTAAGTGTCCTACAAGTTAATCAGAGAAACTTTCAAATATCTTGATAATCAAAGCAAAAAGATTACATTTTTTTATGACCCTGGTCTCTTGAGACTTATTAAATATATTTTAGACTTAACACTTTATAGTTATCAAAACAAAACATCTCAACAGAACGATTACTCTTTGGTTGGAACCCTAAAAGTAAGTAGTGTATCAGAAGTACAAGTTTCATCACAGTTACAGTTTTCAGTCCTACCAAGTGAACACAAGAAATGTATTTCTATGGTGCTTTTTACAGGCTAACAGTAACCAGAGTAGAAAAGATTTGGTACTGCCATTAAAAGCATTA
>JAQQZY010000005.1:21483472-21527759 GCA_030068375.1 Ostorhinchus rueppellii
GCAAAGGAATTTCCTTTTTATAATGGTGATAGTGGAAAAACTTGCCAAACTTCCTTAATATCAAAATATCATCTGGTATCCAATATTTTAAGCTTGCAAATATGTTAATACAAAACTTTTTTTTTTCAACTGTACTCTGAAAACATGTAAGTTTTACACAGATATAGATTCAAATTCAGTATTTAAACAATGATGACAAATCATCTTCCCTCAGGGATTCATCGCCACACGTTCAGTCTAGTAGCACATATGCGGGTGTCACCACACAATAGTGTGAGGAACACTTCATTCTTGCCATAAACTCTTTGTGGTACCAGTGATAAAGAGCTACTTTCCAGTACTTTAGCAGCTCTTATAGTCCCTGCCCAGCTGTAAACTGCCTGACACTTCGCAGGAAGAGCAGTGCAGAGGCTCCAAGAATCCACTGGTTTTTATTAACCATGACCAAGCTGTAAAACTCAGATGCTTTCTGTGCCACTCTAAAATGGGGGAATCCAGCCATCTCTATGCAGTGCTGTTCCTTAGAGGAATGAACAGTGTGTGCTGTGCCTGTCAAACACCAAACCAGTGATGTTAGCTGGAAAAGTGCAATGGCATCAAATGAAACCATTAGCAAATACCAAATATAACAGGAATGCTAGGAGCTTGATGAATAAAGTAAACCATTTAGAGAAATTCAGTATCGCTCTTAGAAAGTGCTTATGAAATACTCTTCGCTGGGAGAAAAGCAGGTCTCATTAATATTTTTGAGCATAATTAGTTATCTTCATGAGACCAGAATCATAGTACATTAGCTTGTCATAATGACTGAGACACTTACAAACCTGATGCATCACCTTACATGACATGAGACACACATTTGTCGTCATGTATGATCCATGCATCCTCCCTCTAGAGTCCATTTTAAACAGCAGGTAGTGTGTGGTGGGAAGCTCTGGCAAAAATATTGTTTACCCATATTTGTTTAACAACAGTCACAGAAAACAACTCTTTGTTTAAGAGGGATTATAGCAGTTATCCATGGAATTGAATCATTTAAAACCTTCCAAAGCTTTTAGACCTGATTATTATATGCGTGTTTTTCCCCAACCTGCCTGAGCTGATTATCCTACATGTTACAACCGGTGCCAGCTGATTTTTCTCTCCCTTCCAGCTGTTTGTGCAGCAGGGTTGCAAGCTATTTTGAGAATAATAGCGGATGTTAATTTGCAAGGCTTTATTGGGAGGGATTGAAAAACAGGCTAGGCTTCGAGGCAGAGCCCTTCTTTGGCTTTCAGCTATTATTATATAATCACCAGCCAAAACTCAACCTCTTATTTGTCTCTTTGTCTTTTTTTGATATCAGGGGTTCATGTAACAGCAAGAGCAGTCCCACAGATATACACCACAGGGAGATAAAGTGCAGATTTGATCTGCTCAGTGACTGAAAGCACTGGAAAGAATCAATTAAAAACATACTAAAACTGATAAAATGTATAAAACTGTAAATTATCAACATTTTGAATATTATTCAAAATGTTAACAATTTTGAATACCATTATATATCATATAAAGATATGTGCAATGTTAAATTACTCATTTCTCTATCACTCTGGAGTGTTTCAGATCTGGGTAAATCCAGTCTCTGCTCCCTGAATAATGCAGGTGCACACTGTATTTTTAGCATCATTCTACCTGATGTACAAACCAGAAGCATCTCCCTTTGCTTCTTTCTTCCGTCTCATTCACACCTCCATTAGCTTCCCCCCTGCCCTGTGTCTGGGGGTGTCTTAAGGGAGAAGGATGCCTCTGTTTCTGAATGAAACCTGCTCTCGGTCCAAAACAATATTGTCAGGACAAGGCAGACAGAGAGCAGAAGTTAATGCACTTTGTCAGCACTGGCAGGCTTGTGAGCCAAGAGCTATTAAGTCTGAGAGGGAAAGGCATTTCCTCCTTGTAAATGCCATATTAAATTATTATTATTTCATTTGGTAACAGGGAAAAGCCCATCAGGGCTATATTGCTCAAGGTGAGTAGGGAATTGTAAATGGAGAGTCAGAGTTTTTCTAAAGGCCACCAAAAGAGGGTGGGTTTTGGGGGGTTTGGGGAATTGAAAAAGGAGGTGGGTATTAGCATCATGGTAAGTTGACATGGTCCCTGAATAGTCTTTTAACTATTTATTTAAGTTATGTATCTCCATGTATATTCCTCAACTTCCTCAACTCAACTTTCTTTTTTGCATGAAAGGTGCATCGTGCCTCTGCCTTTATTATCTATGTTCTCTGAGTTAACCTTCAGGATGCTCGGCCTGACCAAATGAACACGTCAATGAACAGTGGGGTATCGCCTGCAGGGGTGTGGCTGCTGACTTGTTCTGCTGGGTGATTAAGCCCAGAGGCCTTGTGGTTTGGCCTCACTGGAACGACCTCTGTGTAAAAGATACCTGGGCCAAAATGGTTGAGCATGATATTCTCAACATTTTGGTGACTGTGACCTGCTTTTTACAAGAAAACTTTGCCAGAAAAAGATCCACACTGTGCAATATGATACACTGTAAATTCTACACAGAAGAAATCTATGTCATTACGGTTGTTCATATATTAGAAGAATCAGCCTTATGACTAGCCACAACTAGATTGATGAATTCTGCAAACCAATACAAAGCACTGGAATGGAAAAGAAAATTAAATTACTGAAGCTGAATTTATACAGAAATGCTGTTTATTTGAACAATGAATGAAAGGGAGTCCAAGTGGTAACATCTGGGGTGAAAAGTTAAGCCAATGCAGGCGTTTCAAACTCTGCAGTAAACTGGATGCCCACTGGGGGGCTGGCTGTGAAAGGGAGTCTATCCCCTGTAGACCCTCATGTCCATATGGATAACTTAAAAGCTGTAATAAAAATATTTATTGCCTGGTACAAAGAATCATTTTGGTGTCTATAGTTTAGTTTCCCTTCTGTGACAACTGTATAGAGGTGGAACTGTTATAATGCTCAAGCCAAAAGTTCAGCATTATTAATAAAATGGCCATCGAGATTGACAGGTGTGCGCCATAAATGTCTCCCATACTGTTTGTGTTTTACTAACAGAGATGTATAAAGTACTGGAGTAGAGGAGTGGAGTAGACGTACAAGTACTTTATCAAAAAACTACTTTATCAAAAAACTGACTTGAGTAAAAGTTGAAGTGTTTGTTAAACATCATACTTAAGTGAAAGTACTCAAGTATTCACATTTTTTTGTACTTAAGTTTTGCGAGTAGAAGTATGTGAAAATGATGAGCCAGCTTCACCAAACCTGGTGACAGAGCATCTATGGCTCTGGCATTGATAGGCTATGGGTTTGGTCTGATCAGAACATTAATAGAATAGGAACCAGGAACCATTCAGCACATGGAAAATGTATCTGAGTAAAAGTATTAAATTCATCCAAAATATGTAGTGCAGTAAAAGTGGAAGTAGGAGGAAAAATAATACTCCAAAAAAGTACAGATACTGCATTTTAGTACTGAAGTACAGTACTTAAGTGGTTCCACTTCATTACTATACAGCTCTGTTTACTAGCATTAGCTTGGCTGCAGAGACATATGTTTGGAGCTTGACTGAGACTGTCATGATGTTTACTGATGCTAAATTCCAATAACTGGTGTAACATAGTGGCACTAGCTGATGTGAGTTGTAATATAAACTATATGGTCTATCAGCAAACCCTGAAAATTAGCTCAGGCAGCTGATATTAGTTAGTTTTTACTGTTCTCAGCTTTCACATAATGCTTATCAAACACAACTGCATGGGGTAGCATTAACAGTAATAAGGCACTGGCATTTTTGTGAAAATTGTGTCTTCCATAACAACCAGATGACTTCTGTGATTATCTTTATATTTTATTTATAGACTGTGAATTACAATGCCACCTGATGAGATTAACATGAACAAAATGATCATTTTGTGAGATGTGTGACAGATTAAGGTTTTGGAACAGGCCAGGCCCATTTATGGCAGCTGTTCTGTCTGTCCAATAGACACATCTGGATTTCTATGTAGATATTTTCTTTATAATATCAATACCAAAAGTCAAAAATAATCAATCTCACCACAAATGTCAGTAATCTCTTTCATCACAGTCAAAACATCCACTCAGCTCTACCAGAACACTGTGTTGTAAAGAGTATGAGAAGGTTCGGTGATGTAAAGGATATGATACGATTGGCTCCCGGTGGTACAAGTGATTGAGGCTTAAGGTAATCCAGTTGTAAATCAATGACATCCTTTTTGGGTCAACATTTGTTCATTCGTCAGTACCATGAGACATGTGAGGATAAACAGCAGAGGAAGTGGATTATACTGATAACCAAATTTATAATTCTTAAATGAATAAGAAAAAAGTTAGCACAGGACATATACATTTCATTTGTGTTCCAGTTCAGGGGAAGTTAAATAAAGTAACAATTCATGTCAACTATTAATTTAGTTCCTGAAGCTCAACTGAACATGAACCTAAACAAGAAATGCTTTCAGGCAACACCTGTGTTAATAAAGACCCAGAGATGAGTTTTGCAGCTTGATGACATCAGGTTTAACAACTGAATTAGCTGTTTTCAGTGAAAGAGGCAAGAGGGAAGTGTATTGTCTTTTGTATGAATATCTTTGGCCATGTTGTGGTTTTGAAATTGTACTTCCCAAACCAATGATGACATCCCAGAGCATTCATCCACTCTTTATTTTCTGTCTATGGCCGCATGACCTATGCTGCTGTTCAACCCTTTTCTAATTCATACTGCTGTTCCTATCCAACAGGTAAACCAGCAGGCTATGGCCCCAACGCACGCCGGTCACGTGGCATTGTGGATGAGTGTTGCTTCCAAAGCTGTGAGCTGCGGCGCCTGGAGATGTACTGTGCACCTGCCAAGACTAGCAAGCCACCTCGCTCTGTGCGTGCACAGCGCCACACAGACATGCCAAGAGCACCTAAGGTTAGTACTGCAGGGCACAAAGTGGACAAGGGCACAGAGCGTAGGACAGCACAGCAGCCAGACAAGACAAAAAACAAAAAGGTGAGCATGGCACTGAACAGATACACTCAAAGGTTTAATCCTCAGGAAATGTGGTTGAAACAGATGATAATATTCACATTTTGGCAGCTTATGCCAGAGCTTGTACAGTCATGAGAGAAAGAAAGTACACAGTCTGTGGATTCTGTGGTGTTACCTATCACTGCATAATGGGGGTGGTGGTGGTGGTGGTGGTGGTGGTGGGGGGGTCACATTAACAGGTTCTAAAATTCTGTTCTAAAATCTAACCTCAAGTGTAAAACAACACATAATAGATTCCACTCTTCCATTATTTTCATTACAAAAATAAAACCCACATCTCTTAGTAGTAGCCCGGTCCTGCTAAGCAACTGCACGTAATTTATTGAGCACCATCAAGTGTGACCACTTCTGTAAATTAGAAGCTTTTCCTGTTTACTTGTCCAGTTTACAGCAATGAACTTGGAGAAGCAATTGTTGCTGCCCATCAATCTGGGAAGGGTTCGAAGCCATTTCCAAACAACATGAAGGCCATCATCCTATAGTGATAAAAATGAGTCACAAGTGGAAAACACTGATGATAGTTTCAATATTCCTAAAAGTGGACGTCCAAGCAAATTCACCCCAAAGTCAGAATGTTCACTGCAGAGAGAAACTGCAAAAATACCTACATCTCAGATTCTACAGTCCTCAGTTAACATGTTAAATATTAACGTTCATAACAGTGCAATTATAAAAAGACTGAACAAGTGTGTTGTTCAGTTTTGTCTGGAGGGGTTGGAAGGAGAATGTTACAAAAATCAGTCCACGCTAAAGCTTGGCCAGAACTAAGCTATGCAACTGGACAATGATCCCAAGCACATCAGCAAATCTACACAAAATGAGCAAAAAAAGAAAACATTTAGGTTGTTGTAATGGCTCAGTCAACGTCAGGACCTCAAACTGATTGAAATGATGTGGTGGGACTATAAAAGAACTATGTATAAACAAACCACAGTGGACTGAAGCAACATTGTAAAGAAGAATGGGACAAAATTCCATCCCAGTGATGTGAGAGATGGAGTGAGATGCAGAGAACTATGACTTAAACGTATGCTGCTGAAGCTGCTTCTATAAGCTAATGAACAATAGGATGTAGTTGTTCACACACTGTCCCTCTATTTTATCCCTATTTTTTAATTTAAGTTGTTTTACACTTGATGTTTAAATTATTCTAAAACCTGGGCTAATGAGTTTTTATTATATCCTGATATGTACATTCATAGAATTCAAGAAGGATGTACTTTCCTTTTTCACACAATTCTATGTTAATATTTTAAAATGTGATAGAATATTTATATTTGATTTGTTGCTGAGAGTCAGATGGATGATACCACTCTCAACTATGTTCCAGGAGTCAGTTTGCTTAACTTTGCATAGCATACAAGCATGTTTGATAGTTTTTATGAGTAATCATTGTGTGTGACCACACAAACTGTGTATACATGTGTTTTAGGCTGGACTTTGTCTTCAGCCTGTCTGTCACACATTTCATACTAATGTGTTGAAATACTATGAAAAGCTGCATTTACAACTGCAAGGTTTAGAAATAGTAGCCAAACAAGCAAAAATGTTCAGCACTGTAGTTTCACATCTAAAGTACTTGAATTATCAGAAAGCATCCCCAAGGGGTAAATCTAAACACTGGAGATCGTCCAAACAAGGCTAGTATTGTTAATTAAAGTAAAATCTTACATAATTGATTGTTTTCTTCAGACAGATCTAGGCTAACTGTATCCCTTGGTGTTCATGTAGGAATAAGCATATTACCTTTTTAGTATACGAAAACACAACACGAGAGTGGTATTGATATCCTTTTCAAGCTCTCAAAATAAATAAATTAAGTCTCAAAATGTCAAACATAAGAGGTCAGCAGGTACAATAGCAGGCAGATTACTGTAAAGTAAGAGAAATGAATCCAACTTAAGTGGTTTCGTTTTCCTCCCACAGAGACCTTTACATGGACATAGTCATTCATCCTTTAAGGTATGCATGCAAATGGATATATTTCACCTAATTTTGTTGTAATTTTGGATTATTACCTCCCTGAAACATCTATCAAACATGAAACCTCCACTCTGACATCTTTAAGAGCTTCAAAAGGACAACAAGTTTTATTTTGGAAAGAGGGAGGTTTGTCATTCCTTCTTAAATCTTAATCTCTTGGCCAAAGAAAGAAAACTGTGAGGTCTAAATGCAGACTCTGTTTCATCCTCAAGTTGCCAACCTGCAAGAGTGTGATCCTTTTAAGATTCGACTGTGTGCTTTTTACCCTTCTCTTAAAAAAGAAAACCATTAGCAGGAGAGGGAACTAAGTGGTTTTTGTGGTAGAGCCAGTGGCACTCATGCTCCCCAGGCAGAATCTCCACTCTGCCACTGTACATTATGTGCTGAAATTCTGGCATCTCACCATAGGGAGGTTGGAGGATGAAGCACGCATATCACATTTGACAGTGTCTGTGCACTTGTGCAGTGACATCCCTCTTCTGTTTGTTCTTTTGTGGATTGCATTGCAGTGTGAATGTTGCATAGACCATCCTTTTAATTTCTTCTTCAGTTTTTATTTTCATCTTCAGAAGTATAGCTGTGTATTTTTTGACACAAGCACAGATTTCACAAACCCAAACTTGCACACTTTATACTAAACCTACCTGTGGTATATGTATGTCTCAAAATGTGCTTTCGTTTTCTTGCAGGAGGTGCATCAGAAAAATTCGAGTCGAGGCAACACAGGGGGCAGAAATTACAGAATGTAGAGAAGGAGCCAATGGACAAAATGCCCGGCGACTTGAGAAAAGAGAAGGGAGCGGCCTTACCTGGTACCCCTGTGGAATGGTTCACTGTAAAACAAAACAAAGAGGATATAACAGTGGTCCAAAAAAGCTCTTCAAAATGAGCTAAGAGTTGTTAGAGGGTTTGACGAGGGATCTTGTGATTATTTTATACACTGCACCATTCCATATCGGGAGGAATTCTTTGTTAACGCAATGTAACAGACTAGTTTAGCTGCTGAGACACGAACAAGAGCTTATTATACCTCCATGTGTGAGCTGCAGCATCCCCTGGCTCCAGGAAGGTGGGAATGGATCTGGGCTTCAGCCAATCACAGAGCGGCAGAGTGTGTATGTGAATCAGTGGTCCATCCTGTCCCCTGAACTTTTTGGAGGTAAATCCTGTAACTCTGACAGTGGATTCATTTACTCCTTTGGTAAGACAGGATACTTTGTCACTGGTCACATGTTACTATCCCAGTCAGAATCTCATCTTACCTTTAGAGTACAAATGATTTATGCACCATGCATTACTGGGGATATTTCTAAAAAGTAAAAACAAGGTTTGTTTTACAGACGAGACGTGGTGGTTCAATGTAGGGCATGAAACACAGTTGTTGTTATTTTACCTTGAGCCCAAATGGAATCCCTACATTTGAATGATTAAATTCAAGTCAGGGTTCTTCTGTCTAAATGGAGTCCCTAGCAGGTTTGAGTCTGATCCAAATCCCTCATAAGCCTCAGGAAGTGTGGATAACCTGAGGACTGTGCATACAATCCAAACACTTCTGTAACAACAGATCAAGCACCATTACAGGGGATTTTATTAAAGGTGGGAAGTGCAGGACTACAAAAATAAGACTGTGCTTTTGCTTGTTTTTCAAAGCAGTAGAACATATTAACCAGGAGCAAAATTGAATTAAGGTTTTTTTGGCCAGTCACTGGTGCATGTTTGATTGTCAAAATGGGTCATTCAGTGGATCCAAAGTGCATTTGGCATAAATCAGTGGAATAAGTCAAAAACCAACAATCAGGCAAAAGGTCTGTTTTCTGCATCCTTTCCGCTTGTCAGCGCTATTGCCAAAACTTTTTTTTTAACCACCAGTGATCAACATCTGAATCTGAGCGGAGTCCTGTGTTTAAGTTTATGTTTGAGTCATGAAGATCTAGTCACAGTAAGTCGGCTCTTCAAATAACCCACCAGAATCAGCTAAAGCCAGTAACATAGTATGTTGGCAAATATCTTTATGTTTTCTTTCAAAACTAACAGTTAACCTACATTAAAATATTCGTAAGTCTGTCAATATTGAAGCCTAAAGCAAGACAAGGGGGCTCTAACAATAGCCAAATAGATGAGAAACTTTAATGATTGAACAGGTTTAGCCTGTGATTTATTTAGTAAGTTTCATAACTTTGGTACTGCGGTTGTCACATCGACTGCATTGTCTGTTATTATGACAACTGCAACAAATCTTGACAACACCTGTGGCAAAGTCCACGAGTTTAAACGATTTGGTAAATATTGCAAACCAAAATTACAGGTACTCCAGAGATGTGAGACACTACACACAGTCCAACAGTAAACACACACATGCAAAGCGCCCACAGTCTAAATAGCAGTTGTGTAACTGAGCAATGATCACGCACACAAAATATCTCTATCAAGTTCTGAGAATATCTTGCATGAACACTGACAGTAATGGCTGTTTGTACAAGCCCCCATGCAGATATACAGCCATGCTATTCCATAAAGCCCTGAGACATCTCTTCTCTGGCTCTGCCTCCTCTGTCTGTGTATAATCAAACAGTACTCCCATTTATGTTAACCTATGCATTACTATCATTCATTGTACATGATGGTTTCATATAACAAAACTATTAAGAATCCTATCCACTGTATAATGGTGCTATTTTGTAGTTTGTTACTTGCAAGAAATGGCTAAGACAGACATATGGCAGGGCTTATATTGGAGGTCTTCCCTTTTGCACAGCCTTGTGGCCACCATTTAATAGTGTTTTTATTTGTAAGCTGTTTCAATAAGGTAGTAGTGTAAGCGAGTAAATGTATCTGTGTGAAATCTGTGAATGCATGGAGAAAAAAAATAAAATACCATGTTATGGTCCCAAGAAGGCAAAATGCTATTTTTTCTACTGTTTTTAAATTATTTTCTCAATATAGATCCCTTATGCCAAAAAAAAAAAAAAAAAAAAGAAAAAAAGAAAAAAAAACTTGACAAAAGTACTGTGAACTGTGATTCTTCCAATTGTATTGAGATTGTTAAAAGTCATAGTATGCTTTTGTCTGTCCTGGGGTGTATGTGTACATGCATCTCACTCGAAGCTAAGGTGTTGACCATTTAAAATCACTTAAAGTGAGACTATGTAACTTTTACTAAAAAGGAAACTCTGTGAACCCAAATGGTAATTGCAGTATCATAGAATGTTAAAACTAAATGTAAATTTCAGCATAGTTAAACAGACAATTGCTTTAAAATAAGATTATATAACAGTAATCTGAAGTATGCTATAACATCGCTTAATGCTGCAACAAGTACCACAGAGACCAAAAACTTACACGTTACAGCAAGCTAAAGGTAGCTAAAACTAGACAGCATATATCATACAGCAACAATTATAGCAGCGATGGCATGTTTATCACACTTGTCTTTTTAAAAGTTACATGGTCTCACTTTAAGACTAAGCCAGGAGTTTTAATTTACTTTGTTCAAAAGATTTTTTAATAGTAGCTCTCTGGAATAAATCATGTTTCAACATGTTTTTGTTTTTTTGTTTTTTCTTTAAAATCTATAATACTCAAGGTTTTCAAATGGGAATATGAATTTTGTGCTTTTATGTCTGTTCTTGCAAATTTTCTCATCAGTCCACCTGGCGGCTGGAATGAGAAAACATCACTAGGTCTTCAGATGTACTATACAAAACCAAAGACTCTGATGAGAATAAGCTTCACTCAGCAATGTTATGTCATGAACTAAAGTTATGACCAATTCATTAAATATTAAGTGATGCCATCCCTGTCTGAATTGCACTGCAGCTACAATTCGCCCTTCACACACTGTCTCTGGTACCTGAATTACAGCTTGTGTAATAAATAGTAATGTGAGCCGAAGTGAAGTTTGTTATTATATGTGTTATATTTGGAGCAGCAGTGAAGAAAGCCACAGCAACCAAGTTCAAACCATCTCACTAGGAATCATTCAGACATTTTTGTTGGTCATTTGTGTGAAATAATGAATAAAGTTGAAAATGTGGAAGGTAATGAGACATTCATGACTCTGTGAAGTGTTTAAAGAGAAGCTACTTCCGTAAGCTTACTGTCCAAGAAACTGTTTGATTACAGCGCTGTTATTTATGGTGCTTGATTGCCTTCTGTAGAAAAAAAAAATACTGACAAAATTGTTCACCATTCCTGCTGAATAAACCACTTGTCAACATCACAGAAATGGCTGGAGAGTTCTTTGATGCAGAGTGTTCACACAGTTGTAAAACATCATCCTGTAAAGATGTTACTCTCCCCATTACAAACAGAAAACTAGAAAGCTATATGACTTTTGTGGCAAACCCTGTGTATTCATACATAAACAAAAGACAATTATAAAGCACAGGCTTGTCTGTGTTTAGTTTGAACAAATGTATGATGGTGTTTCAGCTATGGATGAAGCTGAAACTCAAACTGAGGCTTTGTGCACCATGCAGGATGAAACTGTATGTGTGCTGAATGACAAAGCGATACTTCCTCAAAGGTGCAAGCGTCTGCCAAAGCAAATAAGAGCGGGGTGTGGTGTTCCCTGAGGCCAGAGCTGCATGTTCAGCTCTTTGGATGATGCTTGCAGTGACAGCAGCGAGGTCTCACTCACTGTCAGCATTTTTAAAATGGATGTAGCTTACATAAGATAAGAACCAAACCCTGATAAATTGGCCCTCTGGCCAGAGCTCAGCAGACGGCAGAGATCAAAATGTAGAGCAACAGTGAGGTTTGTGGGGACCTGACCATCTGGGCCATCCTGGATGTTATTTCATCCCTCTGGATGACTAATACAGAATCAATTATCTCACCCTAATGGTCTAATTTCAGTTTGCAAGCTTGCAAGATTTGGAGTTCAAATAAATCAGAAAGAATGTGTGGAGAAAGGCCAGGGGACTGGCAAGTAACCAAGCAAGTAACCAAGCCATAACAAATAACCCAATTACATGTGAATATGGATGCATTCACTAATTCATCAGCATCATTCAGTTGTAATTATTGTAAATGCAAATATCAGGGACCTTGAACTTTGTATATGCTCTTATATGTACTAATTTTGGATTACATGGCCTTAAGTGGTGCAACATGAAGATGTTTAAATAACCTCAAGAACCAGGTTGCTTCTGGAAGGAACACAATCTGTTCCCATTGATCTGCATGTACTCAGGATTCAAGTGCATCTAAGGACATAGATTTGGACTGAGCCCTGAAATACAATCTCTCCACACTCTTCAACTCCTCATCTTAAGCACACAATTGTCTTTTGAATGACCTTGTGGTCTGTTTTACTACACTCACCAATTTTACTACTTATTCTACTGGTTGTTTTACAGGAAAAGTGGTTGTAAGGCTTCATCAGTCTTCAACCATTCTTTTTTTCCAATAGGACACACAGGATTTCACTTTACTGGCTTTCACTTTTGCTGCTGCTCTTGTCAAGTCAGCAGTTGTTGTCGATAATCCCAAATGTTCCCTAGTTATCCTGAAGGTATAAGCCAGGGTATTAGCCTGCTTTGGCGAATGATGAGTTGATTGTGACAAATTTATAAGTAGCCTTGTGTCACATTTTATTGTTAGTGTAAGCCAAGGCCAAATGTAAAAGGAAATAGAAACACATGGATCCAGAAAGCGTGCTGTGAGCTCTGTGCTGCAATGGGAATATTAGCAGTTAGATTAAAGCATTTGAAAAAAAGTGTCTAAACCACTGGGGGAGATTCTCCCTCTTTCTCAATTTCAGTCGACAGTGGAAATTCACCGAGGCTTGATTATAGCAGGAGAGAGTGTTGGCTCAGCTGTGCGCTTTAAGAACCCATGATGTCAGAGCCTTATTTTCCTTGGAGAGACTCTCATCAGCTGCATTGTTCCAGGAAACCATGGTCTGTTCTCTGGGCAACAAAAAATCCTGCCCAAATGCGGCGGTCCCCCCCTTTGCTCCTGCATCTCTGCTGAATGCTGCTCACCAGCATCTGGCATAGCTCAAATCCCTACAGCATACGCACATACACAGTCAGGAAACATCATACATGCAGCATCAGTGCATCACATTCCACAAGAACCAGTGTCATCGCAAAGGTGACACTGCATTAGTGTTTTATTTCTTTTTTAACTTTCATTAGAAGATAAGTGTCAGTGATGAAAGGCAGTGTGTAAATACAGTGCAAGGAAATAATGTGCTGATCCTTGGAGGACAATAAAAGAATGCTGCTACTGATGTCATTGGGCCCAGACTTCTGAGACCTCTGTACGCAGAGAGCTGTAGGCGGTGTGACTGAAATACAGCATCAGCATATGACAGGTGATGTGAGCAGCTGAGACAAGCTACTCTGCAGGTTTCCTCTAGGTCAAAATTTAAAGCATGCATAGACTCTACCAGAATCTGGACACAAAGATGAATTCTTACAGGGAGGATCAACACTGTAAACTTGTGACAGCTCAGTCAGTAGTCAGACTATTGCCAAGATTTCATGAGCTGTGTTGTGGAAACTTGTTCACTAAACATAAAGATTTACTAAATAATGCACATGGATACCAAGTGAATCACATCTGGTCTTCATAAGATTTTAACAACTGTTGACTTTTTTTTTTTTTGCAAACGTGCCTTGTTAGAGAGTTATGATAATTATTTCTTAGAAATTCAAAGCAGGGAAAAATAACAGAATCACCAGATAAAGACCTTAATCACAGCTCAGAGTGTGAGAAGCTAATAGAGGCCAGAAGTCTTGGATCAGGTGGACTTGTATTGATTTGTGTTATACATAACAGTACATAAGTATGGTACATATTTGCATAGGATCTGAATATTAATGCAGCAACTGGATGTCTAAGAGATAAATGAGAAATTTGGGAAAGAAAATGGAGAAATGATCAGAGAGTGAAAGAGCAAGAAAGGTTACAACAACAAAGCAAAGAGCTCAGAAGTTCAGTTGTGCTTCTGCTGGAACAGTCGTGCCCCTATGGACAACTTCAGTCCCTCAGTAGAAGTCCTTACCCTCCAACAATAATACTTAGAAAATAAAGGCTGACCGCTCCAAGCAAAATCACTTCAGCTGGGTTCAATAGCTATTATTCATGTTCCGTTTCTCCTGCTCTATGGCTCCTGTGATGTTAATAAGGTAAGCCTGCATGGAGCTGGGTCAACATGAAAGCCCTTTGATTTTCCACCTTTTATCATCAGCTGTTGGTCGACCCAGTGCTCCCAAGGCTTTGGCATATTGGCATATCAGAGTCTCTCTTTGAAATTACTCATCATTTTCTGTAATAGTTTGACCCCATCAATAGCAGGAGCTTAGGGATTTTTTTTTATGTGTTGCTGACCTTTGCGAGTGATCCATCATGGGATTTCACTCAGCCATGTAAAGCCTCTGATGCCATTCAGAGAAAATGACTCACTTTAAACACTCAATGGGCATCTTTCTTAGGCATAGTCAGTGTTTTCTACTGGGTTCATTTAAACACGTGGAGTGTACAGGAAGATATAATAAATAATTCCCAACCTCTGATCTCTTAAGAGCCCACTTCATTTCCCTGTGTTGAAAAACCCCACCATGTTGTCCATCAGTAGCCATTTAAAACTAAGAAGATAAAATAAGCTTGTCACCTTCTTATTTTCAAGATATGAACAGAAGTAGAAGTACTTCTTAACCCATTTCCTGCCACCCTGTAAGCCCAGGTCTTTAAGATGGCTGCATCACAGCAGGACACGTAATGATTTTTACATTGACATATTTTACATTGTTAGTCAAGTGTTCTCTCTCTCAGTATATAAGACAGCTCAGAACTCAGACACATCACTTGTTAAGTTAGACTAAATAAACTAGTCTGCTCTGAGTAACCAAATATTGTAGATTACCATGATCTCAGTCTACTCTGTCTTGTTTACTCTAGTCCTGTTCTCTGAACTGAACAACCACTTGGTTACCGTGGCCATGCCTGCAAATAAAATTGAAGCAACAGATCAAGATGGACTGGATTTGTCCCTGAGTGATGAGCCCATGACTGAGAGGGCTCTGGGTTACCCTCGGCGAAGCCTGGTCTTGGACAACAACATCAGGGATGAAGATGGAAATCCCAAAGTTATCATTATCTCAGTAAGTGTCATGTTGCAATTCATTCTTAAAATCTGAAGCCTCTAAAGGAGCAGTTAGGCAAAATGACTTCTAGTAGTCTGTGAACCAGTGGTTTATTTCTCTATGAGTTTTGAAATATCTGTTTCTGAGATACTGGCATCCTACAATACAAATGCAGTTTCACACAAACAGAACAAAAAAAGGACTTCAGAAATAAATTGAAGGTTTAATGGTTATTCATGCAGCATTAAAAATGACATTTAAACAAGTGCAGCTTTTGAATTGGAAAGTGCAAATATGTTTATGGTAAGAGCTGAAATATTCAGCCTAAAATTATGTTCATGCTAGATATACATTTTTAACAGATTACTCAGTCATCAACAAAAAAAAAAAAAACAAACTTAAAAAAATAAGAGCAGAGAAGTACTCTAAACAAAATATTTATTTGTAAATGAATACTGTATAGGAAGTTGTCTCACAAATGCAACAACTGTTCAGGGAAAAAATGTCTTAAAAACTTGGATTTCCCCACAACTGTTCAAAATTAGATTCAGAACACTTTGTTCTATGCTGTGACAGAAAAAAATGAATCAAAATCAGTTAATTCCTCTATTATGAGCCAAAAAAACAGTTGCTGTCCTACAATCAAAAAGCATCATCTCGATATTTTTCAGTAATATATCTAAAATCGAAGCAAAATCTTCATAAACTTGGCATGATACTTTTAAATGAAACTGAGAAACAAAGTAATTTATAATTTAGTAGAATTAACTCTAGATACAGGGCAGTTTTAGAACTATTTGTATCTGTTCTCATATGAGCATTTATTATTTTCATGCAGGCAGTAAGAGTCATGCATCATAACCCTTCACTGGCAAAAGATTTTTTTTATAAACATGCTCAGCTAGTCAGTCAGCATAGTCATTCAAAAACAACAAAGAGCACAGTATCTCAGTCCTGTGATTGAATCTTTGACCCTTTTCATTTGGCCACTCTCCTCAATGTTAAGTCAATATTTCATACACTTCTATGAAATTCTTTTACAGCAGCACTGGAAAACCGGGAAATACTCTGAGCTGAAAAGGTCAAATGATCACAAGCCTATAAAAGTTTGTTAGGATCACAGTGGGAAGAATGATGATATTTCTGTGCTCCCTCAAACGTTTGGCTGAGATGTGTAAAGAGTTTATCTGGCGGCTGTGTCTCCTGTGTGTCATGAACATAGTGGTTATCTCTGCGGTAATGGGGAACAGGCATAATGGAGAGAACAAAGCCATCTGGGTGAACTGCGGCTGTGGAAGAAAACGGGCCACTGTGATATAGTAAAAACGGGGAAACACATTTCTTCCATTTGGGGTTCCTGTGGCTTGGACCATCTTTTAAAGACAAGTCCAACACCTGTGCTGCAAGTGAAAAGATAATCTTTAAAAGCTGTTTGTGTTATGCAGCAGGCTGGTTATCCAGGGTTTATGTGGAGGTGTGTGGTTTTTACTGTCATGTTAATTACTGATCAATTCTGCTTTCCAGGACATGCGGCTGAAAGGACACGGTGCTCGTGGTCTGAACCCAGCCTTTACTCGGAGCCTATCTCTGCTCACAGACCAAAACTCAGGCCACAATGCCGATTACAGTTTGAAAATCGATCGCCGAGACACTGACCTTGACAGTGCGTATCTACAAATTCATGAGCCTAACAAAATCTGAGAAAAAAAATCTTTCCAGTTGCAAAAATCAGATTTCTATTCTACTCATTCTTTCACTTGTCCCTTCTTTTTGCAGTGCTGCGATGTATGATAGGAAGAGTGTACCGGCCCTGCTGGGAAGTGTAAATGCTGCCATCTCCCTTGAATGTGCTGTAAATATTTCTTCCTCATATATCTCCTTGTAGAGAATCTGAGTGCTCAAACATGTAAAACAAAATAAAAGTTTATTAAAAATCAAGAGATTACAACATATTTACAGAGTTGACTCAATTGCATGATTTTAAGTTCAAAGGTCAAACAGTAGAACTTGTGATTGAATAAAGTGTTATCAGTAATAGAAAGACAAAAGCTGGCAAAATACACAGTCAATGATCTGCCATGAAATGCCAGAACTATTGCACTTCTGATGCCTGTTATTGATGAAATGTTCAGTAAGTAAAACAAAAACCAAAGACAACTTATGAGGGTTTCTTCATTTAACAAGACAAAATGCAAAAAAATGATGAAACAACTTCTCAAACCTAATCAAATGCCCTGTTGATTGCTAGACTTTTCCTTGGTTGAACTTGTGATTCATATTTGCCCTGCCTCTTTAGTTTTTGAAATAACACTAACAGCTTTAATATAATCAACTAAAGGACTATCTCAGCCTTTGAAAAACATGTATATATTCTTTCTGGCTGAGAGCATCAGATCTTGTTTGATAAAACCATGATAAACCATGATGACTTCATCACATGCTTAGTTTGTCCAAATGAAAACACATTCTTCTATAAGAAAAAGCTGAAATCCAGCTTCATCCAACCAGTTTGGTGATGCCTTAGATTCTGAAGAAGCTGGTGAGTTTGGCCTGTCCAGTAATCAGTTTCTTTTTATTTGAAACCTTGCTTACATTTTTTGCTGGCATTTTGACTGAGACACTAGTTGGCGGTTTCTTCTGTGGAGGCTCGTTCTCTGATCCACCATATTGGTCAGATTCCACCTGTTTCCTCTTGTTAGCTTTGTTCTGTGTCTGAATGCCAGGTTCCTTTCTACTTCTCGGGCCTGCATCTCTGTTCTGGGCATTTCCATTCCCTGGCCCAAGAGTTGCCCCCTGTTGCACTCTGCTCTGCTCCTTATTTGGACTTTTGAGGGAAGGCTTGGCTGAAAAGACTGAAACAAAGCAAAGGCAAGTGTGACACCGTGGTTAAATAAAGGGGAAAGGTTTATGACGAAATTGCTGACGTTAGCAGCCAGTCGAAGCAGGCTGTGTGTTTATATTATGAAGCTGAAATTTAACATTTGTCATGTAACCTGATGGAGCACAGCCTGGATTCCCACGGAACAAAAGACAGAAGGGGAAATGGGCAAAAGTCTGTGTGTGCTCTTTCGTTTTTACAACAGATGTGGGGGTTAGCAGGCTTCATGGAATAGGGATTCATTTAATGGCTGATGGTAAGTACCAGTCCCAGGGCAGGGACTAGGAAGGGGTCAAGGCTGGAGCTGAGAAGGTGTGCCTGGGCCACAGTCCAGCTCTATGGCGTCAGAGGAAACAAGACTATCCCAGCAGAAAAAGGGCCAGCACAGAAAGAACATTGCATGGCTCGTGATGATAATTTGAGCTTTTCTCTGCATGAAGTATAGTACTTAAAAGACATCTTCAAAGTAGGGATAAATCTGTACCTTTGTCTGTGGGCTCCATATCAGAGGTGCATTCCTCATCTACCACTGGGGTGATTTTGGATTTGGGAGCTGGGTGCACACAGGTGGACACCTGGCTGGTGCTGGGAAAGTCCAGCACACGGTTGAGGGGTAGTTCATCTTCATCTTTGTAAGTGCAGGCAAACTGAGATCGAATGACTCTGTCTCTAACCTGCAAAAGCAGGAAAAAACAATACAAAGAGATTAAAGATGATTTTATTTTCATTGCACATATTTCAGAGCAACAAAATATCCTTCCAGTTACAACCGACCGAGATTACATGACATGGTGACATGGTTGTTGATCAGTATCAAAGACTACCTGGGACAGCGGCCAAGACGTCTGGTGTTTAGACACAAAACCCTCCTCTCTCATTAAAATTTAAAGAGGTGTTCCGCTGCTTAAAAACAGAGGAGGGTGTACAAAGCATCACAAGACATCTGATTCTCATGTAAAACTGAGACAAGGATGTTTAATTTCAACTTTCCGCAGCTTTTCCCTTCTTGTTAAAGACAATAATGACTATGACAGTTAAAGTCAAGGTTCAAGTTGTCTTGACTGAATTCAGGGTTCTTACACCTCTTCCATATTACCATTTTTTCCCAGAATCAATCTTTTGCACTGCTTGGCAGATTTTTCGGAAATGTATGGCTTCTACCTACAAATAGACTTTCATATGTAAATAAATAAATGGCTTTAAAATCAAACTGTTGACACTGGAGGTAAATTCTGACCATGTATAAAAAGGTAAATTAATGCTCATAGCAGACATAAAGACAATAGCAGGGAGCAACATAAATACCACTCACTCAGCCTAGTTCACCAGTGCTTAAATATACCCATACTATAACCAACAACCTTTTCATTCTCAAAAATTATGGGTGAAGTTTTTTTTTTGACATTGGCTTTAATTTAAATCAAAATCAATGCAACACAGATTCTAGGACTGTGTGCCTAGCCTCTCAAGAGGCTGTGACTGGTAGAGGCTGAAATGTCACCATCAAGGTTAGTGCACAGTTCCACTTATACCAATAGTTTGCAGTGTTCTATCGAATTGGTTAGGCCCATTCAGTTTCTTTGCTGGCTTTGTTGAGGAGTGTTCATCCAGTTACATTACATGTCAAACACCTTGACTCGCCTTCAACAACAAAAAGCTCACTTTGAGCCATCATAACTCACACAGTTGTAGCATAAACACGCTGTACGCACTGGCTGAAAATGCTATAAAAATCATTATAAGTTCATTATTAGAAATTTTTAATTTCAGATTTGTAGGAGATGCAATAGTGGCAGGCAATAATCTAGAAACATATTTTGGCATATTCTGTTTTCTTTTTTCCACACTTATCCACTCCTTGACAATGAAATATAAACAAATTAAATGCTTCTCTCAAATGCACAGGAATTCTGAGATTTAAACATCAACTCAACTTCACACAATACAAGCATAAGACAGCAATTCAACAATTTAAAAAAAGATTTCTGGTTAGTTTTTATATGCAAGTGAAGGCCTGAATCCTGGCCCTGGGGCACACAGATACACAGCTTTCATCCACTGTTTGATCTACGCCTGCTTGGGATTATCACAATCCAAGGATTTCACCCTTCAGGCCAGTGGGCCACAGTAGGGAGGAGAAATCTGAGGGAAAAAAAATTCAACGAGCAAAGCTGGGTGGGTCCATAAAGCACAAAGGGATCAAAGCCTTTGTGCTTTTCAAGAGAAGTTCTTAAAAGAGCACCTAAAACAACAGTAGCCCTAAGACCAGGGCACACTTCAATAATGGAGCTAAAAATGCACATGCCCTGGTTGCATGCTAATAAATCATATCTGAAACACCCTTGAAACAAATGGAAGATATTTTGGAACGAACACAGCCAAACTATGACTGACAGAGAACAACTAATCCAATTACAACAGGTGGGAGCCCAACGTGGCACCGTGTGGTCAGACGGCCCTCATTCCTCTGAGGGAGGCTGTCCTGAAATAACTCCTGCGCACTGCCTGACCCAATGCTGGAGACACCTGAGCAAGACATGCCTGAAAATACTTCCAAAAGCAGGTGCAAGCAGTTTCTCTGGCTTTGTGTTTTGACACGTGTGCTCACATGCAGGTGATAGAAGAGAGAATGGGTAACAGGTGCACCGCTACTATCAGAGAATGTTAGAATAAGTCTGAAAATAAAGGTAAATATTTTGACTTTATAATTAAAAACAACATTATCACAGAAGAGCAACACTAACTTGGCAGTAAGAGTTGTAGTAAAAGTTATTTCGGTGTGTTTGGATCATCTGAACACAGAGAGGAAAAATATTGGAAATGTCCCAAATGCAGAAACTAAATCTCTTCATCTCCGTGTGTGCCAGTTGACGTCAGTGCATGATGAAACTGTTGGAGAAGTCTAGGATAAAGTCATTCAGCAGACAACAGGAAACAATAACCTTTCAAGTTTCCCTTGCTAGTCGAGTTACGCGACTGATATGGCATCTTCAAAGTGAAATTGATGCAGAAAGCTTCCGCTCACCGAGTTCAGGAAGCGGTGAGCTGCCCAGGGACCATTACAGCGCACTCAAACAGGAAGGCAGCCAGATTGTGGGGAGCTAAAATGACATCTGCTAGTGCAATCAAATAAAGGAGCCATTTCACCAAATGTGTGTTGCAGTTCACACAGTGGAACTAGTTCATGTTTATCAAGATCAGTCCTACCTTCAAATGTTCAAAAGTTGTTCATGTGCCTATTTTTGGGGTGACTCAGCAGTTGTGTAGTGTATGTTACAATGACAGCACACGCTTAATCACACAGTCTGATGCAGAAATCCTTGTCACAAACAGATTTTGAAGGCAACAGAGAACAAAATATGCTCAGCTGTTAAAGATTCTTGCACACTGATCCCAGGAAACATAATAATTATAAACAGAAATGCTGAGCTCACGGCCAGGAAGGAAGACCAAGATATCAGTATCCTATATGTACCACATTGCAATATGCACAGTTAGCAAATGGACCTGAGCCCTGACAATAGGATAACTTATCATCAGGATTGGTTAATGGTTTGAATCCCCCAAGAGTAAGTAGTTTTATGCCATGGATTTAAACAGCACCCTCAAACCAACACTGAGAGCTAAAACACAGCTGTGCAAACGCAAATGGTGGAAGTCTGTTAAGATGTGAGCTTCAGCTAAGCAAATAAATAATATAATACCAGGGAGAAATTGCAGGATGTAAAGACATTATTTTCAGTGTTTGTACATCTGATTCAATTTGAAGTAAGTGATGGTTTGGATTTAGGCTTTTGGACAAAGGGGCCCATGTTACCTTAGGTTTGAGCAGGTCTAGTCGACTCTGGACTCTCTTTGTCAAGGGCTCTGGAGAGCATCCAGTGGACACTTCAGGGGATCTGAGGAGCAAACCACATCGAGAGGCAAATACAAGAGGGTTTATAAATTATAAAAACTATAGGGTTACATGGTCACACCACCCAAATAACTGTGCTTCTGAATCAAAGAGTGAGCTAAAGTCCAATTTTATTTTTTTTTACAAGATAGGAAAAAGAAGATTCTTGGGGAAAAAAAACCCTAAAAAACACTGGTTATCAGCCAATTAGCGTCACCCCTCTCAGGCATGAATTAGTCTACCCACAGCTGTTAATGAACATGGTTATTTCTATGTTTTTGTTTCAAATGTTTGAATAGAATTTTTTTTAGTGCAGTGTAGAAGGATTTTCCTCCATAGGGTTTTAAGTAAAGTGGTTGGTTTCAATGAGTTGTTTTGTCTTTTGTTGATCTAATTGCTGCTTTCTCAATGAAAAAACCTTGTAGATATGAAAGCATACATGTAATTAAAAAAAAGGTATGACATGATTGTTACTATATTAGTAGTACAATGGATAAATGACGTATTATTTTCATTTGAAAAGCTTACTGGTTGAATGGCGTTAATTTGCAAAACATCCATAATTAATTTTCAGCATATTGTAATTCAACTGGTCTGACAGAGAAAATCTACACTGTAATGCAAGATTTTCACTGTTAAAATTCTACAGATGTGGCTCTGCTGCACTGAGGAGTGTTGTAGAGGCAACATGGCAGCCCCTATTACCATGATAATTAGGCTTCACTTTCCCTGATATAACCAGACCCTGTAACTTTCAGTTTTGACAGGAGGAGTTGCAGGGAAAAGGTGTGTATTTTTACCCCATATTCTGTCTGCTGTCATTAGTGAGATGGTCACTACTAAAACAGCAGTGAGTATCTATAGTCACTACTCTGTGACACAGGCAAGTGTGCTTTCTTCATCACCGAGACTACTGAAATAGGACATCTGACACTACGTTCAGTATAAATTAGTTTCATTTATTTATATTTAATTTATTTATCAATCATATTCTTTATTGCATAAAGGAGAGTTCATTTGTTTATGCATCACTTACATTTATCATTTGCTACTTTTCATTTGGAGCCTCTTCTTGTCTAAACATAGAATTAAAATTCAAGAACGTTTTGTGTTGGTGTTCATCAAAATTTTGATACTAAGGTATTAATTTTTTACTCCGAATATATACAAGACCCAAAAATCCCTTAGCATTCTCTGTGATTATGAATGACTTTTTAGAAATTATCCCTGAAATCAACCACATCATATACCACACAGCATAAGCAGTGTATCAGCTGTATATACACACCTGAACAGTGTGAGCAAGCAGGTCCCCTCAGTTCCACTGAGGACAGGCTGGTCCTCAGACAGCAGGTCTGCCTTGTTCCGACAGGGAGGAGTCAGGGCTTCTTCATCCAGCAACGCCATGAGCACCTTCACAGTGTCCCGCCCTCCATATGCAGTGGCATGATTAACAACGTAGGCCTTTGGCTAGAGAGCAACAACACCACAACTAAAATCAATGCACTGTCAACTCATATTGCTGACCGTGAAAGGAGGTATGGGTTTTGGGAGAGTAAATAACCATCTATAATGTGACACTGAGGCCAAAAAAATGTAGCTCGTGGCTGGATAGGAAGAGGTTATACATTACCCTGGCTGGACTTATCCCTGTCATGCTTCCATTAGCAGTCTGTTTCTGGATCTGGTGGAGTTGGCAGATCCTCTCCTTTAGCTCCTGTGCTGTTTCTTCAGCTGCAGTGTATACAGCATCTCCACTACTGCGTCCCTTCACCAACGCTGCTCTGATAGTAGCCACCAGACGGACTCCACATACACTGAGAATCACAGAGAGGGATGTCATAGTGACATCTGTTTGGAGGGCAGCATTGTGCTCTGACCAGAGAAAAATGTGCATTTGTTTTGGAAAGCAGTGGGCTTTTTTCCCCCAGCAGAGCACATATTCAGGTTTTCTGGATTGAATTAATAGCGTTCAAGAGTTCAGCCAATATTTGCCAGCATGAATAACTTTCTCCAAAATGTGAAAACCCAGAAAAGTCAGGGCCTTAGTCTGGATGTCTTCAGAAGATATACTGCAGCTTCACTTTCAATTAATTGGACACTGACTTTAAGAGCTCAGAGTAATTGTTTCAGTGTTAACATCCAGTTGAGCTTTATTTCACTGTAATGCAAGAGTGCCAATGTTAACATTTATGAAGGTGAAAATATGCTCCAAATCCCTGTAAAAGTCACCCTGGGCACTGTCACTGCACCCACTGATTGACAGGGTTTTTCTCTTTATGGTTCTGGGGGTCTTTCTTTGATCCACTGTCAGCTCAGAGTGTCCAAAAATCATAGTAACATATTACTTCTGTACATTACTTATAGTCAAGTGCATTAAAGCATGTAAGTAAAGATCAGTGAACGTAGTAAGATGGAAAGGCGGCGGTCTGACCTTGACCCAGCAATGATGTGATTGAACAGGGCTCAGTAACAGAATCATTTGGGAAAACAGATGTTCAGTGAACAAGAGGCCTTGAACTCTCCATAGAAGGTGTTTGTATGAAGAAATACAGTACTCCACTGAGAGCGTAAAGGCACTGACTGCTGAAAGACGCATTTTGGCAGAGTTCATCAGTATCTCATCAGCCCGCATGAACTGAGAACCCTCAGAGGGGCAGCAAAAATCAATCCACTACTACGCAAGCATCACAATGTGTTGTTATGAGGCCATACTTGCTACTGGGACTGCTACAAAGAACGCCTTCAACAGCTTCACCTCAAAGCTTAGCCCTCACATGACTGAATGGCTAAATTATTTCTGATAACCACTTCTGTTGTAGTGCCAAAGGCTTTGACATCCAAAATAATCTGTAATGGTATGGAGAATGATCGGTGGAGCTTGAAGCTTGATGATAATTCATCAAAGTAAGCACACCAAACACGGAACATGTTGTTTAACAAAGACAGGCTTTGATGTGGCAAAGATGAACATGCTTTAGCAATCCAAATCTTATCATGAGAAGATTAGATGGAAGCTATTACAGGGATTTGAAGGAAATCATAATTGGCCACAGTGGGACAGGTGGGATTTTATGATCAAAGGTGTGATTTCAATGTACAGGTGTCTGCCAGGCCTGTAAAACTCCCCCTCAGCAGCAGTGACAGAGTTCAGTTGAAGTTTCAGAATTTAACTCAATTCATTGGAATCGAATTGACCAGGAAACTGATATTAACCTGAACTTGAATTGCAGGAAGAAGTGAAGTAATTCAGTGAAAAAAAGCACTTAGACATAAATCACAGGTTACACTGTATTTGACTTCAGTTTCTGCCAGATACCAAAGCGTGCTCATGTTTTCTTGGAATCTCTGTACTTCCTTCATCGGCTCAAAAAGAATTCTCTGGATAGGAATATATTTACGCAAGTATAAGGTATAATAATTTTAAATACAAAATTTTCAACAATAATATTATCGATTATAAGCCGCATTACGCAGACGGGAACATTGCAAAAGCTGTATGTGGCTTGATGGTCTCCTGCTTTAGTATGAAGCATCGGTTCACCAGAACGAATCAGTCCTGATGAGTTCTCAGAAAATCACCATGCCCTCTGGCAATCCAAACCTGCTGTATAATCTGGGATTCAGATGAGTGCACACTGTTCCCAAAGTCCAAACACAACTCTTCCAACTCTATGAATTCTTTTATAAAAATCTATTTTACTAATAATTTCAGGTCACACAGTTTAAAAGCCTTTAACGTCAGTTAGAGTCATTATTAACGTCATGATTGATGTCATCTGGGACAACCTAGAACATAGAAATTAGTAATGACGATAACAAAGTAATTGTTGACGACATGAGTATGACTAAATTTAAATATAAATATTATGGTGTAATATTCTGGGATACTGTACAATTTTCAAAACTGCTATTGATTTTTACAACATAATTTACATGCAAAGAGCCAGCAAATGCCATTTTTTGCACTGGTAGTGGAAGGAGTCATGCAATATATAATTTATTAGACCACCTTTCCCTATTTGTTTCAGAGACCATCAGGCATCATGAAGCGCTTTAATGTGGACTATTTCATTTTCAGTGACCGCTCAGCATTTCACTGCTTTCAACAGGAATGAGGAATTTCACAATGAATTTACGTCCCTATTCCAAAATTTGAGCCAGCTCAATAGGCTTATCTGAGAAGTCAGAAATTAGTCAAGCAAAATATTCAAACACAAAAGCCAATTTTTCTGTTCAGGAATGCAAGTAACTGTAATTTGATATCTTAATCAAGAAATTGAAAAATGATTTGCTATTTTCCCCCCTGTTTTTATAAAAAAGTAAATTTGACAATTCACGGATAACAATAATAATGATACTTTAGAATTAAAACTATCATTTCAGTTAAATGTGCTTCTTATGTACATATGGATGTATTAACCATTACAGAAAAGAAACGTGCTACGCACTTTCAATAGCCTTCGTCCAGATATATTGTGAGATTCTGTTGAAAGTTACTGCCCTATAATTTATATTTGATTGTATTTGTATAAAACTTATTAAATACATATTTATATTTGAAAGTACTCAGATACTATAACTAAACAAGGCTGTTTCAAGCAAACATATCACCCCAATAAAGGGGTCATATCACCATTTCATGCCATGTGACCTTGGAAAAGTAGGTCAAGGTGACCTATTTTCAATAGGCTTCTGCTCCATGCCAAGATGCATCCACAGTATAAATGTGGTGCAGATATCTCAATGCATTCTTCAGATAGTGCGATTACAATGTTGAATGGACAGACAGACAAACAACAAAACGATTTCAATACCCTTTTGACCAAACGCTGGCCAGGGGGTAAAACTGATTACCAGTGCTGTTAATTCTGGCTGTGGCATTGGGTGGTGGTCTAATAAATTTGTTTAGCACTGTATCTATATTGTATAATTTAATACCTTGCTTATAGTATCGTAAATCATAGCCCTTGTACATGACATGCATTGTGTAACTAGATTCTTGGAATGCACAGCCTGACAAGAAAGCTACTCTTCATTTGTTACGATTTGCTCCTATGAAACACACAGCCACTATGTTTCACACTTACAACCGATGCTGATGCAACAATGCAATACCTGAAAAAAACCCAAAGACAGGGAGCAACTAGGCTTCTAATTGCTCCCTGTATTTAGCTGTATTGTGTACCTTGGGTCAGGAATCTCGCCTAGTATTTCTTCCAGGTTATCTAGAAACTGGACAAAGTCACATAGACCTTTGATATGCTTCCTCAATGGGTCAGATTGAGTGGGAGCATAGCCTTTCCCTCCAAGCTGGATGGCCCTCACAAAAGATGTCACAGCCTGCAGAGAGAAAGAGAGTGGATTAATTGAATTTAATACTCTGTTTTGCTTTTAATTTCAGATACACTGCATTACATGAGCATGAAAATGTCTTACCAGGAAGAGAGAAGTGTTGTTGTTCTGTGCAGCATGCTTTATGTCAGTAAATGCCTGACGTCCAAGTGTGCGAGTGGGGACATCAAGGGTGAGTGTCAAGGCCATATCATTCTTGGCGTTCACAAGTAAACTCAGATAAGAACAGAAAACCCTTCTGACTGCCATTTTCACCTATTGCAAAAAGATCGGTTGCAATTTGGGGGTTAGAAAACACATTAAATACATTAATAAAGCATTAGGCTTGATGTTTTACTGCCTTTGTAAAAACACTTAAAACAGCAGCTGACCATCTGTATTAAATTTCCCAAATTACATCATCCAGCTAGTAATGCTGCAGCAAGCCTCTACTACAAACTAATAAATTCACAAGTGACAGAAAAAAATGGAAGGAGACTCTGTTACAGAAGCTCTTGTGCAGCCCCACATTGTGTTGTGTTTTTAACATCTGTCTGGTAATTGAATTCACCATGCACTCTTTAAATCTAAGTGATATGATGTAGAGTTCCTGTCAATAAGAACAGGATGGAGTGCAGACAGAAATTAAGCCCACTGACGACTGGGAAAATAAATGCATGGATTATTGCCAATACATTATATTTCTAAAAAAAAAAAAAAAAAAAAAAAAAAAAAACGTTTTTCGTGGGGGACCAAGTGAAAAGAGTGTGTTTCTTGTGGTCATTTTTATTAGTGTATTAAAGGCTGTAAGAAAGACCAGGCCTACCCGTGATGTACAGCTTCTGCTTTTACTGGATGGTGTTGATGGAACTGTGGACTCTTGCATCGCTGAAGCTTCTGTTCTGCCTGATAGGAACTGGAACAGCTGGATCTTGGCAAAAGAAAAAAAATATATTAGAGAGGAAAACTGGTTATCTCTAGCTCAGTAGCCAATCTGATCATCCACAATCAACATCATCAGTTTGACCCAATGCAACTCTTACTCACTGAGCTCACAGGTTCCTCTAGATCTGAGTCCACTCTCAGCTGTTTGTACATAGAGAAGATATCAACCAGGTCCACAGTGTTGGAGCGTTTCAGGAAGGATTCGTATGCCTCCAGGATGAGATCATAGTTCTCCAAGCATGCAAAGCTGGGCGGTGGCAGGTGAAGTTTGTCTAACAGTAACTGTTTCCAGGCCATCAGGACATCACTCAGAGCCACTTTGAACTCTCCGCCTTGCTGTCACAGCAAGAAAGAAAACAGTGAAAGCAGCAGCCATAATTACTGACGGCCTGGAACCAATCAGTTCAAAAAGCAGAAAGGCCTTCCTCCATAGTCCAAGAGTGGGGCATGAGCAGTCTCAGCCGGAAATCTGTGGTAATGTCATCAGTTATAGAGGTGATGACAGTTTCCCTGATGGTTCAATTGAACTATACCATCATGACGATGTGATGTGGGGACAGACGGGACTGTATTTTACCAGCCACAAAATATTCAGCAAGAGCACTGCTAAGCAAAAAAGGGGTGGTTATAGAAAGGGAATGAATGGTTACCTGTTTATTCACTTCTGCCATGGCCAGCTGCAGCACCATAAGCATACCATCAGCTCCATGAATGGAGGTCCGTTCAGACTGTATAACCCTGTGGCATTCTCTCCTGAAGGTTTTCACCATGAGTTTTAGATGGTCTCCTGAAACTTCCATTGTTTCCAACACAGCACTGTAGAACAAATACTGGCTGAAACATTTAGCAATACTAGATTCACACAGAATTTAATAAAGCGATAACACTACTAGGCTATTTCCTTTCACATGATGTTATACTGAAATTTTCCTGCACATGCTGACTATCAGCAGTAAAATGACATTTTAAATGAGCAAAATAAAGTTATTATAAATATGTACAACATTAATCTGTCATCTGGTTTACATATCATGGAAACAAAGCACTAATGTGAGTATGCCTGAGGGCTTCTGCTAAGGTGCCTTGGCGTGAGTATATCTCAAATATTACATTACACTCGTGATGTCACATTCAACTACAGTTACACTTTGATATAACATTTTATAGATTTATGTTATCAAAAAGTCCCAAACAAGTCGGATAAAGTTGTTTCAACCTGTAAAATCGTAGCGGTCGCCGGTGTGTCACCTCCACAACAAAAGCAGATGTTTGAATTTTTAAACTTCCACTGACGTCGACTACTATAGACCCAATCAGCGGGCAGTAGGAACGGCCGGACCTCTCTCACAACTGATTTATTTTATCATATGTATTTTTATATTTTCGAAACACACATTGTCGACAGATAATATAACTTACACATAAAAACATTTATTCAAGTATTATTTCTTTGTTTGAATTGCATTATTTTATCATTGGCGTTCACGTTGTTCGAGGTTTCCCCTTGTCAACACACGCTAGTGGTACAGTCCATGTCGTACCCGGAAGAAGGTCTAAAACATATTTCTCGCGCGCATCGTTTGACTCATCGAAACAGTCATTTATATGGTAATGTATATTGCATGGTTATACACTCTCAGTTGGTATAGTCTTACACAACCAATAGATTTTATCTTTAAAGACCGCTTTGGTCACTAAAATTGTGAAAAAGAAGCAAGATTAAGTTTTATCTGGCTAGTTGCTAGCTATGCGTTCATTCATTTTCAACCCTAAAGTCAGATATCACATGTAGTCCGTTCACTAGGTGACATCATTGTAAGAAGCTAAGAGATGAGCTCAGGGTTGTGTTTGTTAAGCTTACTCACAGCGCCCAACTTCCACTGTATTATTAGTATTATGTACCGAAATAACTTCAATCAGTGATACAATTTTGCCCATATGTGACTTAAGTTGGAAATTAATGTCACATAATTGCGTTGCCCTGCGGCACCTTGTGCATGATAGCCTGTTGTTTCACTGATACATTAGTAGCTGACATGGGTTATATTATAGTACATGAATATCTAACAATTGTGTTTCCTGATTGTGTTTGTAAGGTTAGAATAAACAACCAAATATTTGAGTGAGATTTGGTTATGCTCTAACTTTGCTCCTCAGACTACATAGATATTGATCTATGGCTGTTGAGATTAGAAATGTTTTTTGTGCCACTTATCTCTCATCTTTATCTTTATTTTATGGTATACTTTCTGAGATTATAGTAATACATGTTCACTCCTGCTGCCTGACACAGTAGATAAGGGTAATGTGCAGTAGTACAGTAAGCATATGGATTTTTTGAGTATATAGCTAATATAGTAAGTAAATAGGCTAATTTTATTTATAGAATGCTTTTCACAGATAGGGAGTCAAAGTGTTTCAGAGAACAAAATACAGTTACAATACAATAGATACATTGAATGCAATCAGCTGTAGCAGCCATGAGGCAGTTTGTATCTAAAATCCCGGCTTGAACAGGAATGTCTTAAATTGTTTTTTTAAAGGGTCAACAGAGTCCATGGAGCGCAAGTACAGAGGAAGATCATTCCAGAGATGTGGCACAACAACTTGAAAAGATCTATCACCTCACCTATAAAATTATAGGAAATTATAGAATTTAGAAAGTCTTTTAGAATGATGAAACCAATCTGTATTTTTGATGAGTATTTTTTTTCCTATTTATTTGACATAATGCAAGCGTTGGGCTAATAACACTGATAACAGTATCTGAGAGGGTGGCCAAATTTCTCAAGGCTAACAGATGTTAGGTTAAGATAATATCTAATTTTCTTCATTTGTAGTTATGAAGATGGAATGGTAGCCATACATGAGAATAACTGTTTTTGTCCTCTTTTAATTTGTTGTAGTACACTGAAAGTCCAAATCTGAAGCCAGCTTTACCAAGACACAGATCATGCAGGAGGACACAAGCCGCAGTCCCACCTACACAGTGGCATGTGAGGACTATGTTCATGTGGTGGAATTCAGCCCATTCACCTCTGGCACCCCAGTCTCTCTCTTAGCTTATGGTGGAAACCAATATGTGGTTGTGGGCACCTGCCTTTTTCAGGTAAGACATCCAGTCTGTTAACAGCGTCTTTCTCCAGTTTATTCATTCCTTTTTTGAAATCATGCATGTTCTTACAGGAGGAAGATATGGAGGTTGAGGGAGCTGAATTCACTGTTCTTCGTGCTTTTCATCATGAATTGCGTGTTGATGCTCTTGCTTGGAGCCCTGAGTCTCGCTTGGACCCTATACCCACTATCAGGTACCAGTAATTAGTCTTAGCTTTTTATTTGCTCAACCTGGTGTTGATATGTAAGATATTGGAACTGCACAGATTGTTGAATCACAAGTGACTGGCCTTTGTGTGCATTATGCTTTTTATCTACTCTATTTATCTCTACTATTTACTCTTTCATTCATTCATTTATTTGTTTTCAGCAGAAGAAAAAAACAAAACAATTTTATGTGTACAAGGAACTAATATCAGACCAAATACATTAATAAATAAGGGTGATCAAGACAATGTAGCAATTGCCATGTACACTAGTAATAACAAAAGAAATTCAATATATACTGCTCAAAAAGGAGTGGGAAGAAGACAATGTATTAAATCCCAACCCCATCTCACATTTATACAATATAACGCATCACTTTTTCTTCCTTAATGATATAGTAACATCTGTTTAGAGTCCTAATAATGTAAATGACCAATAGTAAACAGATTAGGAAAACTGAAGTATACCACACATAGTAACTATCTAGTTATCTATCTAGTCTGCGTAACTTATAATACAATATATGTCAACCATAATCACATACCAACAATGGTAATGGAAGTGACACATAACGACATGGTAAACAATGACAAGCACATACCAACAAGGGTAAGAAAGAGCCAAAGATGGAATGGCCCAGCAATTAACAATAAGTCCTGGCTTCCTTATACTGTGACCAGACTATAGGTTTGTAAAGTGCTTTGAAACTGTGGATATGTTGGCATTGATTGTGGTGAAGATCCAGACTGTTCCACAGTTTCACCTGACATACAGACAGAAAAAAGTTTTTCCTGGTAGTTTGAAACTTAGGAAGTGTAAAATTTCCAAAGCCTCTTATGCCATAAGTACTCTCTCTAAGTGCAAAAAAAAATATCTTTGTATCTTATTTGGTAGTGATTTGTACCCTGATTAACAGGGTATAATATTTCACAAGGTCCTGAATCTTGAATAACTTTGATTGAATAAACTGTCAACTATCTGTAATACATAAATTATTATTGAGTCTCTGCTAGTCAGTGTTGCTGGACACAGAGACCAGGTGAAATCAATGGTAACAAAAAGGCCAGAGCTGAACTTATGACCTCAAGAACAAAGTCAACTATTGTTTGATGGTGATAATTTGGATTTGGTGACAGTAACATTGTTAATGAGAGAAGAAGATTAATAATAATAATAATGATAATGTAATAATAATAATAATAACAATAATGATTATGATTATGATACACTTTGTTTAATGAAAATCCCATTTTGACTCTGTCACAAAACACGCTGCCCCACAGGACACTATAAAGATGCAAAGACAACATAATGAAAGACATGCACTCTGTCTTAATTTCCAAACTGAGTTAAAGAAGGGACATGCTCCATGTAAAAGGTGTACGGTAATACAATATTTATTATATGTAGCCAATTCATCACAGGGCTGACATATAAGCGAACAACCATTCACTCTCACATTCAATCAGATGATTAAGATTGACCAATTAGGGTGCATGTCCTGGGAGTATGCAGAGAGACACAGGAAGAACATTTGAACTCCACACTCTTCATCGAAGTATAAACTCATAGTCATGCCACTGTTTTATCCTTTTGAGACATCTTGCTGGTGTTTGGTGATTTTCTACAGTACTACTCCT
This sequence comes from Ostorhinchus rueppellii, assembly GCA_030068375.1. Taxonomy (NCBI): domain Eukaryota; kingdom Metazoa; phylum Chordata; class Actinopteri; order Kurtiformes; family Apogonidae; genus Ostorhinchus; species Ostorhinchus rueppellii. Next base: position 21,516,637 of record JAQQZY010000005.1, read on the forward strand.
ATGTAAGAAATGGTGTGTGTGCATACATTTATATGCACACAGTAGTTTGTAAAAACTCTGTTCAGAATAGGGATAGAGATATAAAAAAAACAACATCAACATTACTGAAAAGACACTGTCATTTTTTCAGTGCAGACACTTTTGCTCATATCTTCTTAGTGTCTTTGCTTAATATGCAGACAGTGCTTAATGGTGTCCCATTGCACATCTCTATATATTTTATATTATTAAATGATATGACAACAAATCTGAACTGAAACAGCAGCCATTTATTGCAGAAATGTCCTTTTCACATCACTGCAGACTGCTACTAATTCTGTACTGGAACAAAAGAAAGCTCACATCTGCTTGAATATTAGAAAATCACACCTAAAACTGTAGTAATTGTTGTATGCTGTGGAAAACCATCAGTCATGATGTTAAAAGTATACATGATAAAATATGCAATATATAGGTGGATGTGGTCCCGTAAAGGAGTTTAGTTTATTGGTTCATATCTGCCTTCATTTCATGTAATATATTGATATTATCATTTATCATCATCATCATATATGAATTTACCTATAAGGATGGTATGTATGTAGGGACGTTTGGCAGTTAAAAGTTATATAAGAGTTCATTAAAGTAGTGCAGTAAATTTAAGATGTTTCAAACTTCACTCCCACATCAGAAACTTGACATCCACATCTTTTAACACAACAAGATTATTCAAAAACATTCTTCTTGTAACCAGCAGGCAGTTGTGCAGCAGCCACACTGTGTGAAACTAGCCATCACAGCCTCTCAATGTCACACTGCAGCTGCTAGGAGTTGAGCCAAGTTATTTCAGGTGGCCTTGGACAGGAGGGAAGTAGCCTAACTGTAGATTGTTAGAAAGCAAGAGTTTCCTCCTAATTGGAGAGGTGGATGGGAAGGTCTGTGGTCCCTCCGGAGGTGTTTAGGCTTTCTATAATTGAAAAGGAAAGGCAGCGTTAATTCCTGGCCTTTTGTGGTTTACTCCACAGGGCCCTTGAGCCAGCTCTGTGACGTGCACACATGTTATTGCGCTGATGACTACCCACTCAGGTTCCATCCCTCCCTTCGGTTTGCACGTAGCCATGCCTTCCAGGAAAAGTATAACGTTCTCACGGGCTTTTCTGAAGAAGGGGCCTATAAAGTGATCTGAGGGAAGGAGAGGGGCCTCAGGCTGTCTTGCCCCAACCTCACAATAGCGTCTTGCAAGGGGAGCAGAAATGAAGAGTATTAAAACTACTGAGATCACACACCCCACACTTGAAGACTGATCTATATGACAAGCTATGTGACATGCATAGATTGAGAGGGAGGTGTGTGTCATGGACATTATTACACACACACATCAACCCTCTGGAATACAAAAACTGAGATATAGTTCTATCCTGAAGGCCACAGCCTCAAATATGGCTTGATTGTGACTCCAACAAAAACTGAAATAATTATATAGTGGTAATAATTTAACCACTCCTCTCCCAAGAAAATGTGATGTTATTTGACTGAGAACAGTGCCATTTCACACAATTGTAGACCATTAACTTTACAACATTTATTTTATGTGTGTGTGTGTGTGTGTGTGTGTGTGTGTGTGTGTGTGTGTGTGTTTAGTTGAGGCACTGTGAAAAAATACTCAGGTGCTGTACCTAAGCATAATGAAAATGTTATAAATTCATGGTAATATAAAATATGATTGAAATGTTAAATAAATAAATAAAAATAGATACATTCTGCAACGTTCTCTGCAGCTTGGTTGGTCATGAAGACTGCTTACTTTACCTGTCAAGTAACATAAGTAAGTATAGCCTCACAACATTGTGGTCACATCTTCCATAGAAAGTAACCAATAGCCATAAAGTATAGCTTTGTCCTTGCTGTGAGCCTAACTCCACCCACTGCATGAATCTGAGTGGTGCCCAAAGGTGGAGTTCAGGGGCAGGGGTGGAACAGTAAGACAAGAGTAGTTGAGGGACATCTACAGGTCAGAGAATCACAAGACACCTATATGAACCATATGAGCCTTAAAAAGTAGCAGTTTCAGCATTGAATGTTAATAATAATAATAGTAATAATAATAATAACGATAATAAAATATTTGCCTTCTAAGTCCCTTTTCTCTGCTCTTAAGCCTCTGAGTTCTCAACAGAAAGAGAAATTCTGTAGTCTTTGTTGTATTATTTGTTGGTGTTTAATCTGTTATTGATTCAACTTGGCAAATAAATGAGTCAAGCAAGGCAGCAGAGAAAATCAGTGTTTTGCAAGTGAATTGCAAACCTTTGATTTTTATTTTCCCAAATATAATTTCATGCTATAGAGGAATCCGCCATAGTAGACTCTATATTGTAAGCCTCAGGAGGATCTAAAAACAGGAAATTGGGTTCCATTTTCACTTTAAAAAATATGGATTTTAAAAACATTTGTTGAGTTTTATAAATATTTCTACCAGTATTGATGTGTTTTAGTTTTAGTACCTCTTTAAGTCTGCAATGTACATTGTTTTTTTTGTACAATTAAAAAAAAATCTAACTCACAAAGAGTGTAAATGATACATTATGCAAATAAAATGTAATTATGCTTTTCTGAGAACAAGTTTTCAACAGTTTCCCATCCAAAGAAAACTATAAATAAATAAATGGGGAAAAAATTGGATGGACCTTCAGTAGGTAAAAGGTGCATTGTGGGAACATCTTGAGTTCAAATTTGAATAGGTGGAATTTACTCTGTTATATCAGTCTTTGAATTGACTTGATTTCTCTTTGTGAAAAATAACAGTCATAACAAGAAGTTGATAACACATATCACAGATGATATCCAGTTGTGTTCCTTCTAATTACAACATTTATGATACTGTGGTTTTGACATTAACCTAAAAAAGTAAAAAAAGCATAAAAACTGTGTTTCATGCTTTACTCCAAAGTACAGTGCTAATATGTGGGGTTAGTCCTATCCTAATATAATCTAATCTGCTGCAGCAGTAATACCCTGAAGCACGTTAAGGGTGTTTGTAGTGACATCATGCCAAATCCATCTGTGCCTACAACTGAAAATGTGTGAACCACTGTCTGTTTATTCTGGTGATATGTGTGTGTTTTTCTTGTCATAAGTGAGTTAGTGTAATTGTGTGAATAATTGCAGGCACTGGTATATACTAGGGCTGATTAGAGGGAAAGTCCTCTGCCTGGCTCTGTACTGGTTTTGAACAGAGACATGCATAAATGGCGTGAGGAATCTTGTTTTTCTCTGTGTTTATCTTAGCTTGCAATTAGAATCTCCCTGGCAGAGTTTCTACTGATCACTGTCCAAGTTTTTACCACACACTCTGACACTCTCATCCAGAGGTGTCAGTCTGAGCAGTTGCATGCATGCATGTAGAAAGAGATGTCGTCTGTCATTGACTCATTTTTTTAATATTTACTCTTTGTTTTTATATCCTCTCTTTCTTTTACTCTTCATCTCCTTTCACAGATTTTGCACTGCTGCAGCTGACAGAAAGCTACGTCTGTTGAGTTCTGATCTTCAGGATAGGCATGAAGTCAAGGTAGTGCAACATCTGGAGTACATTGACCAGAATTGCCCGTGTCAGTTGGCATCAGACTTTTTCTACTTAACACCAACATTTGGCACTTAGGGATGCAAGAAATATAGGCATGTAGATAGAGAACAGAGCTGCAGCCAGGATGATTAGCTAAGTTAGATAGGTTTGGTAGAAATTTCTAAAATAACACCGTGTTCTTCACTGTGTTATTGTGTTTACTAACATTCTGGGGTTTTTTTCGATGCTGTGTAGGTGATGGAGGGCCACACCAGTTACATTAACCATTTGGTGTTCGAACCCACACAAGGGAGACAAATTGCTTCCGTCAGTGATGACCACACTTGCAGGTCCAAACCTTTTTATTTCCATTTGTGTGTGTATATGTGTGTGTTCCCAGCTTCAGATTTTGAGTTCTGTTCTCTGTTAATGGTGCAGAAAGTCCTGACTGTGTTTCCACAGTGAAACATGATGCTAAGCACAACATGCTCCGGTGTGACTGTGCGTAAGCACAGAGCTGCTTTGTAGCTTTTCTAGCTAATTGGTTAAATATGGAAATCCAATTAGCTGCAGAAAGATTTTCCTCTCTAAGGGGGACCTATAACAAGGTCCCCAAATTTCCTTTTCAATTAATGTTTGAGGAGGGAAAAAGTGTGTCAGTAGCCAGGGTCAATGCAGGGACAGCACCCCACCCCTCTGCATGAGGAAGCTGGTTGTGTTTTTCAACTTGTAAACCTGTCTTGCATTAGAGGGGCCTGCTCTTAAGAATCAATATTCACCACTTCATTGCTATTTAAAAGTAGCCTGAAAGAATTTTTCTTGTTGAGCTCATATAAAACAAAACAAAAAGAGAAACCTCAGCACAACAAAGTGGTAGTAACAGGAAACTTTTCTGCATTATAATGATATAATTAGAGGAAAGCCAGCATTCTCCTGTTAATGTACTTAATATGTTTGTTTTCAGTTTAAAGTTTCTGTAGATTATTTTTTTTTAAATTATTAAGTGCAGCATTACATGTTTTTTTCTGTCTAATTCTCATTGAAAGAGGTGCAGAGATAAAATTGATTCTGGGAGTGCAACAATTTTTTTAGTTAAATCACATATATATATTTTTTAAAAATTGTATTTGAATCACTTAATCTTTGAACCCATTGGTGTACAGATTTCATAAATGTGTTGATTTTATTGTTTTGATGGTCTGTAACTTTCTCTTGTGGATTTTGTTAGTCCGTTAGATGTCATTGGTTGTAGCTTGTCGTTTATTTATAGTTTCTTCTGAATTCTGGAAGCTGGGTCCATTCTGTCAGATCAGTCTGTCTTCATTTTTGTCTTAAATTGTTAGCTGGTTGCTCTTGACAGTCCCAGTCTTGATGATTGTCATGCTTCACTCGTCATGAGCTGTCACAACTGACCGCCTCAGAGCGCACACTCAGGAGAACAAGTCTTCGCACTCCTATCCACTCTTACCCTCCATCTGCTGACTGGCCAGAGAAAACAGCAGTGCGCTCCATCTGCTGAAAGATTTAAATTCTGTCATGTTGAGAAAATATGGGACGCGGGAGGAAGACAGAGGCGGAACAAGGGATAGATCAAGTTAACAGAAGAGTACCTTGAGTCAGCCCACACAAACGGAGTCTCAATGTGAGAGGAGGAAGCTGGACCTGCAAACAGGGAGGGAGGGAAGACTGTTTGCCTGCATGTATATAATCTCACGACCTCTCCATCACAGTGTTACCTTTGGCTGCGTTGCTTAAACTATAAGTTTGCTTAGCTTTGTCATCATTGTCCCCTGCAGTTGTGGGAACTGAGCTGGTTGCCAACATGCAACCTGATGCTGCAGCAACAAGGCAGCGAACCGGACTCCACTTCCTCAGTGGAGTTTGCATTTAGTTCATGTAGTCTCAACGACTCAGGGTAGCAGCATGAGTTGAGTGGAGTCAGTCTGTAGGGAAATGTGCCACCTAGAGATCATAAGGGCTCACTGCAGGGTCCTCAGGGGATTTGGGGTTGACTGAGTTCGACGATGAACTCAGGATCAAGGACACCTGCTACTGTTGCTGCTATTGCATTATGTATATGGTATAAAACATTTTGTTTTGTCCTCAGTGATAATCCGTTTGTTTTATCTTTTACGTTTTGTAAGGGAATTGAGTGACTGCAGCCTGATGTATATTCTGCAAACCTTTCTTTTATCACACAAATGAAGTTGCTGCATTTATATACACAGAGATGTATGAGGGAAACAAATTAATCCTATGAGCATGTTAGATATAATTTCAATATGTGATTCTTCAAAACTAGTCCCTCAAATGGTCCTATCTCATCCACAAGTTGAATTTGTGCAAAAAAGAATAACACTGACAACATTAAACATCGGTATCGAACTCATTTTAGTTCAGGCGCCCGATCTGATCTCAAGTAAAATAATAGCATAATAATAATAATAACTTATAAATAATGACAACTCCGAATTTAATGATTTAAAATGAAAAAAGTAAAATTAAATTAAGAAAATATTCACATTATCCCAGCTTCTTATGGGGGAAGGTGGGGTACACCCTGCACAGGTCCACACACATTATCATTATTATCTGAAATTTCCAAATATTCTGCCTGTTGCTAAATGTTTTGTGTATTTATAGATCCACTGCAATCTCCAAGGTGGGTTATTAATAAATTTAGACATAATACTGTGGAAATGGCACTTATTTTTCTGAGAAGATTTCAGGTAGTACATGGTAGCTCAGTCATTCACATTTTCATAATGTAATTTTACTTGTTTTTCACTCTGAAACAGTTATTATTTATTGGTTAATATGTCTACAATTTTACTAGTCCGGTCCACTTGAGATCAAATTGATTTGAATGTGGCCCCTAAACTAAAATGAGTTTGACAGCTCTGCTCTGAAGAATCACCTTTGATTATTTACCCTGTTCTCTATAATAAATCAGATCACACCATGTTAACAGCATTTCCTGTTTTCCTCATTTTTTGGAAACACAAACTGCAGCACTTGGTCTCCCTTATTTTTTTGCTCACAGATAACAGTACAAGACTTCAGATGCCCTTTTCAACTCTGTTGTACATGGAAGCTGAGTGTTATTGCTCGATGGAGTGTTACGCAATTAGACTGTGTTTTATCAGAGGCGGTCACGCGTGTTTTCGTGTCTCATGTCTTTCACCTCGTTCGGCAAAGGTTATGTTTTTTTGGGGAGCCGGTGCTCTCCATTTGAAGGGCAGAGTGGTTGACCACAGTTTGGCCGTTGGTGGTGTAGCGTGCAATTGAGCTCTGCTTGGCTAGTGGTCTGAAAGAATAGGGTTTAGCCGTTGTTTTCCTGGTGTGGTCTGGGGTTTTTCTTTTTTCTCCTCAGTCTCACTCATACACCATGGTGGAGGCTCTGGCTGAGTCTGCACATGGGCAGAGGAAAGCAGCCCAGATTTCGACAGGGCTCAATCCTCCTGCAGGGGAGAAGAGGCAGGAAAAGTTGAATGTTCACTGAATGTTCTTCATCTGAGATCGGGCATGTCCTTCCCTACACCACACCACTGAGGACATCAATCTGTCCAACAATACACTTGACAATTTGAGGGTCTTTGGTGATAATATTTGGGCTTTATTAGGTGATGTCTTCTGCATGACCTCATCAGTCAGCATCTTTCCATGCTTCAAATGCATTTGTTTTAAATTCCCAGAAACTCTTGCAACCTCCCATCCCTGTACCCCCATCCTCACCTTTTCTTTTAGGTCAGGGATTGTTCAGATGTGGTTAACTATAGATCCAGGTCTCAGGAACCACAGCTCTCTCCATCCAAGTGATTCATTACATCTGTGTGCATGTTTACATGGCCTTTCTCAGCTGTTTTTGCTATCATTAAGCTGTAGCATTGACCGATGCTTTAATAGAGAGAATTCCTTTTTGACATATAAACCTTTCACATGCATTGATTTTTCATTGGCGCTGTTTCATTTGCATAAATTAAGTTCCTGTTCAACTTTTCTGTTCTTCTTCAACTGTTGTGCCTTAGCTGCCCTCGCTCTATTCCACAGAAAATGAATGGCAGCGGGCCGCCCACAGCGAAACATTTTCTGTAATGTGAGTGGAGCATAACGCAGACCCAGGCGAGGGTGATGTTTCCCCCTCTGCCCTTGCTATCATAGCTCAATGTAATGTGAAGCTGGCTTTTTTCCTGTATGAGGAGCCCAGCATAAGTCTGTCTGTCCTCACAGTCCGGATCTGAGAAAAGAACCAGTTTTGCCTGGAAAACCATGATGACTGTACATCAGTTGTGCTCAACCAGCAGGAGTTAGATAAATTAGGAGCAAACATGATCTTGGATGAAAACATGTTGTCAATCATTGCCTCCATTGTGTGCCATAAAAGCCTTTCCATTGTGTCTTATATTGAGTCAGACAATTAAGAGGACATGTTAGCTAGCATTTCATACAAAAACATTTTTAAATATTGGAGAAACAACAATAATACTGTATATCTGGGTCTATATCGAATATGATAAGAGCATATGTACTAAATTTTAGCTTTCAAGATAATGAATCTTATATCTGGATCCAGAAAACAAAGAAACCTTGATAAGTTGTACTCTTTGAGGTGTTATATAACTGTCTGAGGGTGGTTCAAATTACAGTGCTATTCTTATAACAGTGCCCCAAAACCCCCTCTTTGTTGTTAATTATGAGGTTATGGGTTTTGTTTTGGATTTCTGACTAAGGGTGGTTCACACATCAAGTGGAATTACTTTGCAACAGCACTAATGAGAACTGATTAAAAGCCTTTGTTTTGACTCCACAATAATTAGAGTTGAGCTTTTATTTTTTTTGAGGGGATAGCAAACTTCTCACAACACTTCACACAGATGCATCATGAAACTGCCTTGTAAAAAAAAAAAAGTGTTGTTTTTTTATTGATATTTATATTCATTTTTATCTACAGGGTGTGGGACCTGGATGGATGTGAGACCACTACCCTCAGACTTCGCTCTCCAGGCATCAGCGTGTGCTGGCATCCAGAGGAAGTCTTTAAGGTGAGATGGGTTTGTTCCAGTTATATTTAGATAAACAAATTTAGAAGCACATAATACAGAAAGGCAGATGTGAGGCCTGGTGAAGTAGAAAATGTAGATTACCATCCATATCTATGCAACTTTCTCTGATGCTAAGAGATGTCTAGACGGACCACTTCAGTTTATTGTGATCTGACTCATTGTCGGACTGTGGTAATTTCTCATCATATTCTTTAGTCTTGTGCTCCTGGATTCTTCATCTTTCTTATCTAACATCATTTTGTAAGTGGTAGAGCTACTACAGCTATTTGATCCCTTTAAAAAGAAATAGCACTGAACTGTGAAGGTGTGGCGTGTTAGGTTTGTGAGTGATAAGCTCCATTCCCTGAATGACCTTAAACAGGATTAAGTTTCTAGTAATTAAGACGATGCACATTATAGCCAGTGGTGGAATGTAACTCCTTTTTAAGTCCTCTACTTAAGTATAACTTTGAGTTGCTACTTTTGTTTGGCAGTTTTAGTTTCTTTGCGTATGACTTTTTTCCAACCCCTTCTTATCCTACATTAAACAACTTCTGCAGGTAAAGCCAGTATTTAATGTGACCTCCATTTGAATTCAGTAAACCTTCCACTCCCTTGGTTTGACTGTCTGGATGTTTTCTTAGATAATCTTGTGTAATATTACACACCTCCAGAATGTCCCTGACGCTTTCATGTTCATTTATCCTTTTCTCCATCCAGATGATCCAATATGGCTTTTGCAATATTCTTTTTTTCTGACATATATTTTTATTTTTTATGCTGTTCACTTATTTGCTGACTATTCCAGTTGCACATGTATTACTTCAAAAACTGTGAAATGCATGTGTGGTGAGTTTTGCTCAAACAACAAAGCTATAGGTTGCTTAAGCCTTTATCTGCACAGTACTGTATTTCCAAATGAGTTCAGTTTTAAATGTTTGTGACAAACTGAAAGATCATGGATGATGTGTGCCTTTATGGGCTGAGTTAAAATCTCTTCTGATTTTTAAACTAAATGAAAATTTTAAAATCCTCTTTAACAGGATTAGCAGGACAATGAGTCACAAAATTTGCAAGAGGGTGTCATCATACATAGGATGATCATATGGACTATTAAATATTGTTGTAGGTTCCATCAGAATATCACATAGTCAAACTGAGCTAAATCCTCTAAAGAACTAAAATAATGCAGCATACACATTAATATTCCAGTAGAATGAATCCAACATCATATGTAATAGCAAAAGACTGACAGGGACCCTTTTAAAGCACATGGACTACTTTTGCTTTTTTATTTTTTTAAGCATGCTTTGTTGATTATTCCTATACACTTTGGCTTAAAGGGATTATATGTAGTATTGATATTTAAAAGTATCAAAAGTAGGGGAAGTCACAAACCAGAACACAAAAGTTACTGATCAGTTAGTTGTGATCTTCTGTAGGTAAATCAGACCTGATCTTTGGTACAGCTGACAACACAACCAATGCAGAGAAAAAAAACATTTCAAATGGAGGTGATTTATGGTTTCACCAGTGGGGTTTTTTAGCAACCAGAAAAAAAAACAAAACAATGATCCTAACTGTTATGTAAACTATAAACTGCAGCACATAGAAACAAGACAAGCAATTTTAATGTGTGGGTTTTTTAGGGTTTTTTTGTAAGACAAAACCTGTTGATGCCATAACATAGATTAACTGTGAACAACAATAAGCTTTTTTTCAGGGAGTGTGATAAGTTTGGCTTAGCATCAATTCCATTGTGGATTTGGTGGCGTGCAGTTCTTTCTGGCACTCTGCACCCCCACTCTTCACTGAATCATGAAACTGCAAATAAGTCCTTTTAGTAAGATTTTGCAAGAAAAACTTTTACTTGTAGTGGAGTATTTTTACAATGTAGCGTTAGTTGTGTTACTTAAGAAAAGTGTCTGAATTCTTCTTCCAGTATTGATTGTAGCAATGTATTAAAGTTGCATTTGGATCCTAATGATCTATCTGTTCTAGTTAATGGTGGCAGAAAAGAAGGGGACAATTCGCTTCTACGACCTGGTCACACAGCAGGCCATTCTGTCACTGGACTGTGGACTGTCACCGCTAATGTCAGCAGACTGGTGCCTCACCAACACAATCAAAGTGGGAGCTGTGGCAGGCAACGACTGGCTCATCTGGGACATAACCCGCTCCAGGTGAACTGGCCAGAGTAGATGATTGAGTATTGATGTCGCTTGTTATGGGATGAATCTAAACCTTGTTTTCATATTTCCAGTTACCCACAAGAAAAAAGACCTGCTCACATTGATAAAGCACGGCTGTTCAAGTAAGAAGACTGATCGGTTGATTCTTTCACTTTACCCTTATTTTTAATGCAGTCGATAGTACTTGAAAGTAATGTTTAATGCATATCACCTGTGCAGTCAAAACATTAAATGAATGGGAAATCAACATCTAACCATCATAATCCTAATGTTCTTTAAAGGAACAGTCCACCGTGTTTTCATACTGAAATATGTCCTTCTCTGACCTGAGACGAGTTGATAGAGACC
>JAQQZY010000005.1:21630793-21651485 GCA_030068375.1 Ostorhinchus rueppellii
AACCCCCCCCCCCCCCCCCCCCCCTCCTCTCTCTCTCTCTCGCACACACACACACACACACGCATGTTTGTGTTAAAAAAGACATGGAGAAGAATTTCAGTAGCAAATCATTTTATTCTTAGACTAGAGTGTAGAAAATATGGTTATAAGACTTCTTTTCAATATCTGTGAATGTGAAGACAATATAGAGCTGGCAGTATAAAGAGACAATGCACGGCCATTGCACTGTTTGGACAATAGCTGCATAACTTTGATCATTGAACTTCATGACATAATGCAATAACATGGTTTTGCTATTAAATAAGACACATTGGTGCTAGAATAAAATGTCGGAGTATCAAACTCCTTCTGGAAACCTCATAAACAGAAGAGCCAGAGAGTAATAGACTAGACGTCTACATAGGCAGGAGGTATAGAAGCAACTTCACAATATATAGACAAAATATGTACAAAAGTATGTGTACAAAACATCTATAAATCTCTTACATACAAAAATATCTTAATATATTTCCCCCAAAAAAACGTTTAATATAGAATTTCATAGAATAAATCCGTGACTTGGAAGCATTTTCTGACTTAAGAGTCTGAGAGGTTTACCAAAGGGTTGGAGCTCTGTGATTGGATTTAGCATAGTTGAAGAGCAACGTATTAAATAATGTTTTTGTTGTGCTCCTAAAGAGCATGAATTCACTTAAAGGTATTTTTATCATGGGCAAATGCACAGAAGTTGGTTTCCCACGCTGTCAGGAGACCCGTCTTTCTTTAATCCTTTGGCGCTGATCTCTGGCCTGATTTCTCCCAAGTTTTTGGGATGCTAAGACCATGTCTGTCTATCTGTCTGTTTGTCCGTCTGTCTGTGTGTCTCGGAGGACCGGGCTTCAAGGATGAGAGGACCAAAACGCGCATACAGTGCATCTTGTTCTTGAGATATCCAGTCTCCTCCGGGACCTTCCAAAGCGCACGACAGCAGTAAATTGAGTTGATCTATACGTCTGAAAAAAAGAAAGAAGAAATGGTAAACCACTGTTCTGTTTCTAAGCACATGTCTTTATGTTTACTGCAATATGATCATATTTAGGCTTAATAAACTCTCTCCTTACCTTATATAGAAGCTCAGAACCAGTTGGTGAAGTCCAGCAGTTCCTGCTCTTCTGGACTGAGGGGGTCGTAGGATCCTTCGTCTGAGGAGTAGGACGACACTGGAGACCCTGCCATTGAGTTCATGTCTGCTGAATATCCTTGCGACATAGTAGGTGACAGGACACCTGACTGAAACGCCGCACTCACTGCGTCATGCTCATCCAATAGTTGCTGGAGAGCGCGGATGTATTCCACTGCCGAACGCAGCGTCTCCACTTTGCTCATCTTCTTGTTGGCGGCTCCGTTGGGGACGTGCTCCCGTAAGGTGGCAAACCCGTTGTTTACCAGTTTCACCCGGTTGCGCTCCCTTTCGTTCCTGCGGGCAACTGCGTGCGGCTGCTGCTGGGGCAGACTGTAGCCGAAACCCGCGAAATTCAGTCTCCGTTTGCAGCGGAGCAGTTCGGGTGAGGTAGAGCGCTGTCTCTTGGGCTGTTTGGACACAGACTTCCCGCTGCCTTGGCTGCTGCCGCTGGGACTCAGCTGGATGCTCTGTGCCGCAGCGGCAGAAAAGAAACAGGCGGGTGGCATCAGCTGTTGCTGGTTCACATTAATTTCCATCTTGGCTGCAAGGTCCATTCCTAACAAGAGCACACAATTATGAAGGATCACAAAGTCTGGCAGCGGTGCGTCCGGCTCGTGCCTTTCACGTGGTGTGGTCGCTTTACGCGCACTTCTTTCACTTGGGCAGTCCTCGGGGCTGCTGCCTCGCGCGCTCCTCAAAGCTGCACTGAATGCTGAAGGAAAGACGCCACTGCTTTTCAATCCGTTTGGATGGGGGACTGGCCACGCCCTCTAGTCGCGTGGATTCACCTTGGGCTCCTGCCCTGGTGCCGGTGCGTTGCGCACGACGGACGCGTGCCACTTGAAGCACTAAACAAACAGTCACTGGTGACTTTTTTCTTTCTATTTATCTTGCATGTCAGAAAGGTGTACAGCACAGCAGAGGAACAGGCTTCCAACACAGAGGAGAGGAGTCCCGTTCAGGACGAAATGTTGTCTATGGTGCTGTTAGGAATAGTTAAGTGAAAGCTGAACCATTTGCATGTCTTCTTTTCTAACTCAGAACTTTGGATGTGCTTCTTTTTAGGAGCACCCAAATATAACTGATAATTTGAGTCAGTTGTTCGAATAATATATCCTAAAATGAAAATCTTATTTGAGAACATTTAGGCTTGCAAATCAATCATCGCTTGGACCAAATTCAGTGAGTGAATTGTAGCCTATAGTAAAGGCTATAATTCACTCACTCACTCACTCACTCACTCACTCACTCACTCACTCACTCACTCACTCACTCACTCACTCACTCACTCACTCTATAGGCTGTAGACTGTAGACCCTATATCTTATTAACAAAATACTAGTAATAAGGTAATACGCTTTGAAGTAAAAGTATATTATATTATATCATGCTTCATTCCACCCATCATCCCTCCATCCCCGATCAAACTGTGGTGCTGAAAGACAGCTCATTTCGAGGCGAACCATGCAGATTTATAACGTCTATAAAACTATGCTGTAAATATAAGAGCTAAGCATGTAAATCACTTGCTTTTGGAAAGACTGACGAGCCGTTTAGTTTTATTGTCAACATAACAGACGCTTCTGAATGCCTCTCATTTGAGGTACCATTGTGCAACAGAGGCCGAATTTTCCACTTTGATTAGAGGAGATCATCAGCCTCGCACAGGCGGAACGGAGGGGCGCAAATCTGCGGAGGGGCCCTAAGAGGCTGTTTGGAGGAGGCTTTGTGTATGATTTGATACACCCGATATGGTTACAGTAGCGTCGACGCGGTGTGTTCTGTCGATTATTGTTGCTTTGAAAAAGTGCAGCAGTCCTTTCAATACAGAACAAAACCATGACCGGACTATAGTCTAACACACAAACACACACACACACACATCTCCCACTGCAGCTTATGTGTGTGTATTCGTTACTTACAGGTGCGTGCGACAGTAAGTTCTTCACTTTTATATATCTGATTATTTAGCGTATGTTTTTATGTGTGCATGAACTGTAACTGCGCACACCCTCATTTTGTTTATTTCCTTATGCCTGCGCCCGCACACACGCGTCTTGAAGAAAGGATTGTAATAAACTGTGCAATTTTTCTGCGTTGGCAGGGGCATTCATTCAGTATTAAGCTTGTATTGAGGAACCCAAGCCCCCACCATCATTCTCTTTCCGCTGCCTCTCCCTTATTCGCTCTCTCTCTCTCTCTCTCTCTCTCTCTCTCTCTCTCTCTCTCTCTCTCTCTCTCTCTCTCTCTCCCCCCAGCAAGACAGTTTAAAAAAGAAGCGTGGGTTCTATTCAGGCTCTCCATGCACCTCTTTGCCATCGCATGGCTTTCTGAAACCTATCCATGCCCTGTCAGTGTGCTTCCAGAGTCCAATTAGTGCTTTGTAAGGACTTTCTCCCTCTGCAGCGGTCTTCCTGAGGCTGAGAGAGCGCTCACTCTACTAGAGGGGCTTTCCAGTCAGAGCTGAGTGTAATAATTAATATGACATCTGGGTGCCTGAGTTCCCATTTAACACTTTCTATGTATTTTCTCTCTTTCTTTTGTTAAAGGAACTCAGCGTAGGGGAGATAATAAAGCAAAACTTCACAAACACCATGATAATCCTATGATCTTTGTATCTGATGTAAGGGATTGTCTTTCAATTTGATTGTCGTTAAAAACAGTTTTCTACAAGTGTTTTGTTTACTTTGGGCAGGTGCTCTCTAGGCTTTAACTCACAGTGGTCTGCGTAGCACTGCATTAGACTTGTAAAGCAGTAACTCCTTTTAATTTATAAGTCTGTTCATTTAGGCTGATATAAGTTGCTTTAGTTGATTCTGTATACTGGGATGAATTAAATTGTTAGTTTATATTTTAATAGAAGGTTTTGCCTACTGCACGTTAGTGGGAATGATTTCTCAAAGTTTCATTTTTAATTATGCTATTGTAGATGCATGATATCAGCATTACACCACATAAACTGTAGCCTGCATTTTTGTGCGTGTACACAAAGAACTGACAAACAGTAGTTCTCATTCATAACTGTGTGTGAGCTATTTAGTACTAAAAGTTATGAGTAAACACCTCCCTCTAGCGTACAACTTTGAGAATGAACGTGTAACAACTGACGTTAACCCCGTTTTACCGCCAGGAGACAACGTGTCTTCACGCACTCAGAATCCACAACATTACCAATAAAGTTTTTCATAACCCTTTGTTTCCTATTTTATCACACCGTTCATAGCAAGTAGTTATTAATGATCTCCCGTGACATTAATAAAATATGTGAGCTAGATAATGAAGCGACTTAATAAACGAGCACCCATTTCCACTTGGGCTTCCGTACTTGTCAGATCACGTGACGCGTTTATTTACGAGGAAGAAGCGCGTGTCAGTGAAGCTAGCAAATGTTTAATCATATTTAACAGATGCGTCTTTAAAAGTTATTAAAGACAGATACGTTTTGCAAAATAGTTTGTGGGTGATGACGCAGTCTTATACAGTGCTTGTTTTGACAGGTTAATGCTAACTTTAGCCACTCAGTTTAAGTCTCGAAGAGCTACATTTATCTGATCTAACGGTGTATCACTGGGCCCTTTTCATTTTAATGTGTAATAGAAACACTTCCCCAAACGTGTGAGGGGCTGAAATCTGGGAGGAATGAGGTCTCTAAACTACGTCCAGCGGGTCAGTTTGGATTTCACAGGAACTCTGTTTCCTCATGCTATCTGTCTAGGAGACGCAGACAATGACTCGGTAATGACAGCAAGTTTGCATTTAATTATTATAATTGGTAGTAGTAGTAGTAGTAGTAGTAGTAACTGAATCAGTATGTCAGTCTGTACAAATATATGATCTCAAATGCTTGTGTAGTAAGGTGTGGTGTGTATGGCAGCATTTCTGGTTACAATGACTGAGCAGAGATATCGTTTAAGGCGTACATAATTAAACTGTCTACCTACACATCAAATGAAGTCAGATCCCAAACTGTAACACCCCATCAGAGCACATATAAGCTCATGTACAAGGCAAATGCTTGATGTTGTAAATGAAGGCATCACTAACACTTCTGTAATGAAAGATCCCATTTGTTTCCCATAATTAATGAAACTATGTTAAAACCAATAACATGTTAAACATTATTAGTAGACCTTGTGAGGTTAGCATACAAAGTGGGTACATGTTTGGCAATATATCCTCTTTCTCCCCTCACTTCACTGCAGTTGAATGAGCTGGTTGTGGGAGACACCAGTGGGAAGCTGCTTGTGTACAAGAACGATGATTCCAAACCCTGGATCACAAGAACCTGTGTGGGCATGGTGAGTGAAAAAGCAGAAATACCAGATAGAACCTAGACTAATGGTCTTTTACACAGACTCACGTCATTTATCTTGATGTTTCAGTTGACCTGTGTTGCAGTTGGGGATGTCTGTAACAAAGGAAAGGTAACCTGAAACTAAAAGATAGTAGGGTATTTTATAAATAAATAAATAAATAAATAAGAGCATATATATAGTGTACCAGCCTCTGATTATGTGATACAGCATGTTTATCTTGTTTCTCAGAACTTTGTGGTTGCTGTGGGTGCAGAGGGCTGGTTTCATCTTTTTGACTTGACAGCTGCCACTGCAAGCAAAGCTGACTCAACAAGCCAGCATGAAGCGCTGTCGTTTGAAGACCAGAGACCCTTTTTCACCCAACATATACCTGCCAACACCAAAGTCATCCTTATTAGTGATATTGGTAAATTGTTATCGATCATATGAAATACATATATTCATTCTTAATATGCTGATGAAATGGCTGCAATGTATGCTTGCCTGTAGATGGTGATGGCCGCTGTGAGTTGGTTGTGGGCTACACAGACAGAGTGGTGCGAGCTTTCCGATGGGAGGAACCCTCTGATGGTTCAGACCTGGGATCTGGACAACTGGTTCAACTGAAAAAATGGCTTCTGGAGGGGCAGGTACACCCATCAGGACATGCTGTAACTTAGCTGATATGGTCAGGAAGAAAATCAAAAATGGGAGTGTTTTTTCAGTACTTTTGTGGCTATGGCTTCTATGATGAACTGAGCCACTCACTGATTTGTATCCCAATATCTCCTGAACATAAAGTAGGTCATGAAGGAGAGACCCTGGTGTCCTATATGGTACAGTCAAAAGTGGTGGACGACAGTGTTCTTTTCAGTAACTTAGAAAAATCTATCTATCTATCTATCTATCTATCTATCTAGATAGATAGATAGATAGATAGATAGATAGATAGATAGATAGATAGATAGATATGTGTATATATACGTACACATGTATATGTATATTAGTTTTATTCCACTAAATTCAGGAGTTAGGTAAATTTACATTGTTTCTTTCCATCACCACATCAAAGAAACATTAAGAAAACAGTCTCAGTTTGCTTGTCATCAAGAGCTCAGTCCTCATTGAAAGTAATCATTTAAATCTATAGATCTTTAAGCAATCTATCAGATTTCAGAAGTCAAAAACCTACAGCCACAACTTGAGTAGAACATTAACATTGTAAGCAATGTTAAAGAAGCAGACATACATTCAGAGTTAGTACAAAGGCTGAATACCATTTGACACTACAAACAGTTTCATGAACTCTGGGATCTTTTCACATGTAGTTGATTGTGTAACCGCTTGGTCAGAACAACATCCGCAGCAACCACACTCCTAGTGACAGTCTCTGTTGGAAATAAGTTGTGACAGTTCGTGGAGAGGAAGCCACCAACATCGCATCATCGTGAGCTTGTCAAGATGTAAAATATCTTAAGTTTTGAGCACTTTAACTAAACTGGAATCGTAAAACTTTTGTATAAATGCCTAAAAATGTTCTATAGTTGTTTGGTGACCCTGTGCTTCCTCTCAGTGCTTCAGTAATACAGAGTTCAGTGAGAATTGTAGGGTTCTCTTATATAAATCTTCACTCAGAGAAATGCATATGTCTATTGTTGAACTTTTTACCTCTAACTCAACCGGAATCATTTTAAACACAGAAAAATTGATCAGTTGTGTAGTCATTAATAATCTGCTACATCTTGTTTAACGGTGCTTAAATAGTATTATAATATATGTCTTTTGCATTATTTCTTGTATGTCTGCATTGTTTTGTTGAATTATGTGTTCTGTGATTTAATGTATGTATTTACTGATCAGTTTGTGTATGTTACAAACCCATCTAGGGGCAGATATTTTAGTTTAGTTAAGCTTATAAAAGCTTATTGTGTGTGACATAAATTTATGCCAATTTGTGTGACTACAGACTTCATTATAAAAATAAACATTGAATAGACCAAGCAAAATCCACATTATGCAGTGATGTTGTATATGTTTCAGGTGGACAGTTTGTCAGTAAACCCTGGTCCAGAGGGTTTACCAGAGCTGATGGTCTCACAGCCTGGATGTGGCTATGCTATCCTACTGTGCTCCTGGACTCAGCAGGACTCTTCTGGATCTGGAGAGGAGGGCCTTGCCACAACTGGGAGGTAAAAATACTCACTCAAACAGTTAAAAACACAGTGAAATATATGGTGTCAGATTTAATTTATGACTTTTTTACTCATAGTGAGGGACCTTCACGAGATGTAGTTCTTCACCTGACTACTGGACGGATACATAATAAGAATGTGTCCACTCATCTCATTGGCAGCATAAGAAAAGGTACTAAACAAAAGAGGAGTTTAAGTGTCACTTTATCAACAAAGGTTCTCCAAACAGTAGAAACTATCAACCATAGTTCCTGTTGCAAAAAAGAAACCTGCCTCGTCTATGACTTCAGATCCTTAGTCTGAGCTAATAAAGTCATTATCAACCACAATGAGGGGCTGTGCCGGATTCCACACTAACTCTGGCCAGTTACACTGATCTTTAGTGCTCTAATAATGTAATAGTGATTACTTTTTATTGTCTTTCAATCAGGCTTCAGCCCTAAATGTTCATCAAGGCAGTGCTCATCCGAAGCTCACAAGAGTTTAGCTGGACATTACCAAAGAATGAGAACAAACAGTCAATTTTCATCGACTTTAACATCAATTTGCTGGGTTGTACCTCTACCTGTATACTAATGACACAGCATCTATGAAAACTATCACATCTTGAAGTTTGCAGATGATTCTCAGTGATTATGATCCTATTAAACAGTCAAGAAATTTACCATGATCCTCCTATTGATTACATTTCAGTCTGATATCATGAATTATTTCTTATACTGAACATGTTAAAGACTAAGCATGTAGCATGCATGTATGACTTTTACACATTTTGTTATTAATGATATAATATTAACAGAGGACTTATAGTAAATAGGTACATTTATTATGTTGTAAAATTGTTTTGATTTGACTTATTCCAGTGTGTTAAAATATCAAACTAAAGAGCTGATATAGACAAGTGAAGTTAGATACATTTGAGGGAAAATAGTCTTTGTACTTTTATGAACCCAATCAAAGTGTATAAAACACAGAGGAGCTAAAAAAAATATTGAACATATGTCCAGTAATGTATAATTGATAAATAATAAATTATGTTCTTTTCATCTATTTGTGCTCTACTGTATGTTTGCTAAATATATAGTATACATCTCACTTACAAAATAAATTGTTCCACTGCCCACAAATAAACTATTGACTGAATGATCAAATGAAAAATGTGGATAAACATAATATACTTTTGTAATATTTTCATTCATAAATTATAATTTCTGTTTTTGTACAGGATCGAAAGAGGAATCCTCTAAATGTGGACTATTTGCTCTCTGTACTTTAGATGGTAAGTCCTCAATTTTCATCATTTTTTAATCTTTAAAAAATGATGTATATATGATGTATAATAGTAGCACTAATCATTCAACAAGCGCTATAGTAAACAAGAAAAAGGGCAAAGCGTGAGGCGACGTACAGTGTGTGAGCCCCTTGCTGTTATAGGCCTGAAGAAGGTGTAAACCTTGGACTGTATACAGGATGGATGGTTGCCAAAGAAGACCATCCTCCTGCCAGGATCAGGGAACTGGCAAACAGCCCTGAGAGCAGCTGGAGAGTCCATCAATATTTAAAGGAGAATGGATCCAATCGGATTATAATGAGAGAGAGCTTCCAGCTTCCAGCATTACCCTGACATTCTCCCTGTTGTTGACACCCTGATGTGCCAAAATCAAGTAAAGAAAATCCTTTCAACTGTCTGGGAAATTAGTATTGGTTTTATGTCAGGTATCATGTCAGCAGCATAAGAATTATTTTCCAGTACATCAGAATGTGAAAGTCCCCGTAGTCCTCTGAGCATCACTGGGTTTCAAAACAATGAGCTGAATTCATTGTCCAGTGGCTTTGTGATGGAATCATATTGGTAGTTACAATCAGTCTCTAACTGATTGTTTGAACCAAATTCGTGGACTAAATTATTTACCTGCATGAATACTAATAACTGTTTGCTTTGTATATTAATTTTGTATTCACCTCTGAAATGTATCAAAGGAACCTTGAAGCTGATGGACAGCTCAGAGCAGTTGTTGTGGTCCGTGCAGGTGGATCACCAGCTCTTTGCGTTGCAGAAATTGGACGTCACAGTGAGTCTGTGTATAATTATTTAGGCCTTCACTTACTCTGGTCATTTTGACACATATCAATGCCACATCGATTTACCTTGTCTTTCCTGGTATTTTCAATAAATATTAAAATTACAGTCATTCCTTTATTGTTATTATACCCCTGCCCACCCTCTTGGTTGAGATGTAGTCAGCATCAAAGGTTTCACACAGAAAAACATAACATACTGTAGACCACACAACGCAACAATGCTAATAAGAGAAGGCAATGTATGGAGGCTTAACATGTAAATACAAAAAAGTTACATTATTAATGTTAGTTACATTATTTACTATAGTTTTTACAATTTAATATGATGGGGTCATGATGAATTTCTGTATTTAGGTCAGTTTTCATTACCTGAAAAGGAGGTTAAACAGAGGAAAATAATCTGCATACCTGAACAGGGTTGAAATGTTT
Source organism: Ostorhinchus rueppellii (assembly GCA_030068375.1). Taxonomy (NCBI): domain Eukaryota; kingdom Metazoa; phylum Chordata; class Actinopteri; order Kurtiformes; family Apogonidae; genus Ostorhinchus; species Ostorhinchus rueppellii. The sequence continues at coordinate 21,640,954 of JAQQZY010000005.1, forward strand.
CGGGCACCGGTGGTTTTCTTCAGACAGACGAGAGAAACCTTTAATGAGAAGCTATCATAAATACTCCCAAATTCCTTGGTTTTGCAAGTTATGTGTTTAATCTCCTTAAAGGCATTTAGCCTTTGTTTTTGGTCTACTTGTGGTACACTATCTGGCCCTGAGCAAGTTTGTTCACTGTTGAGATGTGCATTCTGTAGGATGAGGATCCATCAGTATAATAAAAACTACAGTCATTTAGATACATTATAAAATTATTTAGAAGAATAATAAAATACAGTAAGAACACCAATGAACAAGGGTGAAAAAGTTCATTTTATTTCCCTCATGTTTCTAACACATAACATTGCTGAACCTTTACCTGATGAACTGAATCAACCCTTGATCAAAACACTACCCCCACAGGCTTGTACTGCAGACAGTAGGCCTGATGGGTAATCACTTCATCCACGTATCTTCTCACCCTCATGTGTCCATCAATCTGGACTCATTTGATCATGACCTTTTTCCATTGAAACGCAGTCCAATTTTTATTCTCTCTATCAAACTGATGGTCGTTTAAGAGATGGGAATCTACTCATTCCATCAGTTAGAGTTAAATAGCTTGTTGAAGCTGAAACAAAATAATGACTGCAGTAATTATCAAATGGAAGGCTCTGAACTATTTGGCAAGTTAAATTTATGTGGTGACTTCATATACATCTATCTATCCAGACAGACAAGACAGACAGTTAGTTAGTTAGTTGGTTAGTTAGTTAGTTTGTTATCCATATTAAAGCCACACTTTAAAAGGAGCTGTTTGGCAGTGACATGAGATGTTAATTTATTATAAATATGTATAACTAGTGAAATATTGCTAAATCTTAAAATACATTTACTTCAACTGAATTTATAGTAAGATTCTATATGTGTCTTTCCTTCAAGGGAGACGGCAGAGAAGAGGTGGTAGCATGTGCTTGGGACGGTCAAACCTATATTATTGATCACAACCGAACAGTGGTGCGTTTCCAGTTCGACGAGAATGTAAACGCCTTCTGTGCAGGTGAGGAACTTCATACTTGTATATAATAAGTATAATAAGGTCTGATTTCCTTGTGTTTGCTTTTCTATTACACTTATGACACAGCATAAGTCACATAAATACAGTAACTATGTCTCCAAACATGGTTTAACACCAGTAGGGGGCAATGTGGAGCTTCAGACTCAGTAATTTTCTTCCTCCCCAGCCTTTCTCTCCTTCCCTTCAGATATTTCTGCAGTGTTTGAAAAAGCAGCACACAGTTTCTTTGAGGGAGATAATATAACATGTATAGTAGTAAGTGGATTAGAGCAAGAGACTAGGGAGGTTGTTTGATCTTCTTGATAGCGTTTGGTTTTGTTTTTCTGTGCCTAGTATGTACATAAAAAGAGTCAGCCCATCCCTCCACTGTGTGGCTGCTCTGTGTGATCATTAAGGCAGATTAGATTGGTTTTCTCTGCTTGTGTGGATGCTGGTGCTGACCAAAGCCATACATATAAGTAACTAGACAGCTGAATATTGCAGGTTGGGGTTTATGTAACTTGCTCAATGGTAGCACTGCTTGTCACATGTTGGATAAAAAGCCGATTAACATAACAAATGTCTTTGTGTTGTTTATGTCTTTGTGTAATTGCAGGTCAATATACATGCAAAGAAGGTAAAAACAGTCCCTGTCTGGTCTACGTCAGCTTCAGCCACAAAATCTACATCTACTGGAAAGTGGGGCTGGAGCGCATGGAGTCCACTAACCTCCTGCGAGTCCTCGAGGAGAAACCTGATTTCAAGAGCCACCTGAAAGCACTGGGAGTGGGTGAGTAGACAACACCACCTCCGAGTTAGTAATTAGGAAGCTGATTTGGTTTAGATGAGCGCATCCTCTATTAAATTCAAAGAGACATCTCCTCTGTTTGTTGTTGTAATTGGACCAGAGACCAACTGTGACTCTTTGTAGTTTAGTTTGTCTGCAGCTTAACTGTTAGAATCTGAGCTGAATACTAATGGAAGTCTGAAACAGTACCCATCTGACAGACTTAATAAGATTCAGCCAAGTTTATTGTCTGTTCCCTTTCCTCAGCAAATTAAACTCATGCTACTACCAATACATTTACAGAAAGAGATTAGAGAGGACATTGGTTGCCTCCCTACATCCAAACACATATAAATCCATAGCCTGGCAGTCAGTGAGCTAAAAAGATTGAAGTATTTTTAGAGGAGCTGTAAGCAATAAAAATACTCCCTGACTTTTTATTTTTCAGTCTTTTCCCTCCCTCTCAAGAAAATCACATTTCTGCTATTTACAGACATGTTTGACTTGCTTCTTAATGTGGTTAATCTTTGTGAGAGCACACAGCGTTCTTTATTTTCTGTTACCTTCCTTTGTTGATGTTCTTTTATGCCATCGTTTTTAATTTTACCATTGTGGATTTTCTGTCATCTTAAGTTCTGGCTCAGGCAGTTAATAATAAAGCGTGATAGAATGCATCTGATTAAATTACAAATTAGAGTTTGCAATTTGATCTGCATGGATGGCCAGTAAGTCAACTGCTTCATGTCAAAAAATGCATTGTGTGAAAACGCATTTAGTGAAGGGGAAAAAATTACACTACAACACATTAGCAGGACTTACTGAGCTGTTATGTTTGCAGATGAAGATGCAGGTTTCAGTTTTTTCAGGATTTTTTTTTTTCTTTATTAATCCCAGCAGTGGCTCTGTGTAGCTTCCTGCTGCCTGTGTTAATAATTCAACTTCTGGGCCTGTTGTGTTTCTTTTGACTAAGATTTCACAGGCTTGTTACCTAACCCACTGTGGAAAAAATGTCTGATGTACCAGCCTAGGGACAAGGAAAGTGAGGAGCAGTGGGGGATGGCAGATAAGGCGAGGGGAGGACAAACAAAAGTGTAGAAAATGTCTCATATATAAAGTGTGGGGGAGGATATAGTTATGTGCTTATGAAACCACATTTAAAAAGGCTTGAAACTGCTTAAACTGAATGCAGTATTACTTAAACATACTGTCACTAAAATAAAGCTGAGTAAACACAACATTATGTCTGAGATTCACAGCTAACAGTGAGTGATTGCTTGTACCCGTCTGTCATTGACCTATAAGAAATGTCAGCAGCAGCTTTTAGGTTCTTCTGTGCTGCTTCTTAACTTCAGTAACTGCTCTCTGGCTAAAGGCTGATTATTAAGAACACATCACTTCATTAGTATGTGTGATATTTTTCTAAATATGGGCATCTACTCTTACATGTCAGTGACCTCCTTTTGGGTTAAACCCTTCATTCATCAGCTAGTTGTCATGTTGATCGATAGGAGAAAAGAAACAGCATGTTTGGTAGGCAGCTGCTGCGGTTTTACATTTGTATAAAATCCTGTGGCTACAGAATCTGTTTAATCAGTGATGTTATTTATCATCCATTATTCAGGTTATTGGCTTTTTGTAAATTTGAAGCTGACAGCAATACCTGAGGCCTGTTTAATTTCTAAGCCAGTAACCATGATGGGCTTTAATGATGAAATCTTTTTATTGTCTAGATAAAATGGAACCAACACATTGTTAGGAGTTTAGCATAAAGGTTCCTCTGTAAAGTTTTTACCATAAAGTAGGTGCATCTGGTGTTAAACTTGTCTCCAAATTAAATTCACAATGCAGCGAAGGAGCAGATTTAGTTGGAGCTCTGACAAGTGCCCCGGATTAGAACATAGTGCAGCTTTAACTGTTAATGTAAGAGCAGGAACACAGGTCTGAAATAAACTGTAAACCGCTTGTGTTGTGCAGGTGCCATAAAAGTGTGTAAAAGTTAGGGTTAGGGTATCTAAGTACTAGTTGCATAATTCTAAGTACTTGCTAATATGTACTTCAAAGCTGAAAAATCTGCATTTTGACTTCATTTTCCAGAGAATTATTTGACTCTACTAGAAAGTCTGAAAGCATTTACATAACTTTTTCATAATTTATTGCAAAAGGGTAATTTTTTTCTATACTTTTCAGTGGCCATAATGTTAGCCTTTAGTTTTTTGATCCCACTGGGTAGATGTTTATAATATGTTGGCAAGGTTGTGTCTGTCTAAGACTTAATGAGTCTATTGTTTATTTTTATATATATACATACATTTGTGTTTTTTTATTTATTTATTTATTTTTTCTCAAGAAAATCCCTTACAGTACGTGAATTTGGTGCTTCTCGGTTTGCTCGTACAAAATAATATGTGAAAGCTTCAGGTTGGAAGCATATGATGAAAACAAATCAATGTGATGTTGTGCAAGTAATGCCCCATGTCACAGGTAGAAATGTAACGGTCAGATTTTCTACTGATGAAGATTTTTTTGTTTTTTTATCTGCTCAGAAGCTTTTGTAAGGTTTATCTGTTCCTTGTTGTCCAAAACCAGAGGTCAGTGGGACATTTGTGTTTTGCCTCCACAGATACTGAAGACCCAGCAGCAGTGAGAACACTGGTGACAAACCTACTCTACAAGGATTCACAGATGTAGCACTGTGACATACATATCCACACATTGCTGTCTCTGATTTCCCCTCTGACTGTAAATACTCCGTTAATAAACATTGAATGTCTGTCCCCCATGCTGCTGGTCTTGTTATTTGTGTTCCCTGCAGATAGACATGTCAGGTTCAGGTTTCTGATCTGCTCGCTGCTGGCTCTAATCTCTGCCTCTGTCATTGGTATTCTGTTCACCCAGGTTGCTTTTAACAAGCCTGTGAAACAATGAAAGCATGAGGCACAATGCCAGGGAAACGCTATACTGTTTAACCTGCTGTTTTCACCAGTGAGTGTGTGAATTTGCAAGAGGGAAGGATCAGCAGGCATTATACTGCTGTCAGTCAGCATTGACAAATGGATGAAAAGAGCTCTTTCAATCAAACAGCTTTTCATCCAGTGCAACCTGTCACTGTTTAAGACAGAATTTTCTCTTTGTTTATCTGATGTATGATCTTGAAGATATGAAGCAGCAGAAATATTACATAATCCAACGTTTGTTACATAATGAGATTTGCATGGCAGCAAGACGATCATATTGTTTGTCGGCTGAGCAGCAAATTGCCTGCAGGGTGTGACTGGAATTATTGGGGGAATCACCCACTGTTCCCAACGGGTGGATCCTATAACCGCCTCTCTTTTTCTCATGCAATATAAATGTTTGTGTGTGTGCCTTTGTCTCATGTATGCAAGGGTGTTTGTGTGCCTAAGGGTAAACTCTAGCTCAGGTATCCTGGAAGGCTCCAGCCTCTCTTCTCTCCTGTGTTTCTGCCCATTAGAGACGTGCCAAGAGCAGCTTTCCCCGCAGGGAGCATGCAATCGAAAGTGTATAAAAACAATGTTAAAGTGCGGTAGATAGAATTTGTTCTTCTTTTAAGGCAATGTTCCATGAGAAGTTATCTGGCAAAGAAAATGTTTGGGTACTTGTTGAATGTTGGAAATATTTTGATGGATAAAAATCCTTCTCCAGCCCCTCCCCCCTATTTCTTCATGTCAAATTGGTGTCAAGTTGATTGCTTGTTTCACCAGGGCAGAACTGGAATGGTACCAATATCAGAGTTGCTGCAATTATTATTTCTGCATTATATCACATTATCATGATGATATATACTTTTGGGAGTTATTCACAAATATTTGAGTGTGTTTACATCAGTCACTTATCTACAGTGGTTATTATTACTGTAGAAATCACAACATCAGCACATTGGCCTTTTAGCTACAGTTTGCTCATATAAGTGGAGAGCATTCCTTTGTGCTAAGCTCACTGATACATGTTTATGACCATTAATGGTCAGGCAGATGTCATCATGTTGCCGTAATGGATTCTACCTGTTAGACGTGGATTTAATGTGTGGGGCCCACATTCAGTTAGTTTGGTATCAGTAGAGTTTAAATCAACCATTCGTCTCCTGTTTCAATCCCTTTTTCCCAAAGAAAATGTCAGTCTGTTTATTATGCATAGTTCTCCCTGGTTTTCCCGTGATGAATCCTGTGTGACTCTGACTTTTGCTCTGATATTTTCCCCAAGCAGGCAGGCTGGACATAAAACATGTCTCAGACATCTGACCCTGGGACATGACCACACAAGGGTAATGATCTTGTCACAATCAAGCTGACCTTGAAAATGCATGTGTACAGCTTCATCTGTTACTATTTTAGCCACATTCTTTCTTGTATTAACTATATATTACCCTTTTTTTTAGCAGCAGTACCATCTGGAAGTTGATCTGTAAGCAATAATATCTCCTGGGAGACATTGCTTGGATTCATGAAGCATTTTGTGCTTTTCCTCTTAGGAGCTAAGAGAAAAATATGATTACTCCAGAGTTTATTTTAAATAGGAAAATATTGTCTTCTGCAAGCTCTAATTCTGAGTAGTAGGTTTTTGTGATCTGTTGGATGAGTTAGATTTATTAAATGTCAAAGTTAAGATTTCATGAATAACTGTAACATTAGCTTTTTCAAATGTGAAATAACTAAATGAATCATATGAGCAAGATAGAAAAGTGAATAGGAAAAAAAGATAAGTTTTTGTCAAAGATTAATGACTGGCATTTAAGATGTGGCTTTGCATGCAGCAGCCACTTACTGAGAGAGACTGAGGCAGCCATACCACCCCTTTAATATCTATAAAAGACCACTGCCATAAGACATTTCAGTGAGTAATAAGCTCATCATAAGAACCCTGTCTATAGATCTTGACAGTATACAACCACACAGCCTTCAGGCTAAATGCTCTATGCTCTCCCACAAACTGATGCTGCAGTATTCTGTAAATGTGTTATAATATTTATATAATATATTAAGCCGATCATGTTCAAACCAGCTGCTCTTTGTCAGAGTCTGAACACATTTCTTATGAGTGTAAACAAATTAAAGACCTTGAATTTAGGTTTTATGTAGACTGAATATAGAGGGAATGAAATACAGTTTAATTATTTGACAACTTTGATTTATTTTTCTAAAATTTGTGTTTACTAAAAATGTGTTCCAAGTAATGGAAGATTCTCATTCGAAAAACCTGAACTGATAGGCTGGCCCTTCCTGAACCACATAGCATCCTCCTAGTCTCCTAGTCGTCAGCTGTTGGTGAGAGAGGATGATCATCCATGAATCAGTGAAAGAGGGGCTGTTCTGACCTGAAAGATTAAAATAATGAGACCAAGACCTCAACTTTCATACAGACTTGTGTTTACTCAAGGACACTTTACAACTGGTCATTAATATGCAAATACCATCATTTAAAGTTTTCATGGATAGGTCTATTTTAGAGTGTCCTACATGTCTTTGGTTAAACTCCAGTTGAGATTTCTCCAACAGTGGTGTCCAACAGTGGTGTTATAAAGCTTTGACTGGAAGAACCCAAGCAACGGCTGTTGTCTGCATAGTTTTTTCCAACTCAGCTGCAGAAGGTTTGAACTCTTTTCTGTTCAGAGTAGTCATCAGTGTCTTGGTGGCCTCCTTCACTACTCTCATTCTTGATGGTCACTCACTTTGTCCGGACTGGCCAACCCATGTGCCATTTTCTTTCCAGGTTTTGATGACTGATTTAATTGAACTCCTGGGTATTTTTTATTTTATTTTTTTCTGTATTTCTATATGTGTATTGTCTGTATTTTTTGTATCTATTCCCTGACTTGAAGTGTTGTTTTGTCTTCATGGTGTAATTGTAGCCAGACATACTGATTATCCAGTTACTGGACCTTCCATACACATGTCTTTTTACTACACTGACTTAAGACACATTCACTGCATTCAGGTGATCTCCGTTACACTATTTGTGAGACCTCTTGCACCATTTTTCTGGACCTCTTGAATTAGATCAGTCACTTTCAACAAGGTGAATATTCATCCAATCACTTACCGGTATTTGATGTTTTTTGTTGATTGACGTTACTTGTTAAAAAAACTAATTTTGTGTCTAAACCCAAGAATGTTGACGCAAGATCCAAAATGAGCATTTCAAAAATTTTTCAGTCCAAAGTGGTAGTTTTCTAGGACTACCATTATACACTGCTATTCATTGAAAAAAAGTTAGGTTTTACGTCTCATATAGGAGTATGCACATATGTATATAATATGAATACAGAATGTTTGACAGAAGGAAAGAGTAGCTTATAGATTAAAGGAAAAGTACAAAACTGTGCTGCTTTTTGAGAAGGGTTTTGAGTCAGCAGTGGTGGAAAAGTAGCTCTGTTGGTGGGTGTCTCTGTTGCCATGGAAATACACAGTCTGGCCAAAAAAAAAGTCTCACTCTTTCATTGGACTGCTTTTTAACTTTGACTACAGGATGTATTCACCATGACATCATTTCAGTAAGTTCATACAGAAGATGGATGGATATATAGGTTAATGGTGTTAAACCTAAACCTGTCCAACTGAACCAACCCCAGATCATCACACTGTTCCCACAGGCTTGTACTGGAGACACGAAGCATGATGGGCAATCACTTCATCAGTTTCCTTCTTCCCCTGATAGGTCCATGACTCTGGAACAGGGTCAGTCTGGGTTCATCAGACCACATGACCTTTTTCCATTGAAGCACAGTCCAGCCTTTATACTCTGTAGCAAACTGATGGTTTACTGATACTCACTACATCAATTAGAATTAAAGACTGTATTGTTTTGTCTTTTGGTCCAGACTGTGTATGTGTTGACTTTCATCAAATAACTTAAATTACCATGGACTGAAAGTCACTGTAGCAGCTCAACAACAGAGCTCCTTTAACCTCTTTGCTTCCAGACTAATTTGTTGTCAGATCTAGACAATATATGCTGTTAAATGAAGATTTTCAAAGGGCATCCTAGAATTCATGGACAGGAATATCTGCTCTTCAATAACTTTTAAGGATGACCCTTTTTTAAGAAATGAGGAAAGGAATCACTGTAAAACCTCACTTTACTTCTTCAGTAGTTCTGTGACTTTCCCTGTTACATAAATACTATTGTTTAGGTTCGAACTTCAGCAGTCAAAATACTTTCTTTTTTTTTTTTACGTTCATCTGATGCACATTCACCATACCTCAGCATTCAGAGGAAGATGTGGTCAAATAAATATATTCAACGATTTTTGTTTTATAGCAGAGTCCTTGTTAAATGAAGACAACCAATCATTCATTCATTCACACACAATGTTAGTTTTTATTTACACTCTGTATATACCAGGAGCAAATAGGCCTATTAATGAGAAACAATTCACTTTATCTTGAGTAAACAAGTAGAATAAAGGACTGAATATTAAAAAAATATATAGTGTTTTAAGCAAAACCTCGAAATCCACTGTAACAAATCACACCTTCTTTGTTTGTGTTTGAAAGAGAGTAGTTCTATTCAAGCCTGTGTTTCACTGTGTATTTTTTTTGGAATGTATAACATTAAAACATCATTTAAGGGGGTGTGGGATTTAGTGAAAAAAGTCATACTGTGATTTTTGTTGACATCATTTAAATTTGTGACCACCATTACAATAAATAAATGGAATCATACATGTAGCTATAATTAAAAATAAATAAATAAATAAGACGAAAACTTTAAAAAAAAAACAGATAATAGGTTGTATTTAATTAATGTGTTGCCTGTTTGCGATTATATAATTGCACCAACTGACATTGTAATTACAGCTTGATTCACTGTACAGTTCTGGTTGTATATCTTGGCATGGATTTGCAATCCTCTTCCACTTCAGATGAGCTTCCTTGGTTTAAACTCTTTCCTAGTGCCTGTGCTTGGCTGTGGTGGCACAGTGGGACGTGGAGCTATGGCGATCTGATCCTGACTAACAAACAGCTGGATTCCCAGCCCCCAAAGTGCAAAGTGGGAGAGGGCTCAACAAGAGCCCCTTCATGTTCCATCAACAGCTCCAAGTCACTCAGAGAGCTGACACCACTGATTAACAGCATCCAATTTTGTCTGTGTCAGATTTAATTCAGTACAGTTTCATTATCCAGGCCTACATCCTGGTCAAAGCGGCTGCACAAACAGCATGACAGGCAGTTTTAAAAGCCACTGGTTTTATCTCAGCAGATGTGGGGAGGATTCTTATCTAACTGGCTGCTTGATTATATATTGCAGTCAGCAAGTAGGCTTGTTGGTTTGTGTTAAATACATTTGATGGGTCTATTTTGATCAGACAGATAGTGTGTCTTAATGCCTCTTTGTAACCCATGGCTGTTACTTTGACATTCAACGTGAAAGTCTACATATGCTTATTACTAAAGAAATAAATAGCATGCTACATTCACATGATAATTTTTTTTTATATCAATTCATTAACATTTATTTATTCAACAAGGAATTTAAGTCTATATTTGCACAGCCATGAGGTCTGTCATGCTGAGTTAGTTGCATATTAGGTTTTCCATATTGATTTTTTTCTGCCTTATGTACCATCTTAGTTTTTAAGTATCATAGGTCTCGAATTTTAAATTAATACGAGTGAAATCCATCCAAAATAGTTTTCTTTTCCACAAGGTGCTGTATGACAGATATCTAAAGATTAAGTTATTGCTATATATA
>JAQQZY010000005.1:21712844-21725371 GCA_030068375.1 Ostorhinchus rueppellii
AATCAGTCAAAATGCTCTAAAACGCCTGGCAGTATGAGGGTTTCTGTTCTGAAAACGCCTGGCAGTGAATGAGTTAAACTTGCACGAACACAGTGTGAACAGCTCTATCACAAGTAACACTATTTGCAATGGCCTTTTTTTACAAAACCCATCAGACAAATGCACAGCACAAGCAAAATACAAGACATTTTCAATATCTGCAGGAAACAATCTACATGTGGAATGAGCCAAAGGTGTGCACAAAAGGAGTGTCACTGCCTCCTAGCCGCTCCACCCACTGTGTGTCTGTGGAGCTGTGGCTGAAGGTCGGGGTTGGTGTTGGAGCGTTTGTGGCTGCACTGCTCATCTCCCTCACCTGTTACTTCTGGAAGAAAAACCAGAGGTAAGAGGCACCTGCCATTTCAACACTACACCCTGTATCAGTGCAGGATGATGCACAGTTTTTAAGAGTCCCTGGAATTGTTGAAGTAAGATGGTCTCAGGGAGAATGAGGGAAAATCTATCATCTTTTGTTTTTTTGTCAAAACATGACATTATTTCACTTCAATTTATACTATATTTATCCCCATTGGGCAGTTTAGTTTACAGTCTACCAGTTGTTGAATTCAACAAAAACACAAAATATACACACATACACAAACAAAACAAAATCAGATGGACAGCCTTTCAGTGCGATTCAAATGTAGGAACCAGAGCAGCATAGGTCACAGTGCATAGACCAGCAGGGACCAGAATAAATAAATACACAGATAGATAAGCAAACGGATACATATTGTGGTCACAATGTTTGACCATCAACAGAATTAAGAAACCTGATGGCAGAGGGAAAATAAGTGCTGACATATCTGTTTGTTTTACTCGGTGGGGCGGGATAGTGTTCAAGTTTGAGGTGCTTTTACCAGACTATATATATATATACACTAGACTAGACTAGACTATATTTTCCTGATTGTTCTAGTTAATTCACAGGAAGTTTGTGTTTAGTTTTTTTTTTTTATCCCTATCCTGTGAAAACCACATATCTCTAAATATATTAATCATTTTTTTTGCATATGTAAGGTCATCGGTAAAATAACAAAAGTGCATTAAAACTTTTACACAGAGCAGTATCCATAACCAAATATGATGTGAATAAACTTTAATACATTACCCTGTCTTTGACCGTACTTTGTCATTTTTGTTCTTGGCAATGGTGGAAATAACAGCCATACAACTTAATTTCATCTACAAGTACATTTTTAATGTTTGGATTCAGTGACCCTTAGAAGCAGAAACTCTGTATTACATATTATAATAAATATCCATTCAAAATGTCCCACCATAGCAAAGTGTTTCAGTCTAAAAACTTGTGTAACCAACTGCTAACACCTCCTTGTTGCTCTACACCTAATGATATGCTGTGTCATGCTTACTGTGTCTCTGTGGTCTGTGGACAGGCTGGAGTACAAATATTCTCGTCTGGTGATGTCTGCCAACAAAGACGGTGAGGTGCCAGTTGCCGACAGCTGTGCCCTGGATGAGGGAGAAGAACCTGATGACGATGTGGTCTATGCCCAGAGACCAACTCTACTGAGAAAACTGCGTGCAATCGCCAATAAGGTGTGTGCATTTTAGGTAACAGTGCCTGTTTCTTTAACTGAAGTTGCTGCATTCATATCTGTACAAACTAAATAAATAGCCAATCTGATATTTGCATTTCAGCAAGAGGAAGGAGAGGGCAGTGAGTCTCTGCAGATGAACTCCTCTCAGTCTGAGCAGTGGACTCTTGGATAAAGACATTTCTACAGCAGAATGGTTCAAGCAAAGGAGGAAGAGCTGTTATGCATCTCCTTATACATAATGTCCTTTGACCCCCTCTCTGTTTTGGGGGTTACAGATACAGACCTCAGTATTCACTGGAGACTCCACAGTTGCCACAGAGATAATGGGCAGACAAAAAGGGCAGTGGCATTTAATCAACTGTATAAAACGCAGGAAAACTCCTGCTTTAATGCCATGGATGCTGAAGGGCAGCAGCTGAAAGAGGAACGTGCTTTTACTGTTTTTTGTATTTTTTGTATTTTATTTGGTATGTTCTGTTTTAAGTCATGTACTGATGAACCTTTAATAAAACTTCTGTTTGGTTTTGGGATTTGTGTATGTACAACAAGGCTGTACATACAACAGAACTGACCTTTACTGACCACTTGAGTGGACAGTTTTCTTCAAAGAAATATACAACAGAAATAATACAATAAAATACAGTAAAACAATACAAGAAAACGCCTAACATTGCACCACACATTAAATGCTGATCATGCCATATATGTACACAATCTGAGTGTGTATTTATGAGGGCTTCACAATTATTTGAACTGTAATCACAGTATCACTCAATGCAATTTACTAAATTAAGAGGATTCAAGACGATCTAACTGAAAACATGGAAAAAATAAATACAACTTGTCTGTAGATATTTTGGTTTTGGTGTCAAATGAACTAAGACAAGTATTATGTAACTCATGCAAAGTTGTTTTTTTTTTTGTATGTTAGTTAAAGTTTGCATGTTGTAATTGTTAAAAATACACATTTTTAAAACAGGTAATCTTTCCACTTCCCCGGTAACTAAGCAAGAGACCCAAAGAGCAAATGCAAATCGCAGTATTGCCCACAATAATCGCAATATGACTTTTTCACTGAAGTGTTTAGTGCTAATATTAACATTATCTCCATTTCCAGCAGAGGACACAGTATACATTCGTGTCAAATAACAACTATTGGTTGGTAAAATTGGACTTACTTCTCTTAAGACAAGACATTTCAGGTTGTTCATATTTGTGAAAGTTATTCACATTTTTTGCAAAATTATACAATGTTTTAGTGTAAATACATGAAAATGTTTACATTTACAAAGAGAAAAATTTGGAGTTTATTACCTCTGCCAAGGAGGTTGTGTTTTTGCCAGGGTTTGTTTGTTTGTAACATAACTCAAAAAGTTATGGACAGATTTTGGTAAAAATTTTCAGGATATGTCCACTTTGGGTCAAGGAAGAGATTTTGGTGGTGATCTGGATCACCGTCTGGATCCAGGAATTTTTTAAAGGATTCTTTATCATTGGGAGATATGGCTTGACGGCACAGAGCTGCTTATGAGGTCATTCAGCACCATCTAGTGGAGGAAAGTACAAACACTACATTAAAAAAAAAACCCAAAAAGTACAAATATTACCTTGAAAAAAACCAAAAATAGTACAAACACGACCTTTAAAAAAAATACCAACACTACCTTTAAAAAAGTACAAACACTACCTTAAAAGTACAAACACTACATTTAAAAAAAAAAAAAGTACCAACACTACCTTTAAAAAAGTACAAACACTACATTTAAGAAAAAAAAAAAAAAAGTACAAACAGTACCTTTAAAAAAAAAAGTCGAAACACTACCTTGGTGGAGGTCTGCGCTGTGCTTTTCTAGTTATATATATATATAATATGCTAGAATGATAATACTTTACTGGTCCTGCCCACTTGAGGTTGAATTGGTCTGAATGTGGGACCTGAACTCAAAGGATCGTTCATATCTTAGTGTAATGTTTGAGTTCCACAGATTCATCCCAGGGGAATGTGGGAATTAGACAGACAAGAAACTACAAAAATGTCCCTTTTTTTCACTTGTACTCCAGCGGGTCTTTGGTGGACTGTTGGTGTAAGAACACGCCTTCGGGCCCGCTGCTCCGCCCTCTCCAAAGAAAATATCCTCCTCTTTTCTTCTCCAGCCATCGACGGAACTTCAAAGCCGACCACAGAGTTTACAGCCAGCGAATTTATGTCTTCTTCTGTGGAAACGCAGTGAGGAAAAGCAGCAGAAGTAGGCATGTGAAGGTTTTGGCAGCTAAAACTTTGGCCCAGTAGCGGAACGATGATCTCCAGTTGGTAACAGAGGTAGGACACTGGCTTCTTTTCTCTCTTGTCTCATTTCCGAGGGTGAAAACAATCACGGCCTCATCAGCACTCAAGCTAATGTTACTGTCGCTAGAACAACAAATATGCTTGTGTTTGTTTTATCGCGACGTATAAGCACATAGCTGGTCAACTTTTCAACAATTTAGTCCGTTTTTAGCGCTAAATTTTGTAAAAACCGCAGATTAAAGTTCGCTCCCGTGACGTCACGCCGAGACTAGAGAGATTATTTTTTTGAGTCAAATAATAAAAATTAAATTAAAAAAAAAAAAAACGATAATAATGTAAACAGTTGTAGGTGACCCAGAAACGTATTGTTAAATTAGATTCTAGTTGTAGCAGATATTCAGGTCTGACTATTAAATGAGTTTAATGAGTTTACGTTTTTGCATTCACCTCAAGTCTGTGTTTCATCAGTTTCATTTTTGGTCCCATTTAAAGAACCACATGATTTAAGATGCACTGTTCTGATCGAGGATGCTTCATTATGGTTACACACCATGAATGATAGCTAACACTGAAATAAGTTAAAAAAATATATATATTTATTTATTTTTTTACTAGTATTTGCTGGATCACTGTTAACACTGGTCTACAAGTAGAATACCAGAATAAAAGAAGTAAAACTTTACCAAATCTGCAAATATAGAAACATTAAGTCAAAAATGTTGTAGTTTCTGAGACAGTCTTGGGTCAAAATGTGAAATTCTGACAATGAATGAGGAGAATGGGTTTACTCTGAAAGAATGTTTGTCTCAGATCTACTTCAAAACAGTCTGTACATTATAATGCATCCACTTCAGTGGTTCCTTTTAGAGGATGATTTATACATTTATTGTATAAGTGTATAAGCATCCCTCAATCATAGAGGGATACATTTTTTTTTATCCCAGAATTGCAGGACTTGCAGTCAGCAATATACCTGACACTATGGTAATGTTAAATTTGGCAACTTCAAGAGAAAATAGCAACTTTTGATATGCTGAAAAATTTACCAATTTCTGATGTCGTTTTTTTACTCTGCACAGATGAAATGTTTTTCATAAATATTTCAGTGAAAATGGCTGAAACTGACAAATGTCTTTGCATTCCTTCAAAGTCCTAGAAATACCCTTTCTATCTTTGAATGACCCTTATATGCCAGGTAAATATAGGCTGATTCATTATCATCTGAACAATGTTTTTACCCTTTGTAACTGCTTGACTATACCCAATTACACTTCATCAAATACATTAAAAACATCATCTTACACACTTTTGTCATTTGTTTTCCAATTCATCTTTTTAAAGTATGTAAGATTTGGCACATTTAACCTCTGAGGCAAGTCATTTATTTCAAAATTAAAAAAAAAAAAGTAGACCAGTGTAATCAGAAATCTGAAATATACTAGGTTACTAAACTGTCTATACAACTCCGTTCAATGTGTGATGGTGATGTGAACCACAAGTATCAAAGTAAAAACAGTAGTGGGTGGATCACTAGGTCAAAAAACTGAAAATATGAACATATGTAAAGGAATTAGACACTAACAAGGGTGGAGTGTATGGAAAAAAACAAAAGAAAAAAGACTTGCAAAAAAAAAACTACTAATGATTAATGTTCAAAACGTAAGTAGTGCAAGTTATTAGTGAAGTGGCGTCCCTGCAAGAGAACATTTTAAATTTTTTATTTATTGTCTGTGTGCCTCAGTTCAAACGTCTTTCTGGCTCTTGGGTATTTGCACTACTTTTATTTAAGCATTTATTATTGTTTTTTTGTTGTTGTTTCTTTTTTGCAGCAGCAGCAGTTTTTCTTTTTTTTTTGCGCTTTTGTTTTTTGTGTATTTTATAGGCATGATTACATGTTTTCTATACTTGCTGCAGTAGTTTGTATTTGCTTGTACATTACTACATGATTGTTAGTGAGCACAGTACTTTCAACTGTCCAAACTGCCTTTATGCTACCCAAAAAGATTACAACTTATTTTAATTACTTAATATTGTGTAACACTTTTTTTTCTGATGACCATCCTTAGTGTGCATCAGCACTAGTTAAATTGCCAATTTGATTATATTTTCCAAACATAAAAGTGCTTAAAATGGCATAAACTGATACGATCTTGGTGAATCCTCTCCATACCAGTGTCAGTCCTAAATTGTATTTATAATATGCTGTAACTGTTTGTGTTACAGGTTCATTATCAAAGCTTCTCAGTTCATCTGCTTGGTGAAGTGGTAAGTTTGTATACTATTGTTATCAATTCTAGGAAGAGAAATGTCTACCGTTTGTGTCTGAAACAGGAATCAAACATCATAGACATTTGATTTGATGCCTGATCTTAATCAGTATACTCGGGCTTTTTTTTTTTTCCAAGCTCTCTTCCTTAACTTGCCCTAGGTATGTCATGAATGTTCATGTTTATCCAAACTGAACAACTTTTTTTTAAAATTTCATATGTACTTATTTTTCACTACCTACAGTGTATTAGTATATTTAAATTATTAATCAGTTTATCAGTCCTGTGCACAACCTCTTCACATTATTCAATGATACCTCTTTTTTTTCTTCTTTTTTTGTTTTTACTGAAGTTTCTGTCAGTTCAGTCATGGCTCGTGGCTGCATCTGCTGCGTTAAATACATGCTCTTCCTCTTCAACCTGCTCTTTTGGGTAATTATAACACTCAACACACTGTGACTCAGATGTTTTGTAGATGTTGCTACAAATCAGGAGTCTGATCAAAGTGCTTAATTATCAGTGAGTCTGCAGTTTCAGGAAGTCACTAAGTTTCCTGTGTGTGTTTCAGCTGGGTGGGTGTGGGTTACTGGGTGTGGGTGTGTGGCTGTCGGTGTCCCAGGGCAGCTTTGCCACCCTCTCACCCTCATTCCCATCTCTCTCTGCCGCCAACCTCATCATCACCCTGGGCACTGTTGTCATGGTGACAGGTTTTCTGGGTTGCCTGGGTGCCATAAAGGAGAACAAATGCCTGCTGCTGAGTGTGAGTGTTTATTCTGATTTAATTAAATGAATGTCATTGAGTTAAACAGTCAGTTGTGAAGATCGTGTATACATTTTGTTCATTATATAATGCAAGAGTAATGTAGATAAAACCTAATTCTAATTCTCATAATATATCTAAATCTGACTGTAAATAGGGAGTCAATAAGGATGTTTGGATGTTTTGTTCTGATTTAAGAACAACTATCGCATCCTTGTCCTTAAATGTTATTCAGCTGATTGTTTTGTTTTTTGTTCCATCTTTAAAATGTCAAAATAGTGAAAGAAACCACTTTTCAATTTTCCAGATTCCAAAATGACATTTTCAATATAAGAAGAAGGAAAATAAAAATGATGATAACCAAGAGTTCAACATATCAATATTCTGCTTATTTGTTGGGGAATAATTAGAGAAAGAATATGTAATAGAATAGATATATAATGTAACAAGTGGTACCAGGCCTACAAACCCTGCCCCTTGCATCCAGCTGATGTCATCATGTCTATACATGTGCTGATATCAGTATATCAATCGCCACTACATATGTGCTAAGTTTGAAGTAAATCAAAATTAAATTTATGTTTTTAGACATTTAAAAGGTTGCCTACTGTAAGTAAATGGGAGGGGGAAAAGATGAAAAAAATTCATAAAACATTTGAACTTTGGTCTACTTTTCCCAAACTGTAATCACATCTATTGTGGATCACTGGGAGTCTATTAATCTGATTTGGTATGAATTGAACCAATAATTTTGCTGCTACAGACATTTGAAATTTCGTCATTGTAAGTAAATGGCCAAAAAAAGATTTTAAAAATTTAACTTTGACCTACTGTTCCCAAAATGTAATGAGATCTATTCTGGGTCACTGGCAATCTATAAACCCAATTTGATATGAATTCAACCAGAAGTTTGGCTGCTGGTGTTAGCAAACAAACAACCTGAACCAAAAACAATCCCCCTTGTCTCCCCTTCAGGGGGTGGGGTAATTATAGAGTAAGTATGTGTGGACTGTTTCTGGTAAAGTTTAGGTTGTAGTTCTAGTTGTAGTGGTTCTAATCTGAAGTTTTCCCACTATTTGTTGCTATATAGTTTTTCATTGTTCTGTTGGTCATCCTCCTGGCTGAGCTCATCCTCCTCATCCTGTTCTTCGTCTACACAGAAAAGGTAGGGCTCTCTTAAGAAACAGTCACATATCCTTACAGTTACCTGCCTTTGTGCCTAAACATCCCATTTCTCCACCTCTGTCCATGCAGGTGAGTGAAAACGCCAGACAGGACCTGAAAGAGGGGTTGGTGCTCTATAACACAGATAACAACGCAGGCTTGAGGGATGCATGGAACACCATACAGGGAGAGGTATGACAAAAAGGACTTTGTATGTCCTCCTGCTGTTAAATAGTACATTTTGTGCAGTCATTTCCACTTGTTTTCTTTTGAGACCAATCTGTATTGTTTTTGTCATTTGTAAACATGAATACATTTTATTATTCCGATTGTAACGCATCTTTGTTTGGCTTTTCTTTTCAGTGGAGGTGTTGTGGAGTGACGGCTTACACTGACTGGTACACAGCCCTGCAGGTCAACGTGGTTCCTGATCAATGCTGTCAACATGTTTTCCCAGACTGTGGCCGCAATTCCTCCAATTCCTTCTGGACACGGGTCAGTATGTGTCTGTGATTAAATCATTAGCACGGTCAGTTAGAATTATAAGTCCCACAAAAATACCCCAAACCAACTTAACATGATTTTCCCCCAGTACTGTGTATAACTTCACCCAACTCATGACTCTAAAAACTACTACACAGTTGGAAAGCGGTTGGAATGGAATGGATTGTCTTCAGGGTCGGACATGCAGGTTTAAATGTGTAATGGGAGAGTTCAGAGCCATTGGTATGACAGTTCTGTAGAACCATGAGAGGCTCTGAAAGGGTTACTGCGAGTCTTTGTACTGGTTTTAAGTCCACGTGAATTCCATATGTAAAACAATTTTTAACATTATTTTCCTCGTCATACCTTAAACCTACAATATTTCCCTAACAAAATAAATTCTATCGCTTGTTCTTGTGTTATTGCGGTGTTTGAAAACCTTATTTCGTACTCAAATGCACCAATTGAGGCACTGGTTTTACACTGTGTCATTGTGAGTCTGAGGATCGAAAAAGAACAATACCGCAGCCTCAATATGACCAAGCAGAAAATTACAAACTTTATAGTCACACTAACACAATACTAAAAGTGCAATTCTACAGCTGGAAATGGGTGGGAAGCATCAAGAACATTTAAAAATAAATAAATCATTAACAGAATGCATAATTTTTTACATATTTATCTATTTGATGTGCATAGTCATAAGCATTGATGCATTTCATTAAAACCAAGTCATATAATTCTGTTTGCAGCTCAAAAACATGTTTTCGTCTTTAATATAACTAACTAATTTCAGAAGTACTTCAAAGCATTCCAAAGCCAATATTTTCTGTTTACTGTCCATTACTGTTTACTTGTCTTTTAATGCCACTGTGAAGAAATTCACAGTGAAAAGCGTTTTTGGACATTTTTTTCGCCAACAACCACAAAGAAAAATTGAGAAGGCTTTTTTTAGTATTTTTGTACACCATAAGGAACAAAAACCATTTAGAAGATATTCTAAGTGTAAAATGGGAAACCGATTGGGACGCAGTTGAACAGAGAGGCTCTCTTTCTGTGTTCCAAACTCACGTCACTGGGAAAACAGCTGTTTAAAGACACAGTGGGGTATTTTAATATGATAATTTATGGTTTTCATTTCAACTTTCTATGCCTCTCCTGTGACTTCTATATGTTTTATGTAAAGCGCCTTGAATTGCCTTGTACACGAAATGTGCTATACAAATAAATTTGCCTTGCCTTGCCATTATATCTAAAATTGCTCATTTCTCTGAAATATTGGATGTAAAATTATTACAATGAAAGGGACACTTTCCTATTGCTACAAAATACTCATTAGCAAACTAAATTTGTAGATTGTTCTAAAAACAAATGCATATATTCTATATTACAGATATACATCTACATTATTGCTCCAAACAGATGTATCATAAAACACAGATAAGCAGAATAAAGGTAGTCAGGTTTGAAGTTATAGCATTCTTGGCACTAACCCTCAGTCTTCTTTGTTCAGCTTTGGCTCTGTGTGTGTTGTGTGTTTCTTTGTTCACGACAAAATCCAATAAGATGCCTTTTATGATACTGATGTTTAAAATGTTAGTTTGAAAAGTCAAGTCAGTGCTGACTACAGTAGTTGTAGTTACAAGTTAGTGTTGTAATCAGCATATTTTTACTTCATGTGTGTTTGTGACTGTTTGCCTTGAACAAAAACCATCAGAAGGGAATTATGTTGAAATACAAGGACAAACAATATTGTCAAAAACATTGCATGCAAAGTGCATTTCTGAGTGCTTTATTTTTACATTAAGGCAGTAGCAGGGGCTGAAATCTACAGAAAACAGATTCATTTTCAATATACACCATTACAAAAACATTAGAGAAAAAAAACTTGTCCAAGTTTCCATGTTAAGCCACAGTCTGTCTGAGGGAATGTTAAGTGATCAGTAGCTCCAGCTGTCAGTCACATAGTTGACCCTCCTACCTACATGAAAACACTGAAGTCTGCATCACAGGGTGGATTTTCTATAGCTGGAAAACAACCCCACAGTTGGTAGGATCCCTGTTTGATCTCAAAACACTTCAGTTACAATATGATGAAAGGTAATTATGGAATGTTAGCTCAGTGACGCCAAAAAACTCTCAAACCCTGCAGCTTTAACTTTTGGTTATCTGTTGAAACATGCTAATAAGAATATGAGCTGATGTAATCTTGGCTTCAGACTGAATATTTTCTGATCTTCAGCCTCTAATTGTGGGTGGTGTGTATGTGTGTATTTTCAGGGTTGCTATGAGAAGGTAGAGGAATGGCTGGATGACAACAAACACCTTCTGGGAACCATCGCCATGTGTGTGTTGGTCATACAGGTAAGTAGGTGTTTACGTCTCAGCGCTGAAATAGTGTGACTGTATTCACCAAACAGCATTTGATTATATGTTTTTGCTCTGTTTCCTCAGCTGCTTGGCATGGCTTTCTCCATGACGCTTTACCAACAAATCCATCGATCAGGAAAGAAGTATGAGGCTTAACGGTTACGCTTTAATATGTAAAATATGTTACAACCAATCCCACAACGCACTGCATGTGTTTGCCTCACTTTTTGTTTATGGTATAAATACGCCGGATGCATACTCATAGTGTGTGCCACTACTGCCTTTATCTGTCATTTATTCTCATTTACTGCTGTGAATAGCATGTGAATTACTTTTTGTTGTTGTTAGCCTAATTATCACACTTAAGGGTGTTTTTACATAAAATATGTGATGAGGATTGGTCTCTGAATCAGAAGACAATGGTTGGTTGTCAAAAGCCTGTGGATCTGTTTCAACAATCATTGTGTACTAACATGTTCAATAAAAACAGTACTCTTCACTTGTGAGTTAATGATAGGGTTTTATTTCATGGACTTCATTACTTTTGTTTTCTTGCTCCTTTTCCACTCAGAGGTTTTGGTATCTGCTTTCACCCTGGTAGTCAAACACTGGCTCTTAGATATGTCAGACAAAAGCATAGTCAGCATCGGGTCAAATCCATTCAGTCAACAAACCCTTTAACCTTTTAAGACACCAAACATTTTATTTGTTCCGAGAACAAAGAAGACTGCACGTGTCACAGAGACACTATTTCAACTGATGTGACATTTATGTAAAATACCTGAGCATCAATAGGATTTGTTAATTACTCTTAGGATAGAACATTGTTTCATTGATCTTAGGCACAATTCTTCATCTTTATTCTTTTGTTATAAGGTTGTGATTTTGTCATTGTCGTAGATAATGTTGCCCTTGATGATGACATAACGAATGAGCTCCTGGTGACCACCCAGCTGGTAGATCAGGTGCTCCCATCTGCAATAAAAAGAGGGAAAGTGTGCAGTTAACGCTGTTGTTCTAGTGAACTAGTGACAAACTTGTGCCAAAAAATGTACAAGAAAATATTTTTATGGTTTAGTTTATATTTAAACCCAAATTAGGTCCTTTTTTCTTTAGAAACGGATCAAGTGGTTCTTCAGATTTGTTTCATGATGCTGGTTAAATATTAAAACAACAGGTTTGTCCATAACAAACACCATGTTCAGGCACACCTTGGACACTCAGGTGAAGAGAGGGGCAGAGCTGTCAACTGATCACCACCTGGTGGTGAGTTGGGTCCGCTAGCGGGGGAAGAAGCCAGACAAACTCGGCAGGCCCAAACATGTTGTGAGGGTCTGCTGGGAACGTCTGGCGGAGCCCGATGTCAGTGCGGTCTTTAACTCCCACCTCCGGGAGAGCTTCTCCCAGATCCTGGGGGAGGCTGGGGACATTTGGCCCTTTTCCACTGCACATTTTCGTAACGGCTCTACTCGGTACGGTTTGACTCTACCCCAATATGGCCTTTTTCCACTGGGGGTAGGACCTGGGACCCGTTACGATTTTTCGTACCTGTTTCAGAGGTGGGTCTAGCCGTGCCGAGCCAGCACTAAAATGTC
>JAQQZY010000005.1:21735267-21745732 GCA_030068375.1 Ostorhinchus rueppellii
AGGTCTCTATCAACTCGTCTCAGGTCAGAGAAGGACATATTTCAGTATGAAAACACGGTGGACTGTTCCTTTAAACACTCATAATATGTATCTAAAGATGATTTCATTCAAGGAAAACTTCTTACTATAACACACTGCCATTATGTTCAATGTGCTCCTCAAATAAGCTTGAAAAAAAGATAAAGTGTTAAAATTTAAAAATACATATATTTTATATACATAAAGATATGTGGGCCTAATATTTTGTAAAAGAACATTCACACAGGTCATTTCTGGACATAACCTGGACTTTTTGTAACATTTTGCTGATAAGAAAGACTGGGACCCCCAAGTAAGACTAGAGAAACGGTGACACAAGTGAATCACAAAACCATAATACAAATACCGTAAAAAGTAATACATACAATCTTCTGCTCTTTGTATAGATCAGGCATCCTTGCACCCATCTGAGACCTAAAGGAGATGGATGGATGGATGGATGGATGGATGGATGGATGGATGGATGGATGGATGGATGATGTTCTACCTCTGACATATAGTGAAAAACATATGACATGAATAGTTTGTATTTTTGATGATCTTTTGCTGTCTGGAAAAAAAAAAAAAAACTTCCCAAACATCCTTAGAATTTTACACAATCTCCAGTATTATAATGAAATATTTACAGAACTATATTTTTTGTGTTTCGCATCAGACTGACACAGAAAAATGCCAATTATTTTGTTCTTCTTGTTGTTTTTGCTTATTATTAACAAGAAAAAAAAAAGCAGTGTCCTGGGTTTGTTTCATTATTTTGCCGAAACATCCAGTTTTGACCTTGATGGAACAGAGCATGTGCAGAAAGCAGCACGTGGGTATAGAGAATGGCTTAAGATTGATACTTAATACAATACTTCACAAATGCATGGGGTGTCCAAAACCTTTTTTTTTTTTTTTGCACCACTGTATTGTATGCATGTGGAGTGCATGTACCATCCTTCCATGCCACCCCATCTGAAGTGCTGTAGGTCCACCCCTGGTTTTACACATGATTTCCCAGGTACCACAGGAAAACTATGCTTCATCTACTAATGCATGTGACAGAGGAGCCCATGTGATCTGTCAAAGTATAAAACATCTCCAGACGCGTTAATCTGTTGCATCTGATATTATTTCTTGTGGATTAATCAAAGACTCCGTGAAGCCCCCAGAAGGGCCCCCCAGAGGTCCGGGCACCTCACGTTGGCAGCCTCCTGCTGTGAGGAGAAGGGTCGTGAGATCCGTGCCAGCTCTGCACAAACTGGAAGGCTCCTTTAAGTCAGAGAAAAATCCGGAGGAGAGGCGGAGCTGCTGCACAGCGCTGTCACTATACAACCTCTGTGTCTGTGCGCTCCTTAGAAATAGATCCACGGGGCAGAGCGGCCACCAGACGGACCCACTGTGGGGAAATGAAACACGCTGCAGGTCCCGAAGACGCAGACGAGCTGGTCAGAGCCGTTCACCTCCTCACTCCTGTCATCACACACCGTCCCGGATCATGTTTTCACCTGCGACTCGGGCTTTTCTGCTTCTTTGGGTCGAAGTTGAGTGAAAGAGAAAGTCCACATTGGATTTGATCCTGCGCACTTGTCTTCTTCTGCGGTGCCACCGTGGATGAGCTCCTTGCCTACTTTATGTTTCAAAAACTTAGACCGGTTTTGTGATTCACTTGTGTCACCGTTTCTCACCTAATTTGGATTATTCTGAAACGAGGAGCTATGTGGATTTTGTTTTTGATCAGTCTGGCCGTGATTCCAGATTCAGGTGAGCGTAATACATATTCATATGATTTATTTATTTATTTATTTAAATCTACTGCTCACATATTGACACATCTTGTCAGTCACTGGCTTCAGTGTGCTGCTCCTCTTCTCATGGACAAGTGCAGCAGGGCAGAGTTCCCCCTGAACCTTTGCAGTCACACCAACAATTTCTATTATTGACATATTATTTATTTTATTTTTTTTTACAGATGTTTAATGTCTTTTAATCTATTCTTGTATTTTATTGTTTTATTTATTTATTTATGTATTCCTCTGTACAGCACTTTAGTCCACTGTGGTTGTTTTAAAGTGCTTTACAAATACAGCTGGATTGGACTATCCACCAAAAGTTAACCATATATGATATTAGCCATATCATAAACTAATAACCTAAATTGTGAAATCATTATTTTTCCGTGAATCGAAAAAGAAAAGCAGAGCTATATGTGCAAAGTGAGTGTCACATTGTTATTGAAATGGATTATGATTAAAATGAGTTTGGATTTACACATGAGGCTCTAAACTGGGACGCCTCATTCTCCTACAAAATTAGTTGTAGTTCATTCTGCTATTGTTTCATTAATAATATACTACCTGTAATTGTACTGAGACAGGTAATAGACTTCAGTATGTTGATAAAAGTTTCAGTCTTCCCACCTTGGCCTCTCTACCTACAGACAGTTATGTAATTCTATCCAAGCTGCTATCAGAGCATATTCTTTTCGAAATAGTTTAGTCCAAAAAACTTGACAGTATGACTGAGCTATGAGGACTCTGACATAAAAAAGAGGAGAGGTCCAGGTTTAAGGTAATAAATCCAGTTTGGAAGATGACACTGCGGCCCTCAGGCTTGCAGAGCGTCTGGGAGGCGTCTCCGAGCAGCTCATCCTCTGAGTGCTGCCAAACTTTATCTATGTCAGAGTCCACGCTCGCTGCAGTCTGTGGCAGGCAGGTGCACAATGCCTCCATTATCCCTTTTGCATAACATTTCCGATCAAGGTAAATCTTTTGTACACACACGCATGTAGTGGGCCAGTGTTTGTGGCCTGCAAGCACACACACCAGCTCTGTTTCTACAACCGACCCTCAGGGGAGTCTGATGATCGGCCACAGGTTCAAACTGCACTGAACTTTTAAACCTGCTTAGAAAGTAAGTTGAAGTGGGGGCATGAACGCTGGCTAGCAAGGTGTTTTATAGCATAATATGGTCAATTATTTTATATAGGTCATAAGATTATCAGCTTTTATGCAACACCCCCTGTAATTGCTTTTCCAATGTGATTTATTTGCTCATGTTGAAAGGTCCCTCCCTTTTTCCTCCTTCTTTTCCTTTATTAGAAACTGTGACCATGAATTATTCAACATCTGCATGATACATATGAAAGATATGTCTCTTTATATGTGTATGGAAGATATTCCTCCTTTTGTTTCATTCATCACATAAACAGATGACATTGGCATCTATAGTTATATGCTGTAGGATCCAATACTTTTAAAAGAAGTGAAAACTGGTCATTGGTCTCTAATCCCGTGGTCAGATCCTTTTCTTCTTTGTACAAAGCTATTATATTGCCTCAGTCCATATTTACACTGCACATGTGTAAATTACTTTGCTTTCTCTTCATCCATCCAGGCCTTACAGTGGAGGTGTTTCGTGCAGGTGTGGCCCCTCGCTGTGAGAGCCGGGCCTGTAACCCCCGCATGGGGAACCTGGCCCTAGGTCGCCGGGTCCTGACGCAGACCGTCTGTGGGAACAATGGCACCGAGCTCTACTGTTCCTACTCTGACCCAAACATCAACCTGGCCTGCAGCACCGCCAAGTGTGCCAAATGTAACGCCGGCTTACCCCTGCTATCCCACCTGGCTGGGGCCATGTCCGACTCATCCTTCCGTCACCCCAATACCTGGTGGCAGTCAGCTGAAGGTGTGGACTCTGAGACGGTGCAGCTGGACCTTGAAGCTGAGTTCTACTTCACACATCTCATCCTAGTGTTCAGATCTCCAAGGCCTGCCACCATGACCCTGGAGCGCTCCCAGGACTTTGGCAGAACGTGGAAGATGCTGCAGTACTATGCCAGCAACTGCAGTGCCAGCTTTGGACTGGAAGAGGGAAAGGCAGGCATGGGCCGAGATGGAGCCACATGCACGTCCAAATACTCAGGGGCTTACCCCTGCAGCCGAGGAGAGGTGAGGAATGAGTGATGTCTGGTTTACCTTCAGGCTCTACACAATAAATGTAAACGCAATGTATCCCCAATAGGCATTTGGAAGAATAGACTGTGCACATTTTAATTTCTTTTTAATTAATGAGCGTCCATCAAAAGTGGTTTGGCAGCTGATAAAAAGCCTTGGTGGGATTTCCTAAGTCAGTCAACAAGCACTGTGAAAGCCAGATGGAGTAGAGGATCAATACACACCTGCAGATAAAGCCGACTTTCTGTCACTCCAAGGTATAATAATAAGAAAGACTCACATTATGATCATTTTGACAGAAATTGTTGTGAAATGACTAGGAAGGTCTTGCATTTAATTTTCACAGAAATAATGATTTTTAAAAACTTTGAATCAACCAAAAATAGAAATTGTTATATCTTATGCAAATCACAGACATGTGTCGTCTCCTAAACCTAACCAAAGAACTTTTATTGCCTACATCTAAACACATACAGGTTGTCATAGTTGTGATGTGAACTCCAGTCACTACTAGCAAAGTATCCACCATGCACATGATCATCTCCTGCCTATAGAAGAAGAATAACAAAGTTTTGGGGACATTGTTTTGCTTTATTTTTCATATATGTAATAGAAATGTACAATGGCGGCATTTATTTCTGGGTTCTGATTCCAAAAATGCTCTTTTATAATTGGATGCTGTGACACATTTGACCAAAACACTGCAGTTCCTGTGGTTTAGACATTGTACTTTTGCTCCTCCATACTACAAAGTACTTCTGGTGTCATTTTCTACGGTACATTTGCAACAGGCAGATCATGATGCTGGATAGACTACAAACAACAAATGACAAACTGCCTTTTCTCTTAATGTCTGTCCTTCTACTGGAACAAATTTACTTCATTCTGCAGTAAGTCACGCAACATACACAAGTCATATGGCATACTTAGCACACTGAGCAGAATGAAAGCAGAGCGTAGTCAGGTGGGGGAAGCCGTGTGTGAGTGTGTTTGTGCATGTGCATGAGTGAGCGTTTAATAGGCGTACTTTGACTGTAGCACAAGAGGGCTTCCTGAAGTCCACTGATGTTTAATTGAAGCAGTGTGTGTGTAAGGGAGCTGTGGTGCACATGTGTGTGGGGAGGCACATGCCAGGCGTGGTGCTGCTCAGAACACCCTGCAGTGATGTTGTATGTGATGTGTCCACACTGGGATCTCCCCATTACGACTCCTTCTCAGTCCTCCTCACAGCTGTTACAGCCCTATACTACCGCTCTATCATAAATCTTTCTATATGGTCTGTTTCTTTGTGTGAGTTTGAGTATTAAAAGCTTCAGTGTGTAATTTTTAGTGACATCTAGCTGTGAAGTTGCCGATTACAACCAAATAGAAACCCACCTCTCCTTCCCTTACAGAAGCATCAATGCACGAAAAAAGCCCTTGTCAGAGCCGGTGTTTATAATTTTCTTTTTAGGTAAGGAGATATTAACTATGGTCCACACTCAAACACTGGAGTTTTTGAGTACCTTAACAGCTATAAATCAAATAAAGAAGTCTGCTCTGAGTTAAATTAGGAACATGGTGAGAAGTGACCTGCTCCCTCTCTAGATATAAATGATTCATTCTAAACTAACAAAAACAATTATTCTATTCATGTGATTATACAGCAGTTAAAATATAATGATGCATATTATATATCATTTGTGTAATAAGATCTCCCTAAATCCCCCTTAATCTTGCTCGCCCTCAAATAGTGTCTAGGTATTTACATATGAACATGTTTGCACATGTTGTCGTTCTTTTGCATACGAGTAAGACAATGCATGTAATTAATGCATTTCTGATTTTTTATTTTTTTTTGTCTTTTTTTCAGAAAGGTGTAAAAATAGCAACTATTTCTTTTTTTCTTTTTTTTTTTTTTTAAATTGGCTTCGTTATGACTCCGCCACCTGTGCCAGGAACACGATCTTTGCCTTTTGACCCTTTCAACTGATTGACCTCCAGGTCAGAGGAGGTCAAGTGGTGCTCTAACAGACATACTACAGCTGCTGCTGCTCATCTGTTCACATGTTCTCTGCTTCTGTTTGTTTTTGTTGTGATGGAGGTGACTCATCCAAAAATTCTGACAGATAAACTGTCTGTGGTCTGTTTAGGCTGATGACAGCAAAGTAAGTCTTTACAGAGTCTGTTGGTTTGTGGATATAATGCCTCACTTTGTTTAATGCACAAATATCTTTTATGAGCATTGATGTGGACTTGATTTAGTTCAGATTAAAATATCAAACTAATGTAAATTAAATTCATTACCACAACTCTGCTAGATTTTTTTAAAACAAAATTACAACTTTTCTCATAAATCTTACAAATAGTAACAGTGAAAGATAAATCCTTTGACAGAAATGAACCACAAGAATGTAAACTGCTTTTCTCTGTTTTGTACCATAATAGATTGGATATCTTTGTGTTAGTCACTTGGACAAACCCAGCAATTTTGAAGATACCTCCAGTGGATCTTCTACACATTAATCTACAAGGTGCAACCACATGAATACTTTATAGTTTCCACTTTGCTACTATTGCACAATGAACTTGTGTCATGAACATCACTATTTCAGACTAAGACAGTGAAGACTAAAGCTCTTAAAAACATAATTGCATCAGCAATATGTATTCAAATACTTAAAGTACCCAAAAAAGCACATTACCTGACAGATAACTTGATTTAAAGGGTACTTGCACGCATTGCTGTTGGCAAAATGTGTTGCACGTGCAGCTTTGTAGTGTGTATCAAAGCATGTTGAGCTGCATATGAGTGTCTGTGCTTCAGTGATCAGATAAGTGGGAACTTTGATGGATGGTAGTGAAGGTTTGAAGGGGAGTGTGTGTGTGTGTGGGGTGGGGGGGTCTTAGCTGGCAGCGATTACAGGGAGCAAGTATTCTCAGCTTTCTGCTTTTTCCCACAAACATGAAAGCATGTCATCTCTTGTGGAAAAAAAAAAAAAAGCTTTCACCTGTAAAGTGGGGAAAAGGTAGTTTGGTGTGTGTATGACTGTGCAGGACTCCTTGTCTTATTTATGAGGTCAGCCTGGCTGTGAGAATGTGAGTGTTTGTTGTGGAGGCTGACCTCCTTAGGGAAGAGAGTGAGGCAGACCAGGCTACACACACACACACACACACACACACACACACACACACACACACACACTTACATCCATGCCCTTTCAGATAAACACATACAGTCAGTTCTCCGTCTGTGTGCTGGGAAGGAAGTGCTGTTGCTCTGATGGATATTGGTACTGTTGGCTAGACACCCATCCCCCCTCTCTTTTTCTCTCTCAGTCTTTCTCCTTCCATCAATGCCCATTGTGCCTGTTTACCAGATTACAGTCCACAGTGCTTTGATGGAATTAGGACTGTTAAAGCCAGACTAACTGTATTTTTCAGCCTCAAACAGGATGAAAGTGGACAAATACCCCACATTTCCTCTGGTCTCTGTGAGACAATCCTAAAATGTTCCAAAAGTTTGGCCTGAAGCACAGTTGTAAAAACTTTTAATGCATTTAACTTCAACACTCTGATGTTTAATCTCTAATGACTAATAATTAATATCCACTAAGTTAATCAGACTGCAGTAACAAGAGTGTGATGTAATGTATGATTTAAAACAGGCTGTTTTTTCTTTCATAACTTATAATAACAAAAAAATGTAAGTTTAAGAAAAGTTCATCTTTCACTAATTGTAGAAAACTCATACTTACTCATGATACTCATACACTCATGATACAATATCATCATGAGACTTTGCCTATGACAATGATGACATGATACAACAATGCTGTGATAGTTGATACATTATTATCATCTGTGACACATAAAAATGACTCAAATAACCCTTGTGAAGGTAAAAAGCAGTAATTATGTATGTGTTCACTGCATTGTGGTGTCAGTGACCCATACTTTGACAAATGAGATGGAATGTATGAAAAGTGCAGAATTTTAGCCAAGTATGCGTTTAACACACACACACTGACTGCAACTTACCTTACCTTACAGTCTTTAATGTGTGTGTGTGTTGATGGGTACGGAACAGTTTTTATATGAGAGTCCAAGCAATTGTTTTTGTTTTTGTTTTTTGTTTTTTTTGTATGGATGACATATAATGACAATATTCTATTCTATTAAACTGCTATATAGACATATTTATCAAAATACAAATGCTTAATGTAAGTATCAGTACCCAGACAAAGTAATCCGATGTATTCCACTATCAATATTTTGCTAACGCTAAACGTGTTCTTACAGCTCATATTTCAGGAAACACAGCCTAACTAATCTGCTGATCACAAAGAGAAGTTACTAAACTAGTCCAATAGTATTAAACAATTAAGGGTTAAACACCTATGATTTGTGTGTGTTTCTGTTGTTTGTATTTATTTTAATTTATTGGTTTATTTAACAGAGATGCTGTACATAAATTCACATTGCCGTAAATGCACCTTGAGTTAGCCTAATGGCCATTTTTTATCTGCAGGCCCTGGACAGATGTTCGATTGTGACTATAAAACGTAAAGTTATAAACATGTAAGTCAAAAGATGTATGTAAATTTAGAATCTAATATGTATGTGTTACATCAGTGTTGGAGTCTGTTATGGTTGCTTATGTTAGCTGGCTACATTTCCATGCTAACATTCGCCGGTGTTACTGCTGTAGAGGAAAAAAAGTAATGCTTTAAAGACCTCAGTAATGGCTGTTATCCTTTTTGTGGGAGAACCATCTTTGTGGGAGTCCTCATAGAAGTCGATCTACTGACTGTCATCGCAGATGTTGGGAACTCTGATACAAACTTAGGATAATTAACATTTAGAGGGCTCCGTTTTAGATGTTTTCAGTTGCAATGAGTTTTTTTAATGCATTCCACAGTACGACCCTTTTTTCTATGGTTATGATTTTTGTGGCTTTATTTCTTAGAGGTGACGGGAAACCAGAGCACAGAGATGGAGAATGTCTTGAGATAAACTGGGATTTGATTCTTGTCTTGTTGTGGTTTATTGTCAGTGCTTTTTGCCCTGAAAGATCCTCAGTGTCCCTGGGTTCATGTCCTTACAGCACATAGAGTAACATAAACAAGAGTGTTATCAGTGTGTTTACACATGCTAATTTTGGATTCCTCATTACATGGAAAACTATGAGGCATGAATTTGTAGTGAAAACTCCAGGGAGTTCTTTTGCAGTGGTATTTTTGTCTATAGGAAAACATGGCCTTAATGTGTTTTTATCAGCATTTGCTTGTGTACGGGTGTGTGTGTGTGCGCTGGTGTTGCTGTGGTGTCGCCGAGCTGTCGCAGGCCTTTTGTCCAGCTCTGAGTTATGTGAAGCTGCATCTCCATCCCTGTCTTTGTCTGGCCCTGCTGTCCTTGCTCTCCCGTGGACCGGCGCCCCTCGTCCTATTTGTCGTGTTCTCTTAATTGCGGACCACAATGCCGTGACCCCATGACCTTTTCCAACAACAGGGAAATTAATAGTGCCCCTCCCATCACACTTTTGGCAAGTCATATAGCCAATGAGGGAGCAGCATGGGGGCTTTGCTTACATTTCAACCAAAGCTTCTATCGAAAACACACACTCACTCACACAGACACACACTGCTCTGCCAATAATATCAATGACAGCCAGCCAGTGACGACAACACATACTCTGCTGAAGAGACACACTACAAATACACACATTTCTTTCACAGCGAGAGTTGGGGCATGCACCAACTTTTTCACCCCGACAACAGCAGCGGTGTTGGTTGCTAATGGCAGCAGTAGCCATGGTGATGGCAGCCTATAAAAGGATCTTCAATTTGAAAGATGTCCAGGGACCAGACAGGGCAAAGAGAAAGAGGAAGAAAGGGGGAAAGAGGACAGCCAGCTCCCTCGTGGTCATGTGAGGATGTAGATAATGACAGCGGGTCACAAGGCCAAAGTTTAGTGCACAACTGACACCAAAACCATTAAAATGACAGATGTAGTAACATGAGGAGCACCAATGGACCTGATTGTGCCACTGTATTTATCTGCTCTAAATCATCAGTAGCAACAGAGATCATTTTGAATAAATGTAAATATAAATCCAGAAGTACAATTCCCATGCAGCTCCCAGCAGCTTCATTAGGGGGTCAAAAATTATTGAATCTCCAAAATGCACTTAGATTGTTGTTGGGGATTTTTTTGGGGTTTTTTTCTAATTGTTATTCCAAAAATATTGTAACCAGGTGTTGGTGTATTGACAGGAAATTACATTATTAAGAGGCAATGAAATGGAAGTCAGCAAACTGTTGTGGAAAAAGTTATTATTCAACATTCAGGTGTTTCTTCTCTCTGTTCCTCTAGCATCATGTGAAATAAGGCACTTTAGATGTTGGCTTATAGTTATCACAATCACCATTACCATAGAGCAGTGGTTCTCAATTATTTTCTCTCAGGCCCCCCTTTAGAGGACGAAAAATCTCCAGGCCCCCCCTCAACCC
>JAQQZY010000005.1:21745832-21760649 GCA_030068375.1 Ostorhinchus rueppellii
GATCCCTTGCCCCCCCCCCCCCCCCCCCCAAGAGGGGCCCGCCCCACTATTTGAGAAACACTGCCATAGAGTAACAACAACCTTTAATATACAAACTAGAACCTTACCCAGTCCACAATCCAGACCAAACAACCAATCCTGAACCATAATTAAATTAGTTTCTGATGTGAAAAGACTTTTTTTTTTTTTGACTAAGATGATTGTAAGCCTTTTTAAAATAAAAAAAAAAAAAAAAAAAAAAAAAAAAAAAAAAAAGGTGGAAAGAGGAAAACCTGAGCCAATGACGTACACATCTACAAACTGATCAATGTCAAGTAGAGACACCGCCCACATCAGTATTACCATAAGATATAGGTATATATGTCACACAACTGCCATGTGGAAGTGAGTCTCATGGGTATAAATTGACAACAGTCTAAAGGTTATTTGTCAACTTCATGGCCTGTCAAACCATCTTAGATTGATGCAAAAGTCTGTTTTGCTAAATACAAATTTAGGTGTAAACTGACACATAATTTAGTATGTGTCAGTTTATTTTAGTGTCATTGCACATTCTGGTGTTGCACAAAAAGACCAAAAGTCTCTCCTGTCCTTTTCCACAGGTGATTTATCGTACCCTTCCTAAATGGGAGTCCTTGGATCCATTTGGGGTGGAGGGACAGCAGCAGCTGAGGGTGACAAACATCCGAATCCGCCTGCTGAAGCACCAGCTTTGCCCCTGCCAGGCCAAAGACCCTGCCTCTGCACATGAAGCTCTTCCCACACAGCATTTCGCCATCTATGACCTGATAGTGAAGGGAAGCTGTTTCTGTAACGGACACGCAGAACAATGTGTTCCTGCAGCAGGTTACCAGCCTGTCAGAGATCGCACCAACCATGTCGTAAGTGAAGGATAATGTACAGCAGGGCTGTCCAATCCTGGTCCTCGAGGGCTGGTGTCCTGCATGTTTTAGATGTTTCCCTCTTCCAGCACGCCTGATGGTCGAAATCAGGCTTCTGCGGAGCTGGATGACTGGCTTATCATTTGAATCAGGTGTGTTGGAAAAGCGGTACATCTAAAACATGCAGGATACCGGCCCTCGAGGACCAGGATTAGACATCCCTGATGTATAGGTTTTCCAATTCTTCTCATCAATATGAAAAGGCTTAAAGGTATCCTGTGGAGTTTTGTTTTGGAAACATTTCACAGTGTGTTGACAGTATACTTTGTGAGTAGGCTGATTACCTTTCCAGTTACCTTAGCAGATTTTTTCCATTTGATCCATCATAATTAAGATTATAATGTTGAAAGCAGACATTGTATGTTCTGTATATCAGCCTCCCTGTGTTGGCAGGCCGATTAATGGCAAGTAAATACAGGGCTGAGTTGGGGGCCATCCCTTTTCCCTCTCCTGCTTCCTCTATTTTTTTTGCTCTGTCTGATCTGATAAACGGCTGCCTTTCCGCTGAAACCCAAGAGATGTAGAAATTGATTGAAATAGTGTCTAATGATGGAGTAGATGTGTGTGCATTGATAAAGGTGTGATTCAGTGTTTTTGCTGGAGATTAACCATATCAGACCCAGGCTCCTATCGCAGCCATCTCCAAAAAACATAAACAATGGACCGCTTTGAAGCAGATTGCTGGTTCTGCTGCAATCAGCAGAGCTCATCGGGGAAAGTGGAGTTTCCTTTGACTTACAAGCACAGACATCTTGAAACTTATTTAACTAATATAATACATGAAAAAGCCTGATATGAGATTTTGAGGACAATACTCATGTCAAACATAAATAACTTAAAAATTTAGTTGAAAAATAAACATTTTGATCATGATTCTTAATACAAGTACTATTTCTTTTACCTTGTCCAGGCAGGTGCAAAGCGGATAATTAATTTTTTTCCCTTTCTTTTCTAAAAATAAATATTTTTCACTCTTTTAAGGTTTCTGCTGGATGACTTACTATAAAATGAAAAGGGTGTTTTAGTCAGAAATCAAAGTATTACAAATCCCTGAGTTGTTTGAGTCACATTTGTTGTTAACTCTGGGCCATCACCTTTAGTGGATTTTACCAGTGCACAAAACCAAATTCATTATCATATTAGGGAAAATGATAACTGATGTTTTCAATAGTGCATAATAACAGGAAAAAGCGAATTCTTGTACTTTTTTTTTTTTTTTTTTAAATCTTAGAATGGGACATGTATCTACAGCTGCTTTTGGCAGATTTATAACCTGACACAAACATAAAAACAATGGAATTCAAGTGAATGCAGCTGGAATTCTTTGTCAAATGGACAATTTTGGTTGGTATGATCATCGAACTTCTTTATTTCACATTCCCAGATTTCAGCCATTACTTTGATAAGTCAATGTTATTATAACCAATAGAAGAAATGCCTCATGACTTGCACTTGACAAGGATCATGCTTAAGAGTGAATGAAATGCAGTTGAGATTATTTTACATTCATGATTAATGCATTTCCACTCCCTCTGCTTATCATCAGGCATTCAATCATTTGTTGAATGTATATTGTTTAAGAAAACAGTACTACTCACTTGGATAAGCAACTAAAAGTTACTAAAATGCACATTCTTTTATCCTGATATAAAACAGAGAAACTGTTTTGGTATTTTACTTGATGAATAAATTAAATGATTAATTTACAGTAGAGGTTTTCTGATGCTGATACCAGCATTTGTGGAATAAAGCTTCTGATAGCTGATTTATTGGACATGGTTGTTTAAGTCTTTAATTATGCCAAGAAATTCCAAGTAGCTCCACTGAATGTTTTCATCAGGATTTCCTTCTTTGAGGGCAGAAAATCCTCTGAAATAGTATTTAGACCACGGGATTGGGAAGCTCATGCCAGAATGTAACATTAATTAAAAAAAAATAAAAATTAAAAAAAAAAAAAAAAAACCCAACATTTTCATGCTTACTTGGATGGATTGTTGCACACAGAATGACAGATTTAGTTTTTTTTCTTTTTGTTGTTGTTGTTTTTTATTTGTTTTTGCCAACATTCTCCCAAAACATGAGTGTGACTGCACAGATGACTTAAAGTTTGAACTGTAAATCTCTCCTCACTGTCCTCACAACATTACCTCAGGTCATTGGAGTGCCATGCAGGAGCGTTCAGTAAACACACAGAGGTTATATAAGTGGGTTTTTGTCCTGCCTATCAGCAGATTGTTTTGTGTCTCTGTTTCAACCCAGAGCCGGCATTTCTGACAAAACCCAAACAAGCAGAGCAGCACAAGAAATGAGATGAGGGCAGAGATTGCCGATCACTCAGGGAAGGAAAGGGAAGGGAAGGGCGTGTGTGTGGGGGCATGCATTTTTGAGCCTTTCATAAAAGTGTGTGAGCTTACTGTGAAATGTATAACCAATTTATTTTCCTTTCTCCTAATAAGTGCACAATATGTCATGTTTGTTTGGTCTGCTAAAGGTCTGAGGTATGTGTGCTTAAGCATGCCGTGTTTTGTCTGCTCTGTGTGTGCATGTGTGTGCAGTAATCAGTGGTGAAAGTGTCCCTGATAAACTGAGCTATTACTGCCCAGACGCTGTGAGCAGGAACGAAGGGACTGGATTGTTTGTTGTCGTTGTTTTGTGCTGCTGTTCCCCCACATGGGGTTTTGTGGTGCAGGGTAATTACACTGTCTGTTAGTCAGTCACAAAGCCAAAACACACACACACACACACACACACACACACACACACACACACACACTTACACTTAATGACCCCCAGGGCTGGCTACTGAGAATTTAGCAGCAATTAAGGTTTGTGTGCTTCTTTGTGTTTTACCATCTCTCTGCCTATCTTTCCATCACTTTGTACCACACTTTCTCTCATATTACCTTTCATCATTTTCTTTGCTTTACTTTGTCTCTTTTTTTAAATTTATCTTCACATCATTTGTTTTGCACTTACTGTGTTTTCTTAAGGAGGAGCTGAAGAGAAGCCCATTTTACACATCAACTTTAGTTCACTCCCTTCTAATAGAATGTTAACCCAGTGAAATCATGTGAAATATATATCTTCTATGGCTTTAGGGGAAGCTTTCAGAAAATCCCTTGATGTCATGAGACTTAGGTCATTATGAGCTTTTATACTGGAGGGAAAAAGTGACAGGGACAATGGCAGTGAGCAAATAAGATGAATCTGCGGGAACATTTCACATCGTTATTGGAGCTTGATCTAAAAGGTCTTCTTGAGTGGTTGTTTTTAAAGAAGTTGGGGTCTTGATGGTAGAAGGTAGTGCTTCTTGTTAAGTAGACCATAAGTAAAGGATAAAGTATGCTGGCATTGGTGTCATGTACACACTGACTATTAACTACAGTATTTGCATGTAGTCATGCATAGGAGCTCTTTATTAGTCATTACAAGTAATATATTAAAGCTGTGTTCTGCAGGAGTATAGTGTACAACTACTAGGCCGTTAACTAATAGATTTCCTCCCATAACCTGGCCATTACTGCTTACTGATAGTGCATAAGGAAGTAACTGTATATGAACTATGACCTTAATTTGATCTACTCAGTATGAGCCTTATATGATAGTGCTGACTGTTTTATTCAAAACAACAGAAGTATCATAATGCCCAAATAGTTGTAAATTCATTCATATGTTTTTAATACTAAAAGCAGGTTTTGCTCATAAAGAATTCAGTTGTAATTTTATAGTAACTAGTGCTAGTGAATTACTTGTAGTTAAAGTATAGTCATGTGGAATATGGCATTAAAAGGTGCTTTATAGTGACTAATGAAGAGCCTTTATGCTGTTAATGTTAGAATGAGTGGTTAAGGAGATGCAATCATATAGGTGGAAGCAAATTATTTACTGTGGTAACTCTGAAAGGAGGCAGCCAAAAGTAGTAGTGTTTGCTCCTGTTGGGTTTCTGCAAATTGGCTTTAGAGTCCGGTTGCCACCAGCTCTATTTGTAAAGTGTCATGAGATAACTTTTGTTATGATTTGGCACTATATAAATAAAATTTGATTGATAGTAGTAGAAGAAAGGATCTAATCATACTGTACAAGTGGAATATAATATACATAATGCTGCTTTCACTTTTAATAAGATGAAATGAAAACTGTTGTGTTGTCATTACCTTTACAACAAGCCGTTTCTGTCTACAGAGGGAGCAGTTCTCAATATTATAACACCAGATCGTCATAGGAACTTAAAACAGACTTCCTTTTCTCTGGAGGGGAACATCTATTGTTAAGGTGCATTACTTACTGTCAGCGACCATGTTTGCATTTACACCAGAATTGATATTAGCTTAAAAGCCTCAGATGGACAAAACAAACATAGGTTTTAACTATTCTTTTGGCCACCCTAGGGGAGGGAGAGGTGGGAGAAGAATAATCTGCAATCTCTAACTTCACCACTAGATTTCACTCTAATCACACACTGAACATTTAACTGGTTAATATCTGTGCTTTTATTACTAAGTGTCACCAAATAGGGTGTTGGTATCTGAAGATGCTGGAATGATAAACAATCAGTGTTCGGAAGCTTCCACACATATTTTTGTCAGCATTTAGAGTCTCATATCACCCAGCCTGCTTCTGTCCTCTGCGTGGCGGTGATTACATAGTTGCGTGTGTTGAGCTCTCAGTGTGTACATGTGTTAATTGTCCCATATCACGGTATGGTAAACATATGAAATGGGTTGAAATACCAGCTGTCTGGACCCATGCCAGATGCTGCTGGCCTTTTCCCCTTCTTTTCCTTCCTCTGTGTCCTTTCTCTCTGTGCCCCTCCTTTTTCTCCGGTGTGGACTTTTTCATTAATTGCCTCTTTTTCTGACTGGTATTGAGTCCCCTGCCACTAATTTTCCTGGACCTGACATTCATGCAATTGCTCCCTGTATTAGGGTGATTGAAATAGTGTGTGATGTTTGTAAAGTCAGTCATGTGTGCATGTCTGTGTGTGCAGAACTGATCCAGAGTCAGAGCTCTGTTCCTCTGGCATGTGGATGTGTTTAAGGCTATACCGAGCACTGTGATTGTGTGCTTTTCAGTGTGACATCTATTCAGGAGTTGGTGACACAGCACATTGTGGGAAATGAATGACTAAATGAGCTAATGTGCATTTACAACTATTTTCTATGAATATGTGCTATGAATGTGTATCTGTGTGGACTTACCTCTGTAATCATTGTATAATTGTGTGTGTGTGTGTGTGTGTGTGTGTCCTACATTACGGTTGCTCGCTGTAACGCAAACAAATAAAGAGCTTCCTCAGATGCCTTGAACCCCCCCTTTCAATCATTATCCAGCATGCATGGCATTCCAGCTCACAGGAATGACAAGGAGATTGTTATTGTGCTCTCAGTGCTGCATACTTCCACCCTCCGCATACACACACACTTGTAAACACACACATACAATCACACACAGGCTTTTCAGACCAGAGGCCCTTTTTTGTTTCCAGTGATGAAGCCAAACAATCAATTTCCATTCACTAATTTCAGGCAGAGAGGGACTGAGAATGAGATGGAGTGGGAAGAAATTATTCCTAATTTCTTCCCACTCCATCTCATTCTCAGTAAATGTCTGTCTCTTTATCAGTTCAGAGAAAAAGAGGAAGAAAAACATTTTTAAAGAAAGACAGTGTATCTGAAAGGTGAAACAAAATAGAAAAATCAGTGTTTTTGTTATGAATTTTACATGATAAGAGGAGTCCTCACCCCCAATGTGCTTGTTCTCACATGGGAAACTTTCCTCTCCATCTCACTGACCTCTTTGTTCATCCTGTCTCTACCTCCATCTAATATTTTCCTATTGCTAATGAGCTCTCACTCTCTTTTTAAGGTCCATGGGAAGTGTGTGTGCAGACACAACACTGCAGGTGATCACTGTGAGTACTGTGCACCTCTTTACAACGATCGACCCTGGCAGGCGGCTGATGGACTCACAGGAGCTCCTCATGAATGTCGGAGTGAGTCATACTTATAGACTTGCACCTTTACACAGAAGGAACACAACTAAATGTTATAAAGCTGTGTCACAGGTTGATTTTTCTATACCTTTTTTCAGAAATGGAAAGACACATTTCTTTAGGTGACAATTTAACTGTTAGTTTGACAAAAGTAAATAGGAAAAACTTTGCTAAGCTAAGCTGTGATTCAAAAGCTATGTATATAAATATGTAGTTAAAGGTACAATATATAACATTTGCACATGTTAGGGCTTGTGTGACATTTGTGTTGGAGTTGCTCCATTACTGCATTACATTATATTTTGGTAGCTCATATTTCCACAAACAATTAAGAAGCAAGACTGTCTACCAAAGGGTCATTTCCTTTTTCCAATGTCATGTAGGTTTCGCCACTATCATTACTCTTTAGGAGACTAGTACCAAATCCCATCCCACTCATTCCTTGGCGAAATTAACCTTATCACAGATTAAAAGTCAATATTTTCATTCCAATTAATTATTGGGCACATTTTTTACTTAAGCTACATATTTTCTGAAGAGGCTGGCTCTTGAAGGATATTTTCTAGAGACCTTCATTTGAAGTGAATTTGATGATTTTTTTTTTTTTTTTTTTACTCTTGCCAGATTTGCTGACACAGATCTCTTCTAAAGGAAGATGGCAGGACAAAAAAGCAAACCATATTAATAAACTTACAAAGAACTGATGTTGGTTACCTGAAAAAACAAAAACCCATTATAATACTGATTTATAATTCAGTTCAGAATTCATTAATATACTTTCATCCATGTACATAATGCTTTTTATGACTGCGCCCACTTAAGACACTTTGGTCTTAGAACAGTTAAAGAAGCAGAGAAAATGGTCATTATAGAGGTTGACAACTGAGGAAGCTCAAATATGAAGGA
Source organism: Ostorhinchus rueppellii (assembly GCA_030068375.1). NCBI lineage: Eukaryota > Metazoa > Chordata > Actinopteri > Kurtiformes > Apogonidae > Ostorhinchus > Ostorhinchus rueppellii. Next base: position 21,753,672 of record JAQQZY010000005.1, read on the forward strand.
TTACTGATATATTGGAAAAAAATTTTAAAAAAGCAATTCTTGCATGAAAATGTTTACACATACTACTAAAATTGGTGAATTTTAGGGTTTTTTTTTCAAGTTTATTATGCAAGTTAAAAATCCATTAGACATTACAACAAAGTGAGTGTGAAGTATCATTAAAAAGGCTCAATAAAATAAATAATTAAAACTGTACTTGAATAAATGAGCATGTTCTCCTTCCATTTCCACAGTTAATGTATGTCCATGTAAAAGTACATCATTATATACCATTATATCAGTCTGAACCCACAGCTCTGTTACCTGTTTACTCAGTTCTCCACCTTCCACTCTCTCACTGCAGAGTGTAAATGTAATGGACACGCCCAGAGCTGCCACTTTGACTGGGCAGTGTGGCGTGAGTCTGGCCAGCGAAGCGGAGGAGTGTGTGACTGTCTACACAACACAGAAGGACGTCAATGCCAAAACTGCAAAGCCGGCTTCCACAGAGACCCCCACCGACCCCACACTGCCCCTGATTCCTGCAAACGTAAGACACTACTTTCACCATCAACCTGAAGTTTTTTTTTACGTTATTGAAAATACATTAAATCAAGGAAGACATGTGCAAGATGTGAATTTACCAACTTTTACCACTGGTCAGTGAATTCTGTTGTTTTTATTTGTATTATTTTCCTCTACAGACAAAATGGTGCAAAATTGTCACAATATTAGTCACCAAGACCTTGGTATGTTAAAGTCTTAACTCATCATGAGGCCTCCAGTCAGGGATGGATCCAATTGTAAATAATACACACACAAACATAATACTATATTATAAGATTACATACTGAGTATATGTTGTAAAGTAAATTTTTCCACCACAGTACTCAACAATATTTAGATTTGAAGACATTTTACAAATAATTAGGACATTAATTTAACTTGACTCTAAATTTTGACAGACACCCTGAAGCCATAACCACGACATGTAAAACACAATGTCATCAAACACAATTAATCATATGAGTGTTGACAAAATGTTGCTGGTGTATATCATAACATTAACCTCATACACACCACACTGGCACAGTGCTCCCATTTTCTTAAGGAATGCTGAGGACGGGAATCACAAGCTGGGACGTGCTCATATTGTTGATTTGTGACGGGCACCTGGCTCTACGTGCGTGAGTGTGTGTAAGAGAGAGAGACAGCAGACGACCCACGCTACATCCAGTGCTTACGCTGTAGTTAATCATCAGATAGCAGCATACCTACGTTTTGACTCAAAGCTCTTCACACTGCCCCATTTGTCCATCTCCGCTTGTTTTGCCGTTTCTTACTTGTGACTCAGAGCTTGAGTATCTTCACGTTAATCATTGGTAGTATTTGTAACTGTGTGAGGGTCTTTTGTGAGTGCGTGTGGGTTGCTGCTTGACGTGCTTCGTGCTGCCCTCCGGTGATGAGACGAGTCTTAAGTAAACATGAGATAGTCATCCATAAACACAGAGCAGTGGCTACATTCTCCCTCTGATTATCTGTCTGATTTGACCCAGTGAGCTCAGTCCTGTGGAGCATGTTGGACTCATCATCCTTGAGACTGCATCTACTTTATTCCAAAACAACTGTCAAATTGCACCAGACCATTTAAAAACACCTTAGTTTGAGTAGAAAGCATAATGTTGGCTAATGATCCAATTTTGTCACCAAAAGTTGGAGTGTTGTGCTTTTTTTTTTTTTCACACCTGAAATCTCAGTTGTGGAGGCCAGAAGGCTAATGATCCTCACTGACGGCTGATTGCTGGAAAAAAAAAAAAAGAAAAGAACTGATGGCATGCTTGGAGAACCCCTAAGATGAAGGAGCAGGTTGTGAAATCCTGCTGCAGCCGCTCGCTGACAATGGAGGAATTTCCCTCCGTCTTGAAGAACATTTCTTTCATACCAAGCACCAAGGGGCCCAAGAAAGAAAACACCCATGTCAAGTGCCACACAAGCTCATACACACCAAAACACTTTAGTTGGAGGGAAAGTTACAGTGTGTGTTTGTGTATGTGCGGTGAGTTTGTTTTCTGTGGTTGTTCAGGCAGGTGCCCTGTCATGTCTCAGCAGACGGTCATAAAGTTTTCATTGTCAGAGCTGCTGAAGCTGACAGCTTTCATGAATGTGTGAACAACCATACAGACATATTAGCATACATAAGTCCTTGTGTAGTGTGACCCTTTCAAATGCTCATAAATTCCCACACTGATATGTAAATACACAGGAGCACAATATCGCACGTGTTTTGGCTTTACATGGAGCTCATGTGGTGTGGTGTAATCTCTGTTAATTATAAACGTGTGGAGGCTGTACACTTTACATAAGATAGAGTTTTTAAATTCAGATGCACGCTCACATTAACTAAATAGACAGACTGATGTCAAACCTCCTATTCATCCTATTCTGTAAAGAAAAATCTGTCCATTTTTGTGTTGGTTCAGCAGTTAAATATCTGGGTGCACATGTGAGCGTGTCTAGAAAGTCCTAAAGGTGCTATCTTTATGATTATATTGATATTGTGCAGGTCAGTCTTTTGATAAGGTTTATCTTATCTGTGTTGCCTGGTGGTGTTTCATTTGATTAAAAACAACAGCAGGTCTGTCTGGTTCATAGCCCAGCACATCTGCATCCAGAAAGGTGTATGGAGCAACAGAACTGCTCTTTTTTTTGTTATACATTTTGTTAGAGGTTTTTTAGAGTTTTGCATAGATGACGCTATAATTAACCCTATAATTAATATACACTTAGAAGCCCCCCATCTAGAAAAAAGATAAGTTAACCCTATAATTTGAAAAACAGAGCAACAACTGGAAGGATCTAGGTGATGGTTCAGAGTGGCACCCCACTATTTAATTCATTTTTTTAATGATAAATTAGCTAGATTCCTATTCTTATTCGTCTTGCTCTTTTTTTTTTTATCAGACATCTCTGTTTATCACTGCAAATCTGTATCTTCTCATATTTAAGTGCCAATTTTAAGTAATAAGAATGGATTAGATTTCTATAAAGCTTTTTGAAGGCACCCAAAGCCCTTTACATTATTGATCCATTATTCATTTGCTCTTACATTCATACTCTGGTGGTGGTCAGCTCTGTTTGTAGTCACAGCTGCCCTGGGGCAGGTTGATGGAAGTGTGGCTGCCAATTTGCACCAAACAGCCCCTCTGACCACCACCATTCATACACCAGTGTGAGTGACACTGGAGGTAAGGTGGGTAAAATGTCTTACCCAAGAAGTGATAGTTACTTACACGGTTGCCCATGAAGTTGGCATAATTTTGTTTTCAGACATATTCCTCTGTTTATTTCTTTTCATATACACCAGTAATCAGCTTTAACTAGTTACAAGGATTACATTACACCCTATCTGTCAAGAATAAATCACAATGTCACAATCATTTCATTCAAGATTCAAGAGGTAAAATTATTTTATTCCAACTTCTTATGAGTAATAATGTATTCAATGAACAATTTGTCTTATCAGACTTAATGAGATGTTTGGGTTTTAAGACGAACATAAACCATCTAGTCTTGTTTTCTTTAATCTCAGCTGTGAACTCTCATACAGGAATAAAATCACCTTTTTCTGTGAATGGACTAATCAGTTAATCAAGTAATTATTACACCCTAATGTTGTAAACTGTACCACAAGGCAATTAGACCAATTATTATCTTAAATATTATTAAGTGCATCTCTGTCATTCAGTAATCGGTCAACTTGTACAAATGAAAATAGGCTGCTGTTAAGTATCTGTACAAATGTAACAAAATACATGTCATTCTTCAATTTATGCATTGAGCTGAAAATGTTAAACAGAAAGACTTAGTGTGTAGATACTTTTAGTGTAGCACAGGAATTTGTGAGACATCAAATCACTGACGTGTCAGAGTTTACTGCATATATAATTTGTTTATAGACGTTGTCATGTGAGTTTAGTTTCATACCATAATCTTTTGAGAAAACACAACATCCCATGTGCTGTTACGTAACATCTTACCTATAACCTATAATCAAAGGCAGCATTAACAGGGTAGACAGGCCCCTGGGTTTAATGGAACTAGACTGAGTCATTTACTGCCTGCTGAGCTTCAAGCATCATTAAACTGCAGAGAAACAGCTCCTAACAGCTCCCCGTCTTTGTTTCTTCTGCATCTCCTTCACCGTGTCTCCTCCTGTCCTCCCTCCCTCTCTGTCTTCCCCGAGGTAGGGACAGATTTATGGGGGAGGCCTGACACCTCCTGTGAGGCTCTCAGTGGGTCTCAGTTTAGAGACAACAGACAGTAGTTTTCAGTGGAAACGTGTGTGTGTGTGTGTGTGTGTGTGTGTGTGTGTGTGTGTGTGTGTGTTGGTATATTGTTTTTGGAGGTTGTTTAAAGAACACCATATCAGTGCACAATTAGAGGGGGCATGAGGGAGGGAGGAAGCGTGTGTGTGTGTGTGTGTGTGTGTGTGTGTGTGTGATAAGAAAAAGAGAGAGGCCATTGTATTACAAGCTCCTACAACAATACCAGACAGAAAAATAGAATAACTGATGACCGATGAAATACTTTGACCTTTGGACCACAGTGCTCTCTGAATGTGATTTAGTCAGGTTATCTTTCTTTAAAAAGAATTTTTCTGTTTAATATTTGTTGTTCATTTTTAGGTTTGTATAAAGTTTCTTAATTAATACATTATAATAGTACTCCTTGAAATGATCCCATTAAAGTGTTCACATCCGGTATAGAGTACAGTGAGCCTGGCATTATTGCAAAATCAACTCCTGATAGGGGTGTCCCAGATCTGCTCTGCTAAAAAATCCAAGGACTTTATGATTCTAAGTGCATACATTGCAGAAACACTCTGTTATAAAGACGTAGTAGGCTGTAGATTCTAATCACTGACTATCAATGGGTTAAAATGTTTACAAAAATTTATTCAATACCAAATTCTGATTAAGTCCCAGAGCTACTTTTGGGGGCAGTTCCAAAATGACTTTTCTTCTAGATTTAACATTTCATAATTGATTTATCACCCTTTAATTTAAAATTATCCCATACCAATTTTACTGAAAATCGTGTATTTAATTCACTGATCATGTAGATGTGTTTAAACCTTAGATTAAAGTTGAGGATTATTATGTTAAAAAACAAAGAAAGTTGAAAAGGGTTACTTTTTTAAGCAAACATATATCAATAACTCAACACAAAAATAAGGATGTATAAGTACTGTCATTTGTCAAACTCCATGGGTTTTACTGGTGAATCAATGTTATAGAAGATGATAATGTTTGTTTGTTCACTACAGAGCCTCTGAACGTCCAAATGAGTCATATCTGATGACCATGAAAAGACAACAAACTGCATTGTATACCAAATATGTACATGGATTGATAGGATTGTTGGTTTAACATGTATAAACATTTTAGATCAGTAGATGTTTTTGGTTGCCAGTTGCTGTTTGGGTCTTTATGGGTTAAATATCACATCTCTATCATTGTTTCTTGGTCAAAACAAGATCTTCTCCTGTAAACATCTTACAAGACATTTGCTGTTACATGAAATCAAACTTTTAACCATAAAACATTTGAAAATGTAGGAACTTCATATCGAAACCCACTTCTTCACTTCTTTTTCCAGCGTGTAACTGTCATCCCTTGGGCTCCATGCCCTTCCACTTGGCCGACGGCTCGCTCTGTGACCCCTCCAATGGAAACTGCATCTGCAAACCTGGAGTGGGTGGTGCCCACTGTGACAGGTGCATGGTGGGATACTGGGGGTTCCATGAATATGGCTGCAGACCATGTGACTGTGCAGGAGACTGTGATCCCTTCACTGGAGACTGCATGCCTGGGTAAGAAAAAATATTATGCTTTTGTGTGATAGAGGCTGACAAAGTTAGTAAATGGACTGGATTGATATCTTGGTTAAAACTGCCATTATCATCACACCCCACCAATGGACTAAACATCCAAATAATATAAAATAAAGTAAATATTATGTGACGCACAAAGTTTATCTACACATGCTTTATGATAGAAATTGTTACATCTGCTGAGGGGAAAAGGAGAAATCTAAACATCACTTTTGAATGTCAGTATTGTATCCCCTCATCAGTAATCATCTACTGGAGAAAAATTATTTCATGATTGTATTTACTACTTTTTATAGCATTACAGCAAAAGCATGAGGACATATCATGCTTTAGTTTTTATAATTTTTAAGAAACATTAAAGTACAGGAAAATTAAAGTTAAAGAAACATATGTAAAAGTGAGTCATCAACAATTTATGCTGTCATGGGGGGTTTGTGTAGTTCTAAAAAAGTTGAATCAACATAAACAAGTTTTAATCTGGATGATGTGGAGCAGATTTACGACATACTTTGTTGTAAAACACACTGTAAATGTAAAACATAAGACAAAAATGGGTACTTTTTCAGAGCCTTTTTTACTTTTACATGGTGAAAAATGTAGTCAATACTTTCACACTCTTTTACGTAATCATCTGTGATTTATTTTTTAAAAAATGTGTTTTCTGGCCAACCTCAGCCAGCAGACAAAAAAATGAAAAGTGAATCTTCATATTAGATACGTTATAGGTGTATCAGCTGAACATTCCTTTCGATGGCATTAAGTTGATCATTTCTGAAGTGCTTTAATTAATAATTTTTTAAAAAAAAATGTGTTGGCTAGGCCTGATCTGGACCTCTACAATTTGGAGGGAAACTCTAGTGAGCCAGTGAGGATCTTCAGAGCTGATGAACTCTTCTCTGCCCTTCACTACTCAGGTGAGATCCAAACTGTGTGTGTGTGTTATTGTCCCCCTCCACAGTCCAGTGAGCAAGCATTAATGGTTAAGTAATGAAAGTCATGACAGGGCCTTAGGACATGGAACAAAGGTGTGTGTGTGTGTGTGTGTGTGTGTGTGTGTGTGTGTGTGTGTGTGTGTGTGTGTGTGGGTGTGGGGGGGTGTGTGGTGG
>JAQQZY010000005.1:21770668-21785255 GCA_030068375.1 Ostorhinchus rueppellii
TCGAGTGTGTTTCCAAGTCTATTTCTTTTTGATTTACTTTATTTGGTTTCTTATTTGGTGAACCTCTCTGCACGCTCAGGCCTCCTTTTGTTGGTTAATCTTACTTCTTTGATATCAGTTGGGGGGGCACTGGTAACTACAACCCACTCAAGGATCAGCACCTTTTTAGATACATAAACCCCTCAGAGGACATTAAAAGTTTAGCAGTAACTGGTAGTACTGAGTTTTTATTCTTTTTGAATGTTTTTGGCTTCTTGAGTAAGTTAGTTTTAGACAGGTCTTTTGTCTGCCTTTGAAGTGAAATACTGTAATAATAATTCATTGTAATACCGAGGTTAGATATGCCTTGGTAATTTATTTTAGTTCATATTAATTTGCTGTGATGGCTATAGTATTTGCAAAGAGCTTGAATTCATAAAAGTGACTCGTCCAGATTAATTTCTTTATAGCCTCTGATTTGTTTTTTTCAGAAACGATCTTTATAAAAGCTCTGGATTCAGAATGCGAAAACACAAGGACAGTTTGTATTAACTATACACACCTTTCTGTATAAAATAGATGTACCTCACAACACTCAGTTCAGTCATTTTAATCTACTAGTGATTTTACTATCGCCCCATGTTTCTGTTGGGAAATATTCAGTCCTGTTTGCCACTTGGCAGTTTGCTATTATCTGTAGCTATGAGACTATAAATCATTTGAGGTCAGATGTAAGTTTGAAATAATATTTATTTATAATCTATTGTATTTCCAGATGGAGAGCAGGATGTCATGTTGATATATAAATAAAATAAACATCCTGTTGTTGTCTGTGTTTAATAGCAAACATCTAGATGCTCATAGCAAATAATGTGGAACAGGTCAAGTTGTTTTCCAAGTAACAGGTTTTCTTATATTTTCCCCATCACGTTGAATAATATTATTTGTCTTTTTCTCTCTTTTAGAGAACGCCATGCCCTGGGAGGGTCCCATTTCTCAATTCACCATGGTCACCATGGTGATATGAAGCCAGCGTGAAACGCAGACACATAAAAATTCACACACATACAGTCAGTTATTGACTGACACAACCAGCCGCCACCTTGGCAGGCAGGTGTGTGTAATGGACAGGTGTAAGCATGTGGGGCGGCTGCGGCTGGCCCCAGATCACTCCATTCTCAACCCCCAGAAATGGCACTGCATGGACTGCAACACCACCGAGTCTATATGGGCCTGTCTGGGCTGTTCACATGTGGCATGTGGACGTTACATCGAGGAACATGCTCTCCAGCACTTCCAGCAACTCCGCCATCCATTGGCAATGGAGGTTAATGAACTTTATGTTTTTTGCTATTTGTGTGATGATTATGTCCTTAATGACAATGCCACAGGAGACCTCAAGCTGCTTCGTAGCACACTTAGTGCCATCCAGAGTCAGCGTTATGAGGTCACCACCCGCAGTGGGCGCACCCTCCGCTCAGCAAGCTCTGCCCCTGACGCCATCATGCCCTCTGGTGCTCGTGAGCTGCAGCTGAGAGATGAAGACAGGATGTTTACTGCCCTCTGGCATCGACGAAGGGCGCTTATGGGACGTGTCTTCAGGTTCTGGTTTGGACTCACTGAATGTGGAAAGAAGAGAGAAGAAGAGGAGAGGAAGAGGGAGGAAGAGGAGGAGCAGAAAAGGGAGGCAAGGGAGAGGAGGAATGCTCTTAAGAGGCAGTTGCAGGAGGAAATGGAGAATGCCCCTCTCAGGAAGAGTCGTCGCTTACGGCAGAAGAGACAGAGAGTAGTGGATGCGGCAGCAGTAACACCAGCTTCACGTAGGGCACGTAACATGACAAAAAATGTAGTGCCCTCATCCCTTTCACGCAGGCCAAGGACTCGAAGTCCTGCGACATCTACACCTCAGAAAGCTGGACAAACAAAAAAAGTTCAGCCAACTCCCAAACTCCGCAGCCGTTCCTCTACCACCAAATCTAAACCCAAAACATCCTCAGTGACCTCACGTGCACCCCCAACTCCTGTCCGTCACAAACAGCAGAGTACAAAACAAGGTGGCTCACCCTTTAGACGGCGTCCTACTGTCACTCCTGGAGTGACTGGACTGAGGAATTTGGGCAACACCTGTTATATGAACTCCATCCTTCAAGTGCTCAGCCACTTACATGTGTTCAGGGAGTGCTTTCTGCGCCTGGACCTAACACAGGCACTGGAGCTCCTGGCATCTGCTGTACATGGCCAGTTGTCAGGGAAGGCTTCTTCCCATTCATATATGGCCCACATGAAGGGACCTCAGGCCAGCTCAGGCTCAGGAGTTGGGCTGAGCGGTGGGGCTTCACGGGCCCGCAGCATGGAGCTTATACAACCCAAAGAGCCTAGCTCAAAGCACATCTCTCTTTGCCATGAGCTGCACACCTTGTTCCAGGTTATGTGGTCTGGCAAGTGGGCGCTGGTTTCGCCATTTGCTATGCTACATTCAGTCTGGCAGCTGATCCCGGCATTCCGGGGCTATGCTCAGCAGGATGCTCAGGAGTTCCTGTGTGAGCTGCTGGACAAGGTGCAGCATGAGCTGGAGAGCACTGGCAAGCACACAACCACTGCAGGAGTCCCACAGACACAGAAACGACTCATCAAGCAGGTGCTCAGTGTGGTCAACACCATCTTTCATGGCCAGCTCCTCAGCCAGGTATGACACTCACCTTTTAATAGCTACTAACATTTATCAAACACAGAATGACATTGTCTCAAGCATCATCTGATTCAGATGCCCACTGATAATGTAACATCGAGACAGAAATTAACATTTCTTGACCATAATGTGGATCCATTTCCAGATAGTAAGGGTAAAATTTGGAATCACTTTTTAAGGACTGGAAGTTGGACTACATACTTGAATGTATTTATTTATTAATGTTTTAAAAGATGTCTTTACATACTACTTGAACTTACTCTTTTACAAGCATACTTCTCCCTCTATCACTTTGGGCATTTTATGGTATCCTGGCCCCCATGTAGTTGCTTAATCACTGGACAAAGGATAGGGAATGAACCAGAAGTTCTGTCAACTTTAGCTAACAACTTTAAAAAGTTTACTTTTTTTTTTTTTCCAAACATTTTATCCTTGTAATTTTTTTTTATTGCTCCAACTTTTTTTGTTATGTTCTGCTGTTTGTCATATTCATTATAATAATTTTGGTTCTATCATGCAGCCGTACATACTCCCTATGTCTATAACCCGATTTTTGCACTAGTGCTGATTATTGACAAATTGTATGTAAATCTGTGTGTAATTGTGTTACTAACGCATATTTATTTTTTTTATAATTTTTTATTTTGCAGTCCTGATGGACAGACATCACTTCATTTACACAGAAAAGTAGTAGTTTCCTTCCTTTGCCATTCAGTCTTTTCTAAAAAATAAAATAAAATAAAAAAATTAGAGAACTTAGTGTAACATGGGAGAGACAGAGTGTGCATAAATGACCAAAAATCAAACCAAGAATACAACACAAAATAGTCTTGAGAGGCAGTGAATTAAGACAAAACCACAATCACACATACATGCATTTAGCGAAAATTAAGTTGGACCACAAATTTCATAAGTCGTCACCTCCACAAAGTCTGTCTGAAGAAGCTTAATATATTTGACCCAGTTAGTCCACAGTTTAACAAAATTATCTTTTTGCAAACGTAAATAGAGAGTGATTCTTTCCATAATATAAACATCATTAACAATTTTAATCCACTCCTGTTTTGTGGGGGGTTCAGGAGAAAACCATCGCTTAGTAATGGCTTTTTTACAGGCAGAGGTCAAAGGATAACGCATATTTAGCTGGTGCAAACAATACTAGGATGAATTTAGGCAACTTTTAGAGGTCTACTAAGTTTAGCATTACTTGTGATTGATGGAATAGGATATAGGGAGAGTGGGATTGGGGAAAAGAGAATAGTGCATACTTGCAGAGGCTGAACACACTCTGTGACACCTGCTCTTGCTGAATAGAGTGCTGTGTTTGTAACAGTTGTGGGATGTCTTCACTTTGTGCCTAGTCACTACAGCACTATACCTAAAATATGTTGCTTAAAGTTTCTGTTGGGCACAAAAATTGGGGATATCAATATTTATGTATTGTCTGGCAAGAGATGAACATACCAGATGAACAGGACTGTTTCAAGTTCAGTGTTTGTCTTCTGACTAGACTAAATTAAACTACATGTACAACACAATACTATATGATGGCACTTACCTCTTGTGACTCACTCATCTGTTTATTTTTCTCACTGTTGTTTGTAGGTGACGTGCCTTGCCTGCGACCATCGCTCTAACACTGTGGAGCCATTCTGGGATCTGTCTCTGGAGTTCCCGGAGCGCTATCACAGTAACAGTAGCAGAGAGTCGGCTGCACAGGCTTCCTGCCATCTGACAGAAATGCTAGCCAAGTTCACTGAGACTGAAGCTCTGGAGGGAAATATTTACTCTTGTGACCAGTGTAATTGTGAGTTCAACAGGGCTGCAACAGCTAATCAGTGAATAATTTATTGAGTCAACTATATTAATCATTAATTGAATCAGTATATTTAAAATTCAATGAAACATCTTTAAGTTTTAGAATGATTGTTTGTGAGAGAAACTGTAGGTGTCACTTAGGGACTTTTTCATCTTTATTACTGACTTTATATGACGAATTGAGAAAATTAGAGTATTTGCTTGGAAAGTAGTCTGTGCTTGACATTAGACATTCTGTTCTTCATTATAGCCATCATCAGTCAATCAATTAAACGCTGCTCTAGTTTGGTCAAGTACTACAGAGATTAAATTAGTATTTTTTAAATAGGTCTACTATATTCCTTTGCACCTTTGAGATTATTCTAACTAGAGGTCTGTGCGGGACTGATTTTTCAGTCCCGCTCCCACATTGTGCGCTCCCGCTCCCGCCCGCTACCGCAAAGAATTATGATTTTCAGTCCCGCTCCCGCCTGCTCCTGCTATATTTTGTCCCGCTCCCGCCCGCAATGCCCGCGGGGTTCCAGCGTTCTGCACTCCTGCCCTCTCCAACAAAGGATGATTTTCAGTCCCGCTGTTTGTAACTTTACCTGAAGAATGTCGGCTGACCGAAACGTTGTATTAAAGCTTGCTGGTAGACAATGTGCAGGATGTTTTTTACTACTGAATGAGAAGTGCACGGGGATACTATCCTACGCACCTGTCAAACTAATGCCCCTTGAAACACATCCAGGTAGAGGTCTGCGCGGGACTGATTTTTCAGCCCCGCTCCCGCATTGCGCTCACCTCTTCCCACCCGCATCCCGCAGTGAGCTTTCAAAATTTGTCCCGCGTTGGGTCTTGCGAGTCCTGCGGGACTCCCGCGGGAGTGCAGGGCTCTAATTCTAACTTCCAAACTTCAAAATGGCACTTAAATAACTATGACTGAAGGCAGGGGTATTTCATTTCAGAAGTAATTTCAGAATGTACATATATGCTCAGTGTATTTATTTAGGTCTGGAACAAAAAACTGCGCCCATCTCATGTCAGTGCACAGGAATAAAGGGGAAAAAAGTTTAGAGAAGTCCATAAACTTACAGGATTTGTCATGTAGCTTTTGGAATGGATTGTGTAACAATAAGATCTGCAGCTAAGGGGAGTCACTGCTCATAAATGCAGCTTGTCTATAGTCACAGGTATGCAGCAATAAAGGGCCACTTGAAGAAGTAATGTTTATAAGTATGTTAATCTTTTGTTCTTGTCTGCAGCTGCTCGAAGGCGGACCTCCTCCAAACCAGTCATCCTGACTGAAGCAAAAAAACAACTCATGGTCTACAAACTGCCTCAAGTCTTGCGGCTTCACCTCAAACGCTTCAGGTCTGAGAAGTAAAATGTTGCATGAATTCAGTTGTAGTTCATTCTTGACTTCAGCTGGGAGTGTTGTGATTGTTACGCTATGATTTTTTTTTTTTTTTTCAGGTAGCTTTGACATTCTAAGATGGATAGAATTTCCCATTTAGTGGCATGTTGGTGTATAGTAAGAATAATTTAATGAAACATGTATTTTAGATATTTGTTACCATCTGACAGGTTGGTCTGGCAACCTCTGACATATCTTATGTCAACTATACTCTCTCCTACTTATTCTTCAGGTGGTCTGGGAGGAATGACCGGGAGAAGATCGGAGTCCATGTCAGCTTTGACCAGCTTCTCAACATGGAGCCTTATTGCTGCCTTGAGCCTTCACCTAAAGGTGTGCCCTGCTCCAGCCCCAGCAGCCCTAGCTCTGCAGGCTCACCTCGCCCTAAGCACTTCATCTATGAACTCTCAGCTGTGGTGATGCATCATGGGAAGGGCTTTGGCTCTGGTCACTACACTGCCTACTGCTACAACACAGAAGGGGGTTAGTAAAGATTTTACTAAATATTAATAGCTTTTGACAAGGTTTTATTGGATTTTATATCAGTGGCAAAATATCATCCAAGCAGTGCTTTAGTAAGGCCTTGTCATTCTTCACTCTTGAGGATTAAATGTGATCTGTACATGTAAAAAATATTGCTTTAGATCAGAAATAATTGAAGCAATTTTCCCATTTTCTGGTGTCAACCAGAGGTTGTACTACACATTTTTATTGTCTGTCATTTTAATGGACAGGGTCATAAAAATTCCGTCAAAGCACATTATTATTCGTCATTTCAAATTTAATTTTTAAAGAGACATTTAGTAGTGTTTAATGTTCAAAAACCTCTCGATGCAGTAACTATAGTTCCTGCTGGCTGATAGTCATTATCACTATCGCTTGTCCTTCATCCTCCACCACAGCAGTCCCTCTGTTTTCACTGCGTTTATCAATGCCGCCACATTTGCTGGACTTTTTAAAATAACTAAGCAGACTCTGGTGTCTTGACATTTTGCATTTAGCATATAATTTTTGGCTAAAGTCAGCTGAACAACGAGACAAGACTTGACAATAACTGATTAATACACATTCTTACCATCAACCAGACAGGAGGTCTACAACAGGTGAACTAAAGGTGGTCATTTGAAAGAAGTACTGGTGTTACAGAGTCCTGCACAGGTCCACTTTCCAAACCCACTCATACCCATGTACATTAGCCCTGCAACCCAACCTGTGATTAAATACATTTTCTACACAGTAACTCACTTTTAAGGCCTTTAGTTTTAGCTAAAACACACGCCATCAATGCTGCTCAATGACATCTGTGGTCGGATGTGAAGCTCACTTCAAAATAAAACAAATCGGCTGTGGATCAGCCACAGTTCCATCCATGAATCTTTTTTTTTTTTTCATTTCCTTGCCTGCTACCCACCCACATTTTGTCTAATTTTATTTGTGCCCATACCCCCAAAACTTTGTTTTTTTTTTTGTTTTTTTTTAAATATAAACCTGTCCCTGCATGTTTTTAGGGGTTACCCGTCAGTCACCCGGCCCAGTACACGACTATGCAGTGTTGTACTCAGCGTAGTTGTGAACAGTGGCACTGTAGGCTTATATACAGGTAGGATGCTGTTATGGACTGTTGATGCCTTGTTAAGAGACAGACAGACAGACAGACAGACCAGCAATCCTGCAAGTAGGTTCTGTTCACAGTGTTGCATGAACCTTTCTTTCGTAGATGACCCTCAGTATTTTAATCTGTCAAAATGACAGACACCCTTCAGAAATTTCCTTCATCTTTAACAAAAAAAAAAAAAAAAAATCCGCAAATGATGGAATATTTTCAGTTAACACGACCTCTGGCCACAATACCCTTTTTTGGGGAGTAAGAGCATGTCAAAGGCATTTCTTTTTTGCTCCTCTCACCAGCCAACTGCAAAACACAGGCACAGCTGAGAATCCCAGGATCAGGGCTGTAGCAAGATCCACAGCAATTATGTAATGTGTTAATATGACTGATGCTGTTCTGCATAAAAAGAAACAAGTCATCTCAACATCTTCCACCACATGTTCTGCAATTGTTCCATTACAAGATTCATGAAGTTGATTCTCATTTCGAGCTGCTGAGCACTGCCAAAGACAGTTGCTCTGTTCAGTCTGTTATGCAACTCCCACTCTGTACATGCAAATCCACCAACACAAGTGACTAGCAACCTTCCCTGAGTCGTTGTCATGGAGACAGTGCAAGATAATGTTCATAGACTCAGGGCCATAATGAGGGTGTGTAATGTCAACAGACCAAACTCATTGTAAAACCTTACTCTGACATGTTAAGCTGAGCCCCGTCACCTTGGTCATGGGGATCAGCAAAAGCTATGAACACTAAAGGAAAAAGTTCAGGTGTGGGTCAGTGGGGAGATTTTCCTGTGTGAAGCGGCAAGCCTTGGTTACCTCCATACTAATTGCCTTGATGAAGCTCAGTGGGCAACAGTCAGCTGGGCCTTGGCATCATATGGCGAGACGCAAAACGAGAGAGAATGACTAGAAGGGAGGGGTTTAAGTGACAGCTGAGGAATGTCTGCTCTGCTCTCTCTTTGCCATGGTTTCCAACGACTGTCATGTGAGGAATGCATGGGCTAGGACGACAGGACTTGGAATGCTACCCTCTGAGACAAGTTTAGCCACCGGGATCTCCGCTTGTCTACTGAACCCCTGTTCACTTATGGACCCTCTGTCCACCTGACTCCATCGAGTCTTTGTTTGGGTAAAGAAAATGTACCAGTTACAACAAAATAATGCAGTTTTTGTCCTTATCCCATACTACAGTTTACATGCTTTATGAAAAGAATTATTCCAAAATAATTAAATCAACAACACCCTAAAATCTTCCTCTTCACCTTCAACTAAGATGTTTTCCACAGGTGGTGAATGTGTTCAGCCCTTTTTACAAAGCCTCTCTCTTTTATTCTCTCCACCACTTTCTCAAAATGGTCTCCAGTCTGATAGTTACACATGCATACATCCAGCACTCTGTTGATATGGATGTCCCTCATCAGTTTTAAAAGCATGTGTATTTTTGCCTCCAACAAATAATGTGGGTACTGCTTTTACTTGACTGGTTTGTTTGTAGACAAGGCACATAGCTCACTGGCAAGTGCATGTGTGACACAAATTACAGGGGGAAAAAAACACCAAGGCATATATTCCGTATGCACTGTATACATGTCCATATAATACTCAAAATAATATCAACATATCTCACTTTCCCATTGGAAAATTTTTAAAACTATGTAGATTGGAAGATGTTGGTTTAGTGACCCATATCAAAGTCAAATTATTGTCATATAATTCAAAATGACGGTGGAATATTAATATGAATGGAAAAATTAAGAGTGGAATATACCAAAAATCTAAAAGCATGCTTGCGTTTTTATTTACATAAAACCTGGGGGTTATGTAAACAACCACCATATGCACAAAAGAGAAAAGATGGATTATCTGCATTGTGATTCACATCATAAAATGACATCCAAGGAGAATATGTTTACAGGTCATTCAGCAACAAGTCATTTTTAATGTGACAGAAGGTCTGTGACTCACATAGAAACGCAACCTCTAGCCTAAATGTGAGATTATGCCAGGCCTGTACTACAAAGCAGAGCTACAGACTCTGAGTCATACCCAAACTTAGTATCATCCTCTTGAAACCCAGTTAGGGGAACTTGCGGCAGCTGTATTTATAACCCTGCACTGGTCACCAGCACTGGGATATGATATTGCTGCTACCAGTAAAGAGTGAGCCCTCATGTAATAGCATGACATACATTTCAGCAAAGCTGGAATGAATTATTTAAAAGATTAGTTTACTATAGTTCATTGTAGATATAGGTTCAATGGTCCTGCTCAGAAGAAACTAAATTAACTGTTTTTCCCAACACAGCAAACTTGCACTGAGGGAACCTCAGTGGGTGTAGCACATTTTACACAGATCCCTGTATTGCCTACAACTCCTTTGTAAGACCCCAAAATCCAGGGATCACATGCTGGCCTACATCATACACACTGCCTCTTGTATCCAGAGATGGTTAGGTCTGGAGAGCAGCACAGCAAATTCTTTCCTCACTCTAGCTCATCCTTGGACATCAGCCCAAAAAAAGGCAACGTTTCCACCCAATGAGTTTGCGCAGGGGGTCATACTAATTTGAGATTTAATTATACCCAACTCTGAACAGAACGAACAGTTGATTTAACAACACTGTCCATGCGCTCACTAGAGTTTTGATTTTTTTAAAAATTAAAGTAGTTATTCACAGACAAATCTGATTACCTATCTCAGAAAAACTGCTTATAAAATTGTTATTGTGTGTAAAAGAGTTTAGAACATCTGACATAAAAGCAAGCTTACTACAATGCAGCAACATGATGCACATGTATTCAGGTTTACTAGACTAGACATGTGGACATGAGTAATGAGATGACATCACTGAAGATGTATGCCAGCCCAGTGTCAGTTTCCCCAGTGGTCTATGTTAAATACAACTAAGTGTAATGTTCTGCAAACATATTCTGTCAGTGACATTACACTGTCAAATGTCATTATACGATGTTACCCAATCTATAAACATAAAGGACTTAACAAGTATTACCCTAAAAAAGTATTTATGACAAATATCAGTCTGCTAATGCTGTGTGATGTTTTGCCGAGTAATGGAAAGCACTAACAACTCTAGCATATTATATGTCTGAGAAGAATAAGGTACAACTGAGGGGTTTAGGTCACATATGGGTCATTACACAACATGAAATCCACAAAAAAAATTAACCTATTGGCTGTACACTTCGCATTACTAATACGGGACTTTGAATAACAATCTAGTTTTCAAGGCATAACTAACGCTTGTTTGTGCGTGAACCCAGGCTGAACCCCGACATACCGTGACTCTCGTTACTGTAGCTACATAGACCGTGATGAATGCCATGGTCGTTTTACACTTAGAGGTGATGCTTTATTAAAGTCATAAATCAGACAATTGACTAATTTAGTATATAAAGGCTGTATACACATGTTGTCGAATAACAACACCAAAAAGCCGCTGCTATTTTCACTGTCTAATTGTGGAAATGGAGAGGCTAATAGCTGTAGCTACCGTGGTTAGCGGGCAAACAGCTAGCTAGGTACTGGTGATATAAACTACAACGGAAGAAATGAGCAAATGGTTGTGGTGAAAACGCAAGACAGTAGGATTGGTGAACATTAGTTTTGTAAACCAAAAGTTACACGCCGACGCTGTAATTACACTGATCAAACGAATGAATTGATATTAGCTAACTCACCAAAACAGCTAACGGAGCGTAGCTTAGCTTGCTATCGAAGCATTAGCAAGTATTTCGTTTGGCTACGACTGCGCTAGTCATTTACCGCCGATTGCTCCATTAACAAATTTCAACAAATGTTCAAAACACTGCTGACTTTAATGTAAACATCACAGAGCAGTGACACGCTGACAAGGCCTTGCAAATACTGCATTAGCCTGTAACCAAATGACGGTGTAACTAAATAGCTAGCTACAGCTTCCTCTCCAGAGAGTAGTCAGAGTCGCGGTGGAGGATTTATCAACAAAATGACTTCTGCTTGCTAGCCAGGGTCTAGCCATGACTGTGAGATACATTTTGTCATGACAGAGTAACTCAATCAATGACAACATTTATATTATGTTGCTAACATCACTCAATCACAGCATTTCGAACCAAAGCTGCGCCTAAAACCTAAAAACATCGGTGGGCGCTTTCTAACTTCTAATTTACAGCGTTTATGGTTCCACGTAACGATCCGAAAGACAGCAACACAGCAAATAGACTGCACCTACTGAATGGGTATAGACACCCAGGCTAGTTTACTCAAGCAAGAAGTAGTTCCGAAACCAAAGCACTTAACTTTATTGCTTATTGCCAATGCACTCCAACAACTGCGTGCATAATTGGGACACTTCTAGATTTCAGTATCACATAAGCAAGCTCGGGGGAGGAAAGCGTGTTTATCTGTATTCTGCGTCGAAATGGACGGGTGTGCTAGGTAGGTAAACAACGGGATGAGTATGGCTTCCATTTGACAGGTGTTCCAGGACAAGCAGTTGCTAGCAGCCAGCCGATATTTATGTTCAGCGGTGCAGGTAGTGTACTGACTGACGGTCTCAAGTAAAGAAGGCTAACACCAACCTGGTGGAGGGCGGTGAGACCATCTACATTGGCGTAGTTGATGTCAGCGCCCCGGTCAAGCATTCGGAGCACCTCCTCGGTATCGCCGCTTGAGCAGGCTGCCAGAAACACGGCGCCATCATCGAACTTCACCTTCGTCTTCTTCTTTTTCAGAATAGGAGGCTCCAGGTCCGTTTCCGAGCCCAGCCATCGCTTTAACTGTTCATTCCTCTTCTGCTTGGCGTCCGCCATCTTCATCCCCCTCCTGTCTCGGGCTTCTTATCTTTCTCCGAGAGAGGATATACTTTATAGTGCCACTATCCCACAGCGCACTGGGGCGTGGGAAGGGAGGGCTGGGGAGGAGGGGGGAGCAGAGAGAGAGCGAGAGAGAGAGAGAGGACGTCTGGATTGTTTTCCATAATCTCGCGAGAACTGGAGCCCAGTAGCTGCAGTATAACGTCATCATCAGCAGATTATGAGGAGAGAGTGAGCAGGGTAATCCCTTATAGACCGTGTACACCAAATAAGACAAGAGCAGTTGAAAATATTACATAACAGCCAACTCACAAGCATTTATAGTTAGAGGCACAGTAGACAATTGCAAGTCTGCATATCTCATATTCTCTTTGAATTTACAATATTACATTACACTGACTATTGTTCTTTAGTGTAATGTGTTGACGGAGTCCTTTATTAACATTAATTCATGCTTTACCATTCAGTTAACCATTTAACCTAATGCCATTTTCCGTAAATGAACTAAATAAAGGCTGACAGATATTAGACTTAATGAGCAGTTTAAAAAAAAAAAAAAAAAACTAATGTTTTCTCTCTGCTGATGGACTTGCTTTGTTGTCATAGAAATTGTTCAAACAGAAGTATAGTGTACTATGTGACCAAAGTTATTTGAAGGATGTTCAACATATTGGCGACTGCTAAAAAAATGTAATGATGAACTGTAAAAATGAACCTTTGTCCCTTCTGCCCATGATGTAACATTTGTCCTTAGTTGGTAGTGTAGTTTACCTTTTTTTCTACATGGATGTACCTTTTTTTTCTCACTTCAGGAAATAGTAGTCAGCTATCCCAGCTAAACAGATCTCCATGTAACATGCCAAGTGTCTATCCAATAAAAACACAATGCTCAGCCTTCTTACCGCAAAGTAGCAGTAATAATTTGATGGTTAACACTTGAAGTCAGAGGAATGTCTAGTAGACTCAAGCAACAGGGTGGTCTAGCTCAACCTGGAGTTTAAATAAGGTGGCCATGCATAAAGTGTTTTTTTTATTTTATTTTGGCACCACCATGTGTTATTGTTGGCGGGTACCCATGTGTACACAGCAGGGGGTGCGGTGTTGCCTCCTCACATACAGGTTGTGGGTATGAAGTATTTGGCCACACTTTTTCTTTTTAAATGGAAGTGTCATGACAGATGGTAATGGTATTATTCATGGGTTTATAAACACTGACAAGTATAAAAGTATATTGCTTGTGCTAGCTTTGATGCCACCTATTTAATGAACTCAAGGTTGACATCCTGAATAACAACCTGTTCAAGCAGGATCATTATCAAAACATTTTGTTCCATCAAAAGGCCACGATGAGAAGACCTGTTTCCCAAAGTTTTTCATTTTAGGGCAATTGCTTATTTCACTGACCGTGAATGTAGACTGTTTTATAATGATTTATTTCTGACAAATGCATTAAATAAGGCTTAGACTACATGGACTTCTGTGTCAGAACAATATAGTAAAGACAAACAGATGATGAGCTACTCAGCTAATGCTGATCATTAATGTTACAGAAATATCATCGGAAAACACAGCGGTTGTAGTGAGTCATAGGGACAGTGGAACACCAACAGTGTCAGTGTCAGGAAGCTGTTGGCCAGAGGCTTCACTGTGCTGATATCAGGAAGGTTTGAGGGAAAGTGATGTGTAAGCTGCTGTTCAGTGGAGAGGGGCTGACCTTAGAGTGACTGGCGGCAAGTTGTGGGCCAAATTCTGCTTGGAACATAATAACAATGTGTGTATTTCTTTGTGTATTGCTGTAATACACATGTTAAACCCAGAAAGTTCTTTATCTGACATCAGACACCTTTTTTCCTCTGGTTACAGAAAAAAGAAGTTTTAATGCCAGAAGTACATTTTAATAGTATAGGATGTAAACATTTAATTGAGAATATATTGGTATTTTATTGCATATAAAGGGATGTTCAGACCTTTCCTTCAATGCTATGAAAGATAGATGAAAAAAAAATCTTTCGCAAGTTCTCTTGACTGATAAAAGTGTGCAGAAAGTCTACAATGTGATGCAAGATGTCTGCTAAACATGGTTGTTTTTATACAGGGGATACAATGTGTGGTGTAGAGCTTTGATTACTAATTGCAATTACATTTCAAGTGTGACTATAGTATTCTTCTCAGTCGTCATCATCTGACACTATCTGTCTTTATATTAAGTCTTCTTATTTGGACAGAAAGGAGAAAGCTGCAGAGAAAAGGTGTGTCATTTCTGTGTGTGTTCCTGT
>JAQQZY010000005.1:21795128-21807891 GCA_030068375.1 Ostorhinchus rueppellii
CCTTGCCTGCGACCCACCCACATTTTGTTTAATTTTACCTGTGACCATACCCCACCCCCCCACCCAATTTATTTTATTTTTCTTTACCCCTCCCTGCATGTTTTTACCCGTCAGTCACCCGGCCCAGTACACGACTATGCAGTGTTGTATTCAGCATAGTTGTGAACAGTGGCGCTGTAGGCTTATATACAGGTAGGATGCTGTTATGGACTGTTGATGCCTTGTTAAGAGACAGACAGACCAGCAATCCTGCAAGCATCTTTGGTGGATTACCCTCAGTATTTCAATCTGTCCAAAAAAATGACAGACAGCCTTCAGAAGTTTCAATCATCTTTTAAAAAAAAAATAAAAATGGTCAAGGATGGAATATTTTCGGTCAACGCGACCTCTAGTGTTGACCTCTTACAAGTGAATATTTTCTGCATTTGCTTCTTTTGTAAGTTGTAACCTGGTGTCTGGAATGAGCATTATAGCAGTTGATCCACAATCCCAGTAGAAGTTCATAGCTGTCTTTGAGATTGTTCAGAGTGTTTTGATTGAGTTTTCTCTGTGCTATTGTTCATTTCACTCTAAAATATTTTTCCTTTTTCTCTTCCATCCAGGCTTTTGGGTTCACTGTAATGACTCTAAGCTGAATGTGTGTTCAGTGGAGGAGGTGTGTCGTGCTCAGGCCTACATCCTCTTCTACACACAGCGTGTAACTCAGGACAAAGACAGGCCACTATAGGACCACAGCCCCTGATCCGACCTTTTCCTCCTCAGCTGCAACCTGACCACTCAGCGAGAAGGTATCAGCACAGCCCAACCTGTCACTTTCCCTCTCCCGTTTCTTTGGGCATTTTATATACTGGCTGGATGGGTGTTTTTTAAATCTAAAAAGAGGAAATACTTTTTTTTTTTTTTTTTAAACAGTTCTGCTTTGTGAATTTATTGTATATGGTGTTTATACGTAGGTTTTTTTGTTTTGTTTTGTTTTTTTTTTTTTAAAGGTGATGTTTGTGATTGGTGTACAGTTGTAATTTTATAAAAAAAAATTATTATCAGCCAAGATGTGTTTGAGTAGCAGCCAACAGACTTTGGCCGGACATGACTACATACAAGTGTCCTCTCCAGGTATATTCACACGTGGCTTGTTGATTGTAAATTCAATTTGGTCATCTAAAATCAACGGAGATATTTCTGTCACTTTAGTCAACACAGAACTGGATATAGGGTTGTAAAACGTCATTCACTATTACTAGAAATGGCCTGGTTTTGATAGATTTCCCTTTTCCCAAACAGTCCTGCCACAAATGCACTATTTTCTACATAATAGGTTGTCTACATTGTTTGTACTTGCACTCCGTGTTGGTTCAAAAATCTGTACCTAAGCAGAGTAGAAGTTATTTTTCCACTCTGCTGTGTCTGTCAGGAAAAGATGCAATTGGCAGACCTCAAGCCTAAGCCTTGGGGAAAATGTTTGGAAAGTCTCAGCATTTCCAAAACAGCTCAGCATTTGCTGGGTGCTTTTATTTTTTTCCTCCTCTGTTGGATTGGTAGAGGAGGAGAAAGTTTTCCAAAGGGATGTTTTTGGTTGAATGCTGCCACCTCTATGCTCCAGAATGTAAATTGTCTGAACACTCCCTGACAGATGACAGTGTACAAGAAAAGTGCCCTTTTGTTGAAAAAGCAGATATATTTTAAGAGACCATATCAATTCAGCTTAGTGGAATCCACACAGCTGTAGACCCAACCAGACCAGCATTTAGATTTTGAATGTATTTTTCTACAGTCCTCCTCAGAGGTTTAAAAAAAAAAAAAAAAAGGGCCATTGACTGTTTAAAAAGTTTTATACAACCGCTGATTTTCAACTTCTTGCTGATTGTTCAATGCCACCAGCAGTTATGACAGATTCCACTGTTTTAAGTAGTTGTGTGTACTGTATGTGTACATACTGTATTTGCCAGATCTACCTGGAATTTTGCAGTGTATACAGATTGTGGTATTTATCTCCATACTGGAGAAAACTGTACAAAAGAAAATCTCCGCCTCATCCATGTTCTCTCTGACCTGTCCATCAGGGGGAAATTTAAAGCACACTTTATCTTGTGTCCCTTTACTGTCAAATGTTGTGACACATTTTTGGCTTTTAGTTTCTACTCCATGGATGTGTGTGTAAATTTATGAAAGATATACTATGCAAATTGTTACCTCAATTTTTTCTAGAGAAAATTACCTCAATAAATGAGAATATTTTTTCATTTTTCTACAAAACCTTGGTGATATTTTCTTTGTTTGGGAAGTGGCTTTTATCACAATCATTAACCTCCACGTTATTCTGAACCCTCAACCATACAACTGATACAAAAAAAAATGAGGACAGCTCTCAATGAGCAAAATTATTTTAATTGTTTTCTTACAAAAACATTTTAGGGTGTTCAAAATGAAGCATTTAATTGGGAACATACATTGGCAGCAGCCATTTCAAAGATATTTTACAAATATCAAAGAAACAATGACTTGAGGGCCAGAGTGCAGAGTTCCCTCCTGTAGCGACAGAAGCCAAACATACAGCTGCAGATGCACGGTTTCTGTATGAAGTAGGCGTTATTACTACAACACCTGGAGCTTAATGTTAGAATTGTCTGTTTGCAGAGATTTCTGGCCATGCATTGACCCAACCACCTTTTACGCCTGTCAGTAGCATTCATGCTTAATTTTAACTCAAGCACTAGACACTGGAGGCTCAGAGCGGTGCCAGAGGAAACTTTGAAAAAAAAAAAAAAAAGGGCTTCCCACCCTCACCATTTCAAAAAAAGGTTGCACCAATACAGCGCTACCTTAAATATTTGCATAACCATCTCATCTTTTGTAAAATAATGGCTGCAAGGCTTTTGAAGGACACAGTGTCTGCTAAAAAAAAAAAAAAAAAAATCCTGACAGTCATGTTGGCTCATCTATAATTTAACTGTAGTTGCCACCTTTTAGACTAATTTATAGAAAACTCAAAAAGCCAGTACTCCTCCTTTGCAAGCTGTGAGTGGTGCATTGTGGGTAATATACAGTAGCATTTGGCATCCTTCTGTTGTTGAGACAGCCACTTTCTGTTCAAGATTTCTTTTGTTTCAGGAAGAGTCTCTGAAGGAGGAGTTGGCTAATGGGTGTTGGGAGGTGCAATGAGCGGTGAGGGGGGTGTGGTGGCATTGTAGGGTGGGGTGTCAGTAGTCATCTCCTCGGCTCACCACCTCCTTACAGGTGGGCCTGAGCAAGATGGTGTGCTCAAACTGAGCGGTGTAGCAGCCCTTGGTGTCACAAAGAGGGGGGTAGGGGTCCACAATGCCCAGGTCACACAGGTTCTTCAGAGCCATCAGGTACTTGCTCTCACCCAGGCGGTCGAGCCAACGGCGGCAGAATGCCAGTGTGCCAAAGTTCTCATTGATTACGTTCAGCAGATGCTTTGCTCTGGGCAGCCTGTAACATAATAGTGTAAATATGAGTCCTTTTAACTGAACAGTCCACAATTTGCCATTTAAAAAAACTTTAATTCTGCACATCAAGCAAGGTGGTTGACTAGTTTGCTTACATCTATAAATTTCAGAGATTTAATATAACAACCAGTACAATATAAATCTTTCAGCCACAAACAAATTTATGAGTAACCAGTACTAATAGCAGGTACAGTTTAATGAGAGAGAATGTTTGTCCATTACCTGATAGGAACATGCCCAACATCGAAGTTTTTCATATAGTGAGAGCACTCCATGTCATCATGGACCACACCCTTCCCTGTGCTGCCGAACGTCTCGATGGCATAAACCTCTCCCTCCTGGAGGGAGAAACAATCAGTGAAAAGGTTCAGAAAAATCCTCCTTGCAGAAACCTGAGACATTATATAGCCTCAAAACTCAATTGGTATCATGCAACACAATCTTAAATAATGACCCTAGTAGAAGAAAATCTGTGCGTCAGATTCTGTAATATTCTCACCTCCATTCTTGTTGCTTCTCCTCCTTTGACAATGGGTACAGTCTTACCAGCGTGTATTCTGTATTGACCGATTGAGTGACCATTCAGGTTTCGGATTGGTTTCACTAGAGAAAAAAAAATATATATATTTTTTTTTTGAAAACATGTTTCAAAAAAGTAGGCAACAGGTATATGTATCTGTATTAGAAAAGGGAAGTGGACTCTGTGACTTGGGCATCACACAAAATCTGGAAAGAGCTGTTTGGCATACTTATGTATTTTTGGTCAAGGAAGAGACTAGCAGAAACAGCAAGATGATGGGACCAATATTTTTGGAAGATATTAATTTTGGAATACAATGGCCAGTGCCCAGAACTATACACACTTAACATACACTACTGCTGTTGCTAGTTTGGATTTATTCTCACATCTCAAAACTACAAATAACTGCTTTAAATGTACACCTCGACTAGATATATTCATTTTTACTGTGTGTTTACATAGAACTATGTAACACACATCAACATCCAACAGGTCTTATCCACATCTGGGTATGACTTCCAGAAGGACAAGGAAATTTTACCAACATGAGCTCTGTTCCTTCAAACTCTCTCCCATAATTAAATGTTTAGAATATTAAACATAATGAAAATATGAGTAGTAGTATGTGGCAGGTAAGTATTCTGATATCTGATTGCATTTTGGATATTTAAGTAATATGAGACACCACACTGGTCTTGGACCCAATGATCTACCTGTTAAATTTAATTTCATAGGCAACATACATGGATTTCATTACTTACATGTAAAGAAATGTTTATAAATATTAATAATGTTTATAAATATTAATATACTTAGTTTATATTCACATGTGTTTTCTTTCCGTTACTTGGTGTCTGGACATACAAGTAGATGAAACATTTACCTTGGTATGTTTTGCCATCAAGTTCAACTTCATATGACTCCATCACTTCTTGGATTGCCTCTCCAACATCACATAGGCGCACATCAATTCCAGCGTTCTGCAACATGGGAAGAGGCGGGTTTTAGCCTGGACCGATCACATCAGTGGTGAGTTTGTCTGTAAAGGAGTCTTACTTTGATCCCAGTATTGGTGGCGTCTCTCACAGCCTCCAACAGCTTGTCATACTTTGGGTTAAATGTGACAGTGAAGGCACAGTCGATGATCCGCCCTAAAGACACACACAACCAGAAAATGCAACAGCATTTAGGATCCTTAACTGAGGAGATTTGTGCTTTTGATGCTGTCTGAACTATTTTTACTTGCTTTCTCTTTTGTCAAATCATTGGTGATACAATTTTAAGTTAGTCTCTCACTCGAAGATTTCTAAAATATGTTTGAGCTGCTCACTTCAATAAAAAGACCAACATTACAAGAAACACTACATATTACAGTAACTGATATCTATTATCTTGTTATTTTCATTACTGTAACAGTAAATTGACACTGAATGTTTGGCACTGTTAGTTTTATAGTCATTAAACTTTTTTCCAGCTATTGTTTTAGCAAACCATTTCTCTATTTCTTCTGTTTGCATTGCCTTTCCCAATATTTACTGGGTAACTACAACTGCAAGATAATGAAATAGATCATGTTTTGGACTTTTAGTTAATCAAAACATCCTTTTGTGCCCTAGGGAACTATATACTGAACAAATAACTGCAAGAATGACCTTCAGATTCTTAATAAATGAAACTTTTCCAGTGCCAGAGTAGCTGACCATTGTTTTGATTAAAGAGTTGCATGTTAATTACAGTTTGCTCAAAAAAAAAGCAGCTACTCCATCTACTCATTGTGGCTACAGAGCGGTCCTGAAATGCATCCATTTTCAGCATCAGCACAAAATGTGATTGAGGCAGCACTTAATCTGGATAAAATAAACTACCATTGATGTGCGTGCCGAAGTCAATCTTGCAGACATCGTCATACTGCAGGACAGTGGTGTCGCCGGCATTGGGAGTGTAGTGGGCAGCACAATGGTTTAGGGAGCAGCCGGTGGGGAAGGCCAGGCCAGCGTTCAACTTGTTTTCCTTTATCAGCTTACGAGAACAGTCCTCCAAACGTTCACTGGGGAACCAGAAGCACACAATGAGCTGCTACACATGAAAAACACCATCTAGTGCATTCCCAAAAGCATGTGTACAGAGTGAAATTAAATTGTTATAAGTGATTACAATCACAGAGGCAGCCTTACCAGATTTCGATCATGGTCATGCCGGGTTTTAGGAAGCTGCGGACGTGCTGGCGGACCTGTCTGTGGGCTTCAGCTGCCTGTCTGAAGTCATTCCATACCTCCTCATTAGCTTTATCCAGTACTCTCTTCTCGTCACTGGTCGTACGCCACACTGCACTGCGACTGAGATGAACATAACAATGGATCGTATTTATAACAAAGACAAAAAGGCAGACAGCAGCTGTAGAGATGACAAATGCTGATAAGAATGTCATGCACTTCCCAATGAGAATTACTTTAAAATAGGGGTGTGTGTTATAACAATATTAGACTGTGAAGGAATAGAACATATTGACGATCCAACAATGCAGAGAGATCGTGGAATGGTCTATAATATGACGTAGTGGATTTATAGATTATTCAACGGCTCTGGATGTAGTTACAAGCTGATGCACAGACATTAGTTCACATCCACATCACACGGATTTCACGTTGTGTAGTGGGAGTCATGGCTGACAGCGAAACCGACTACTACTACCATTTTCAAAAAAGAACTCCACTTCCATTGTGTGGAATTCTTTTGGCTTTTTCCCAAATGACAAAGTGCAGACAACAGTAATCTGCAAAATCTGCAGGTACGGTTCACACATTACAAGCTTTCTGCGTGTATATTCAGTTATTAGCCCCCTGTCCAATCTGAGTCAATGCGTGCACAAACCGTATGTTAGTCATACTACTAGAAGACCAACCACACTGCAGCCAAAGGCAACAGGTAGCATTAAACAGAAGCAAACAACTTTAACAGACGCATTTACTAAAGACGCTGTTTACGAGAAGAATAGCAAACAGTGGAAAGAGGTAACAGAAGCAGTGACTTTTGACCTGGCAAAAGATATGCAAATTAGTTTCAAAGATCAATGTAAAGAATAATGATAAAAATTGAGACTGTGATTTTATTTTATTTTTTTTAAATCATGATAGGACATTTTGCCATATCGCCCACCCCTACTTTGAAACTTAACAGATAAGCTCCCTTTGGAACCAAAAACACAGAGTGGTCAAAATCCAAACTTCAAAGACAGTAAATGGTTTTACAACAGAACTCCTGACTTACCATTTCAACCACTATCATCTGATCTGCAGCTGAGACTGTTTCTCTAAGCAGCTGCAAGTTATTAATATCACCAGTTTTTACAAACATACATACATGAATATTTGGTCTGTGCTGACCTCTGAGGGGTATTAAGTTTTCAAAATGATGTATAACTGTATTACACAGATTTTATTTGCCCATGCCAGTGTCTTTGAAACAGTCCATGGCACATTTATTATCATTATACAGCAAATCAAATGGTCATGATTAAGCCTTGTTGATGAGAAAAAACAACCAGCAACTATTCTGATTATATATGGAATTCAAGGTACTGACATTTTCACTTGGTACTTAATAAGTACTTCTTGTCATGACCTAGGCTTTCATGATTTAAGCATAGTGGGAAAAAAATCATCCAACTGAAAATTTCTCTGCTAACCCCCCCCAAAAAAAACAACCTGTACCATGGTCCCATACCCACCTCAGCAATGCACACAGTACAAACATCGTGTTGTCCATGGACCTTCAGAGTTTTTGTTTTTTTGTTCATTTAAGCAACGTGTTTAAGCACTGTTTTCTGACCTTTTGAGCTACTATTAGCGAATGAGACACTTCATGACAAACCACTGATTGACTTCGAATCATAAATACATTAGGCTTATATTTTGAAAATATAAAAACCTACGGTATTTCTGGGAAACTTGAACGGGATGACAGCGGGAAAAAATAAAAGAAGGGAGAGTCTCAGGAAAAAAACTGAAGGGTTAACACTTAGGCAGGGCTATGAGAATTTATAAAATTACAGCCTATTTGTTTGCTCATTTTAACTTGTGACAAAAAATGCTCAAATAAGCAGCCTAACTTAAGGGGGTTGAAGAAAAACTGGGCAAATGACATGGGTACACTGGATCTTTTCGAACTGGATAAATTAACCTTGTTGGCTTAATATTATTATTTTTAACAGTAATTGGCAGTTAAATTACAACAGTATTAGCAGCTTCCTGCTTTATCCCCTCCACATGTTTACTGTCCAGTGCTTGAACTTTAGCACATGTGTTTTTGTTTATAAATTGTGGTCCTGCTGCAATTAATCACAATGTTAAAGTGAACTGCACTTTATTTATTTTCTAAAGTTGGTCCAGACCAAAACAAGTGAACCAACACACCTTCCTGGTGCAAATGCACCCTGAAGTAGCGTGGCATTTATTTATTTTGTGCACAAAAAAGTTTTTAACTTGAGTATTATTACCTTTTGTTACCTATTAGACCACAGAAAGGGTTCAACAACAGATGTAACAATCACTGCAGCTTGCAAAAATAAATCGCGTGCCTTATTTTTTTCTCCCCGGATCTGCATTAATCTCACGACTGACCTCTAGTGCCTTTGGTCGACGGAATTCCATCATACTGACGGAAAACTTTAATCCATGGATTAAGTGATTTTAAATCGAACTCAGATTTTTAAAATTAGGATGAATTATTTTTTTTTATTTTATTTTTTTTTTAAAAAAAAAGGGAAATCGTCAAATTGATTTCAACTTTGGGCCACGCGCCACCAGGCCAAGTGCCTGCAGACTACCGTAAGCTCCTCCTCCTAACTGTGAGAGCAGTCTTTCACAGAAGTCCATGTAATGACCACAGACCTTAAATCTGTGACAGGCCCACAGTTGTGATACCAATGTAAGCCATGGTCCACACATGGATTCCCCAATTCAAATAGAACTGCATGGGGATCACTCATCTTACGTTGTCCACGCATGATCTGTACTACACTGTCTTCTTTCGATCTGGTCATGTGGGTAGCAGCCTCAGTAGAGGAGCCCAGACAGCCCTCTCCACCAGCTACAGGGGAATACCGAGCTGTTCCCAGGCCAGCCCAGAGATATAATCCCTCCAGTGTGTCCTGGGTCAGTCTCTTCCACACACGGATCCCCCAATTTAAATATAACCACATGGGGACCGCTCATCTTACATGGTCCACACACACATAACTGATGCACGTCACTGACTGATATCACTTCTGTGGGCCCATCATGAAATTTTCAGGGATTCCGTGACACCGTCACAGATTTGAGGTAGGCATTGCGTTGTATTACCAGCTGCTCATAAAAACGCCATGCTGACTTCTATTGTCTTTTGTAGTTTTACCCAAAAATTGAAATTGAAAATAAATTATTTAAGATCTAGAATTAAAAAATCTGGATTTTAATTTTTGGCAAAAATTGGGCAGCCCTAGCATGACCACATGATCCAAAGATGAAGCAAAAGGTAATGAAAAAACACTGGCACGCATCAACTCCATCCTAAAAAACTGAACCAAAATGCTACTGTTAAAAATTCAAACTACTACTCACTGTTGCTTTATTATATTGAATACAGTTACATTACTTATTTTATATCACTGATTATCTGGAAAACAGCAGCTAAAGTTTGCGGTTATGCTTAAAATGACATTACAGCTCTTTCATGCTGCATTGCTATGACAACTAGCTACATTGCAGTGGAATATGCAAAGCAAACAAAACAACTGGTGTTTTAAAACTCTCTTGCCTCAACAAAGAGTTATTAAACTGCAGCTCCAACAGTACTGACAAATAACTATGAGACTATCTGTATGAAGAACTAGAGATCTATATGTTTCAGTTGGGTTTTCTCCTTACCCATCTTGCGAGGCAGGATATTCACACTCCTGACCAATGGGGAACACTCCATTTGGGTATAAATCACAGATGGGCACGGATGGGGGATCAGTTTGAGCTTTGGCTGAAAACATTACAAAATAAACACGTCAAAATGTATTTGGAGTAAGCGATAGAAAACAGTGCACACTTGCCCCACAGAACAGAATACAGTACATACATCATATGTAACTGCATCAAATTTAGTGGATTAATCATTACATCCATTTTACAGCCTCAATAAGAAGAAAGAGATAAACTTACGTCCTTTCTTCTTCTTTTTCTTCTTCTTTTTTTTCCCTGCTGAGTTTTCTCCATCATCTCCATCTATGAACACAGGCAACACCATTATTGACAATTGACACCAAAATTGTCACAGAAGATCCAAGAGGCAAAGCTATGAACTTAAAAGGGTTGAACAATCACCTTCTTCGCCATCCTCCTCTTTCTCTTTGTCTTCTATAGCTTGTTTTTCCAGCTGTTTGCTCACCTCAGCCACTCCATCCACCTCTGCCTCGGGTCCTAAAGTAAGAAGCAGAATATCAACAGTTACACACAAAGCCAGAAAAACAGTAAACAACCTACAGCCAAAAGTAGTTGATTCAACATATGATGGAGTAAGTTGAAAAGCTCTACAAGCAACATTTATCCCTAGCAGTCCAAATGATGTCATGGGCGGGAAAAACAGATAAAAAAGTGAAATAATCAACCAGTTACCAACACAGCATGTCCTACGCTAGATGTGGGGAAAACCTGATAAAAAAAATATATTTATACAGCATCACTATGATACTTGAAGTTGACAGTTCTTTTTTAAGCATTTGCTGTGACATTATTTGGGCATAACAGTGACAAATGGCATTTTGATTTGGTTAATTTGTTTTTAAAAATCACCATTGCGTATACTGTCCTTACATAATAAGTCTGGCAAAGAGTGAATTACGAAACAGGAAACCATGGCTCTGCACAGGACAGGATCCCAGTTGGAGGAGGTTGCACGATAAGCTGTTGAACCTTTCTCTCAATTTACTTGATCGATCACTTTTTCTTTCGATATAGTTGTTTGAGGAGTCTGACTAAACCCCGGCGTGTTTCATGAGGCCTGAGAGGCGCCACAAGTCACGGTGCTCTCAACCCGCATGGCTAATGAGGATGAGCGTCAAGTTAGGGTTTTTTAGCCGGGACTTCCGGCATCCGGCTATTAACAATAAAGACACAATGACGACACGGAAAAATCCATCACTCAGTAGAACTCAGTAACGATGGTAAATGAAAATGCTTGTATAGGTTTTACCCTGCATCTGCCACACATTCCAACACAGTACATAAAAGGCTTGATTTGCGATACATGTAGCACGCCGTGCCAGAGTCAAGCGATTGGATTAAGTACCCGTCTTCAAAGACTTTCTGATCACCCAGATCAACAAAATAACAAAGTCCTGCCAAAGATCTACTTGACAGGTGTAGAACAGAGAACTTCTGGGGTTTCTTAACATATTCTTCTATTGCTGTTGTATAATACAATGATTAGAAGCAAAGTTATGAATTATTAATAACTTATTATTATTAATTAGCACCCTGTTTTAGAGTTATTAGCCATTTTTATTATAACAACTCATAAATAACGTAAAAGGGGATTTAACGATTCCCTTCCCCATACACGCTTTTATTTTGAAGCCATGGTCTCCACAGCTCTGGTTTAATCGTTGCTGATTCTCGCTGCCTTAACACTGGCATTAGCCCTGCTAGCCTGTTAGCAAGAAAGTAATCGGAACAGACAGTCCACCTGTAGTTGACGACTTATTCTTCTTCTTCTTTTTCTTCTTCTTCTTCGCCGTCTCCTCAACCGGGTCGGCCTCTTCCCTGTCCTCCGCCTCCCCGTTCAGTTCCCGGTCCTGGATTGGTTTCTGGTCTGCTACCTGCTCCGCAACCACGTCCGCCATGATCGCAGGCGCTGCTGGAAAAGGAAGCGCCAAGGATTGTGGGAGTGCTGTGAATTATGTTGCCTTAAAATACACTAGGTGTTTTACAAATTCTATTCATCAGAATGTAAAACGTGTATGATTTAATTAACATTCATCCAGTATTTGCCTTATTTTATCTCCATCATTCTATCTTTATGAACATTATGGTATTTTTATGACGCAATACGCATTGAAAAGCAACGTACACGTTTTGTTAGAACATACGTTATATAATATTCGAATTTACACTGAGACATTGAAGGTTACAGAAAGTAAAACATGCCGAATCAGCTGAAGGGTAGAGCTCAGCTTTAAGTCTAATGAGAAAATACCATAAGACCGGTAAGTGGTGTAAATTAATTTATTGTATTAGCGCACGTGTATCTATTGAGAGACGAAAATTCTTAACACAAATTCACCAGTTACACAGTACATACCTGAAATAGTGCTCAACAAAGTTTTAGACTTATTCACGTTATATTCACTTCTCCATAAAAATATAAATATGTAAGCTTTCAGTCACCTTCCTCGGCATTTTTAAAGGCAGTAGTTTTGTCACATTTGAGTACGTATTGGTCGCTAGATGGCATAGTCATTACACATAATAACCTAATAAACCCTTATTAGTTATGTAGGTCGATCAATCAATCAAAATGTATTTATATAGCGCCAAATCATAGCATAAGTTACCTCATGACACTTTACACATAGAAACTAGACTCTTCAGCCAATCATAGGTCTTTGTATTTAGAAGCATTTACTCATTTAAAGCATGTCAAACTCTCGGCCATAATGGACGTCAAATCCTCAGTTAATGTGTTTAATTCCTAACTAAAACGTTAAAGCTCTACTTTTTTTTTTGGGGGGGGGGGGGGGGGGGGGGGGGGG
>JAQQZY010000005.1:21807901-21835090 GCA_030068375.1 Ostorhinchus rueppellii
CCCCCCCCCCCCCCCCCCCCCCCCCCCCCCCCCCCCCCCCCCCCCCCCAGGGCGTGCCCTCTTAACTGCATTACATCCCAGGGCAGGAGGCTTAAGATGTTAAGTCTTTGGGCTTGTATTTAAGTCTCCCCAGTAAACAACAGACAGGGGTGGCTTAACAGGAGAGCACCAGCTGTTGTTGGTCAGACAAATGCAGAATCCCACAAAAGGTATCAAGTAACCCACCAAACCTGTTTCTTAGCTGTGGATATCAGAATCTTTGAAACATGAGTGTGATGCCATGTCAGAAAAGATTCAGTATACTTCAGAAATTTCCAGAATGGTATTTTATTTCACATTGGAAAATGCAGGAGAAGACCTTCCCTTGAGGGAGGTGCAGGGCCAGTGGTGATGGGGGGTCAGAACAAGGCAGACACGGTGACAAGAAAGACTGGAAAAGTGGTGGGTGTACATCAGGACTGTCAGACATATGGCAACTTCATATGAAACAAACATGTCATAGATTGCCCTCATGACAATGTTTTTTCTTTTTATTTTACAAACATTACTCCTTTATTACTATACCCACATAGGTATTCCATCCCAGGTCGTTATTCAACAATCCCACCATAAAGCTTCAAGGCAAAAACAAGGCTTCCTGACCTTTCTACCCCTGTAAACAAATGCTGAACAAATGGGACTATTGAAGTCTCCATAGATAGTACTTTGAAACAACTGTATTGTTTTCCATTTATTTCACTCTTAATAAGCTTATGAATGTATGGTCTTCATGGCTATGTGTCTCCATTTCTGCCACCCCATTGTGTCCAATCAGCCAAGAGGTGGATGGCAGAAAGTGCTGGACAAAAATAAAGTGTTGAAAATAAAAATAGCATTCCTGCTCCTCTCCAGAGGTGCTCACTCAGGCTTCTTGTGTGTGTCTTCCTGTAAGGAATAAGGTCAGCTGAGTTCAGGTTGGACGTCTTCATTCTTTTACCTTAGTGAATTACCTCTGTATTTGAGAATATTGCCCTCAGCAACACACCTTTGTACCTTTCACACGTCATGCACAAAACTTCATGACAGTAACACAGCATTGTATTGTTTGTGACACCACTGCAATTACACCATTTTTGTTTTCGGTTTTACACATTTATATATGATGCCAATTACTTGTGTCCTACAATCTCTGTTTCCACAGTTACTAATGACTGGAAGCAATATACACTATGTGGATGTCACCAAGTAAACTGTAGACATTCTGGTCTTCATAATGTATTTTGTTTTAGTGGTTCTGATACCTGAGTTTTTTTTAACAGCAATAGAGCAGTAAGAATTGTGGGTAATGTCAAATGGACGGATTGAAAATAGAGTGGCACAATTTGAAATTCTGCACACCAAAACACAGTTAAGATCTAACACAGATCCATCAATAAAAGATACCCAGACAATCAGACATAAATACAGTCTCTGTTCAGTGTTTCAAGAAAGCAGCAAAGTTTCAGTTCTAGTCCTTTTCAAGGCTTTGTCCGACACCCTCTTCCTCTTCATCGTCCTCCTCATCGTCGCCAAATGTCTGCTCTTCCATGTTGAACAGTGAGTGTGAACGTGCCACCACCTGGGCAGCGAGGGCAGAGCTGAAGCTGAGAGCCTCTGAACCGTGCATCTCCGTCAGCCTGTCCATCACAGAGACAGCCGGAACTTTGGATTTGAGGAAGAGGTCCAGCCCGTTCTGTCCCTCCGCCTCTTCCAGCACTCCGTCATATTGGTGCAACTCAGATGCCCCTCCTCCTCCTCTTTTGCAGACTGAAGTTGCTCCCAACTCCCCTTTGTCTAGCTCCAAGCCACAGCTAAACTCTGTCAGTGGCTCTGTGAAGGGGTCAGGTGTCACCCTGCTTTCTTTTCCTTCCCCTTCCTCCCCTTCATTTCCTGTAATGCATTCTGATAGGTGGTTTCCTTCTTCATTTTCAGCTTCTACAGAGCCTACAGAAATTGGGGCATCTAATAGTTTTGTAGTAGGATCAGGTACATCACTGTGAACTGAAGGTGCTGCAGCAGCTGCAACAGACAAGAATAAATACATAACTTACAACTGGACGGATGTATAAAGTATATTTGCATTTTCTAAATCGTGTGTTTCATATCTGACGTGGACAAATCAGCCACCTTCTGATATAACACATTCATGTACTTGTGGAGATTCATTCATTCCATATTACTTCATCATTCTGGCTTGAAACATGACTCTAAAGTCATGAATACAAATCTGGTAGACAGAAATCAGCAAATTAACAATGAATTTGAACTAAAATCAGCCTCATTTCAAGACAATGCAGCAAAATCTATCCTTACAATTAAAAAGGTCATTATCTTCTAAATTGAATTTGACTGAGATGACATGGGTCAGCACAGACCTTGGTCATTAAACAGCAGCTGCTTCCTCTTCATCCTTTCTCCCTCCGAAGCACGGAAGCCTAGCACAGCTTTGAGCTCTGACAGGACACGACGTGACTCCTCTCTCTCTCGCCGCTGACGTTCACGTTCCTCTGGTGACAACATATCGCACCAAGATTCTTTTCCTTCAGCATCAGAGTCTGAATCACACACATACGCCTCCCACTCCTGGACACACAAAACAACCAGAGGACAATAGTAGTGGAAACAGATAATTGGGGACAACAAGTAAGGCAGGCTGATTTTAGTAATTTTTACAACTGAAAGAAATTTTTAACATTAAAGTCTCACCAGTTCTTCTGGCACTGGGTCTCTGTCCAGGATCAAGGGATAAGATGGTGGAGAAGTAGGGAACTCTGATACAGGAAGGGTACACTGCTCTAGACCTTTAGCATTATCTGCAGAAATGGGAGGTGGGTAGATGTTACATTTGATACAAAAAAAATAGATGACTGGGACAAATCACTACTCGAGCTCAGCTGGTCATTGTTTACTGAACTCATGTGGTTGGACAATTTCTTGTTCTACATTTTGAAGGACCTACTTCCTCCATGACTGGCTATATTCTTGTATACCAAAGGAAGGAGGAAGTCTATGCTAAAAATAGTACAATATAAATGTTAACACCCATACTACAAATGGGGGTCACACTATCCTGTCTTGTACACATATTATGCATGTTTTATACAGGCAAGATATGTGAGGCACACAAATAATAAGTAGATGGTGATTGTTCCAGTGAATTGACAAAAAATAGCAGCATAATGTCGACTATTTAGCACCTATAGATGTTTAAGTTGTCTTGTTTTTTTGTATCAATTATTGTGAGTATGGCTGTAGTTGCTGTAAAAATAATATTACAAATATATGTACTCTTATTGTTACTGAAACACAATTTTTTATAGGGTATTTCAAAGTATGTTTTATGGAGTTCAGATTACAATGGAAATAGATCGATGTTTCTCATAAATTGCTGGTAATTTTTAAGACCTCTATCACGAGTATCATGGAAGATAAATTCACCTGCTCTCAAATCTAGCAACTTTATGGGCCGATAGAAATTCTTTCAGCTCAATTAAAGTGTAACAAATGTTACAACAACAATCTGGTTTTCTGTATTGGCTGCTCTGTGGAGAGATTCACAAGCTTCAATGGTTAAGTTTCAAATATATAGAAATAGTTGTGTCATGACATCTTGAATATGCATAAAGCACCCTGTGACACAGTCTAGCTTGAACTTTCTAGAACAGGTTTCAGCAACCTATTGGAGATAGTTGTCAAGACTGGCTCAGATGTGAACTGATACAAGAAAAAAATAACAACATATGGACAGAATTCTATTCAAGGGCTCAATAAAATGCAAAGCAGGAACACTGGGATTTGTTATTAGCGTCATCTTTGTCACTATATTTACTTTCATAGCAGGAAGTTGTGTGTATTTGCTCACCGGGACAGGCATTGGCCCGTCTCAGCATGCGCTCCACCTGGTTGATGGTGTCTTCCCAGCAGCCAGTGCTGGCCTGCATGTGTGGCTGGAGCTGATGCAGCCGGTCATTGAGGTCCTGGTATCCCTCAAATGTCAACTCTGCTGGTTCCTTGGACACCATTAGTTTCTCCAGGTCATCCTCCAGAATGATCATCCTGATCACAACATAAACAGAAGAAAAATGTTAACTGCAGAATGTGAAGGATCAACAATGTGAAATAAGGTCTCCTTTATTGTAGGGTTGTATGACTAAAATGAGGATGCGTTTCTGTTTTTTTCTCACTCGCTGAGCAGTGCCTTGAGGTGAAGTTGCAGGCTTCGGATAGAGGTGTGTAAGGTGTTGAGTTCTCTGCATTTTTCTCTAGCTTGCCCTGTTCTATCAGAGCCGGTCATCCTAGGCTGGGTCTCAAAGTGGCGGTGGAAGTCATAGCTGCGCTGCACTTCAGAGAGACAGCTGGCAAGAGCATGGTGGAGGGGCTCTGTCACCGCAGAGATCGATCGGTGTAGCGGGGTTGTAGGAGAAGAAATGTCAAATTTGGGCCCACTCTCCACTGGCTCCTCTATTTGCTGTGGTGACAGAAGAAGGGCTAGTCGCCGAAAACATTCAGAACTCTGTCCCACCCACAGCTGGAACAGCATCTGAAGGGAAATAAACCAAAAAACACAAGATTAACCCCAGACAGAGCAGCTTTAAGGCGAAGCTGCAAGGCCTTACCACTTGGTACCACCACCCACATAAACTAGGATATGACATTTTGTTACGGATTTAGGGGTTGTGGTCATCTAGCTAGCATCAATTTCACATAAGGTATTTTCAGATGCAATTTGGATAGCCATCATTCTTTTCTACCACCCAAATCACCAGATATTACCTTTAGGGCAGGTAGACTGTAGTCATCCGTCAGCTCCTGAGCCTGTTCATCACCCAGGTGTTCAATTCCCAGTCCAAGCCCCAGTTCCTTCAGAGGCACCGCAGATACATAGTTGGTCACATTATCAATCTCAGAGTTCAGAGGGAATGTTCAAGAAAGTTAAGGACAAATGACAGAGCCACAAAAAAAATTTATTGATGGTGCATTCATCAATGACACAAGCATTAGTATATTGGTTGAAACGGGTCAACCCTGCAAAAAAGTAATATAAGAAAAATTATGACAACAAAATATGTATAATCTATTTCAAAATAAAAGTCATCATTGTTTCAGTACAAATAACAGTTACATTTAGCCACAAAGGATATGCCTTCAGCATGTGACAGGTAGCTCTACGTGAGGCTCTGAAGGCTGAGCGCAGTGCCCGGTACAATGCCTTCCTCAGTCCAATCAGCTGCTGGCCTCGTGGCACTGCCCCTGGCCCCACCCTGCTAAAGGAGCTGGCCGCACACACCCTGTCGAGCAAACTTGACAAGTGAAATGTGATACAACTGTGGAGATGTCCCAAAGAGGCAGGGGGCACACACAACACTGAACAGTAGACAACTAAAGACGACACACGACACATTAGTTATATAACAAAAGAGCATAGTGACACAAACAGGATCGTTTAATAGACCAGAATGTAGTGACAAACAAGACAACATCACATGCCATGAAATCACTCAATTCAGCTTTAAAAGCTTATCGACAAAAATAAAGCTGTATACACATCAAGCGATGGTAGTGCTAAGGGAAATAACACCTATAAGTAAGCCCATACAAACTCCGATACCCTAATAGTTCATACCATAGATTTACTTGAAAAAAAAAAAAAGGGTTAAACATCTATTTAGTTTGTGACTTTGCAAAATACAAAGATGTACTCTATTTTTTTATTTAGAATTTTTCATTTCAAGAATGGCTTATTATTTTCATTGGACTGAAATTCATGCTTTTTTGTTACAATAAAAGGCCATTTATAAAATTAGAAAATAATAAAATGATGAAATAATATAACACCTTCCATTGTTGAACAATTCATCCATCTTTTTATTCTCATCTTGGTCCAGGTTTTGGGGGCAGCAACCTAAGCAGTGGAGCCAAGGCTTCCCTCTCCCCAGCCACCTACTCTAGTTCCTGCAGTGAGAAGCTGAGGCATCCCAGGCCAGCTGAGAGATACAGCCCCTTCAGTGTCACCTACCAGTTGGACATGCCCAAAACACCTCACCAGAGGTGTCCAGGAGGCATCCTGACCAGAAGCCCAAACCACCTCAACTGCCTCTTTTTTGATGAGAAGGAGCAATGGCTGAACTCCTCACCCTTTCTCTACGACAGAGTCGAGCCACCCTGTAGAAAGTCATTTTCACCACTTACATCCATGATCCACTTCCCACAGCTCAGGACCATCAAGTGATAGTAAGAACATGATCAACCAATAAATTGAGAGCGTAGTTTTTATGTTCAAATCCCTCTTTACCATAACAGACTGGTATAGCGTCCGCAACATTGCAGGCGCTGCCCCGAACCACCTGTCGATCTCTTGCTTCTTTTGAACTATATTAATATGAATTATTTATGCAGGATCATATGATAAGATTCTATGAATCCTACATAGAATTAAAATTTTAAACTAGTGCAGATATTGGTTTTTTGAAAATTAAACACCAATAGACAAAATAAAAAGTACTATTTACATTTACATGTTGCAAATTATCTTTAATGTTTGATACAAATTTAAACCCAATCCAGTGAAAAAAAAAGAATTTGCACATCTTCAAGTAGATTAACAGTATTGTGAAATTTGTCTCCATCAGCCAAAAACTCCAAAAATCCTAGAGCTAATCCTAATTTTAACAAATACATTTTATGTAGGGCTTTAGGATTTTAAATTTTTTTCCAAGACAATCGATGACATGAACTGGAATGGTTTTGCATGGAATAACCTCTATAGAAACACTACACGAGGAGCTAATATTTAACAGGTGGGAACAAAAGAATGAACTACTTAAGCAGGCTTGACAAGACAGATATGTGACACCTAAGAGAAATGCACACTGACAAAATGCGATTGGGTGACAGGTAGGTGGACAGAAAACAAGCACACTTACAGGGTGAACCCTCTGGAGATGACCTCAGTCTCCTGCACCAGACGCAGGGCTTTGCGAGACAGGCCTGTCAGAGTCTTGCTGTTGTGGACTAGGACTAGGAGTTCTGTGGCCCTGGTGTGGACGGCTCTCTGCATGCAGCCCTGTCTCCACAGCATGAACCCCCTCAGCCCCACCCAACCAAGAAGAGCCAGACCCCAAGGGGCTGCAGCCAGGGACCACAGGCCCTCAGAGATGGAGCACAGACCCAGCAGTACTGCAGCCAGACCGACTAGCCCTGCCATGTCCCTGAGTGGAGAGAACAAGGGGAAAGGTTTTGCTCATGGATTCTAATCTATAAAAGCACTCTTGAAGGTGGATACTTCAAGAGAATCTGAATGGAATCCTGACAATCCTGTACGAAGAGGTGTTTTTAAGTTTATAAAACTTTTTAGCCAGTGGCTTCAGTTTGTGGTAGTGTACCGAGTTTTTTGCCTCAATGATTGATGTGTATTTTATTTCCAAGCACTGTACCATGGGGAGGGGCTGGCAATGATGTTCGGTCTGGGTAGGGTGTTAGTTCGGGTGGGTGAGCCAGAGGGTGAAGAGCCCAGTGTGAGCAGGCCTGGATCTAACAGCTCGATGAGCTCTACATCCTCCTGCAGCAGTACATCTTGGTCCAAAATGCATCTCACAGAGTACTGGCCAAATGCACAGTCCTGCAAGGAGCAAGAACAATCTAAGAAAGGGCTTGAAGGGAACAGATGCATTGAAAATACAACATAAGTACTGCTGTTAGTGCCAGAATCCTTTAAGGTTTCCATTAAGAACCTACCAGTTCCTGCTCCAGCTTACGAGTTGTAGTAGCCGGGTGAATTGGGCTGCATCGCCACAAGGCTTCAACCAGTCTCCATAAGCGTCCTCCCTGTGAATCATAAACAGTCAAAAAAGTCAGGCTATATTCCAGGTTTTATTCAGTGCTTCAAGATTAAAATATAAAATTGTGTCAATTACTCATGTTATGTTTTGCATGTTTCCTTTACTTTTCCAGTGAAGCCTGAGAATATTTCCCATGAATC
Source organism: Ostorhinchus rueppellii (assembly GCA_030068375.1). Taxonomy (NCBI): domain Eukaryota; kingdom Metazoa; phylum Chordata; class Actinopteri; order Kurtiformes; family Apogonidae; genus Ostorhinchus; species Ostorhinchus rueppellii. The sequence goes on from JAQQZY010000005.1 coordinate 21,815,898, forward strand.
CCACATTCAGGAATCACACACAATCACTAGGAGTATCCCAGGAGACAAACTCTTTCAGGCAATAACAAAAAGTGCAATGTGTGTTTGTAAAAGCTCACTCCTGGGACTTTGTGTAGTGATACTGGGGCACACAAACCACATGACTGCTTTAGTTTGTTCTATTTCTATTTTGGTATTATAATTAAATGTTTACATTTTTGGCATCAATGAAATTCAACTAGGCTATTATTCTTTTTAAAAAGATGGCTGACAAGGAGAAATTCTTTTCATACCAGGAAAAAGAGGTTGTGTGGATTACAGGCAGCACCACTTCACTGTTACACATCTATTTTATTTCTTGCTTCCTACTGTCTACATTTCCCCCATCGGTGTCTCCCACTGTAAATAGTTTGAGACAACCAATCACAACCAGAAAAACAAATCAAATCATACTTTTCATTTTAACATATTAATTAAATGTTATTTATATAGCGCCACATTATAAAAGTTAGATCATGACACTTTACGCTTAGACCTGGTCTACGGCAGACTCTTAGTAACCCAGCATACATTAATGTTTCAACACTTAATAGACACTAGGCTTATAATGCTGCAAGAGAGCCTAAAAGAAAAAAAAAAGAAAAAAAAAAGTAAAACTCTAATGCCTAATCATGAATAGGATGAACTATTCACTAATCTGCTTAAAGAGTTTTGTGGAATCTATGAAATGCTTTGTTAAAAAAAAATGGAAGTATTTAGAGAGATGGACGTTTACATATGGACAATTGGGCTTCAGTAAAAATAATATCAGGAAATAAAACACAGCAAATAATCAGTGAGTATAACATTTAAAAGCTCGGGAGCAGGTGTGTATATATATATATATATATATATATATATATATATCAATGCCCCAGTAGTTCACCAATATGTTTGATCAAGAATCTATAGCAACTTGAATTTGTGAGGTTGTCTGGTTCTGCTGCTATGTCAGAGTCCTGTGGTCTCGATGCAGGAGATCAATCTTCCAATAGAAGTAGGTGGTGCTTTCACAGGAGGATAACTCAACAAATTCAATGAAAATCCCTATATGACTTCCTATCAGTGCTCAGTAGTAACTATATTCATATCTCTAAGCATTTCTATGTTAGTAGCCATTAAAAATGGGCCATTATAAGTAAAAGGTACATTTTTTAAATTTCAAAAAATCTAAATTTCTCAAAACTGTGAACAAACTTTGTAGACATAGTCCCAAGGAAGTTACATATAAAATTTGAAATGGAGCCAACCAGTAGCTTAATTTGAGAAGATGTTTGAAGAAATTGCTAATGAACTGAGACAACGATGGACACAGCATCTTAACAATAGCTCACAGCCACAGTGAGCCAATTAAACAAAAAAAAAAAAAAAAAAAGCTACTGTATATAAATGGATGGAATTAAATGTGCTTCAATAGAAGTAGGACACTATTGATCCAGACTGGGCAGTCTGCATTCTGACCTTTTTCTGGGGGATTAGACACGACTGTTACAGGTCAAATGGCTGCAGTAGTATTGGTTAATAATGGGAGACTGAGGCGTTTAATAACCCTGCTTTCACGCAACACTCTATTTGGGGTGAATAAAGTAGGCTATATCTGCTCCATACTCACTGTTGTATCAAGCATCTAATCGTGTACAAGATGATGATGTAAACTGTATACAGATTAAGACACATATGCTTATAGCATAATCTTCTTACAGTTTATTTCCTAGACTGGTCGTGTTGCAATTCATAACTATTCTGCTCCTTAGTTTCCATAATTGAGAATGAGAGAACAAATAACCCAAGCACAAACAACATGTGTGTATGTTTGTGTAAAGAAGCATTTATCAACCACCACACTGATCAGTATGGTTCGTTTACATCAATAATTAAGAAAGAAATACCAAGAATATGCTTGTTTTCAGGAAACAAAACAAAAACAAGTCTTCATACTTTAAATGTGGGTTTGGCGCAACAGTTAATTTGAAACACCATGAGTTGCAGCCCAAAATGCAGGGTACTAACAGAAAAAACAACATTGCATTAAATTGCAGCCTTGCCATTTTGTTACTTGTGGACTTTTACGAGACAGGGCTATCAATATTTATACTAGAATACTAACGTTAATTAGGTTAAAATTAAGATTAAGGGGTTCAGGACATCCATTCAGTAAAATCTCTCTGCAAACACATTTTTACTAGTAAGTAGTAGTATGAAATGTAATCTGGTCTGTCTATAAGGTGTTTATTTGCCTCACTCCCGGGTTTATCTAGGCTACAGGAAAGTGGTCACACAGGGACAACCCAAAATCTTTCCTGTCTCATCGAAATGCCTCATCCTCCTTAACTCTTTAGAATAACACTGTACCAGAGAGGAAGCATGACATGTTCGGAAAGTTCCTGAACTAAGCAAACACAACACTGTTTCCCGTCGTAAAAGGAGGAGGCCGAGGAGAGGCCAAGTCATGTGATCCTGAGCTGACCAGGACACATCAGTTGTCCAAATGAATCACAGGTCTAGTCAAATTACAGTCCTCCACTGTTAATGCAAGTGCTACTGAAAGTTCAACGGTTTTAATCCTTTCAAAAACAATCCTTTGCAAAGCCAGTGTACACACAGTTCCATTAAAAAAGCAAAATGGGTCTCAACACAATCCACACTTCGTAGGAAGATGCACTCAGAGCAGGAGGAATAATGTCAGATAGAAGTAATTCAATAATTGCTCCCTGATAATCTCTTGTAAGATCAGCAACAGGGCAGAAAACAGGGAACACAGTTTCCATTGTAAAAGTGAACTCTCAGTGTACAATAACCAAGCAAAGACCATACAGCACAAACTACCTGTTTTTTTGTGTAGAATGTACACTGTGCCTAATTGTATGGTTGAAGTAAAGCATATAAGGCTAAAAACACAACTGTGAATGTGTGGATATGCGTCACTGTTCACAGTTAATAATCAAATTAATTACCCTCCGTCTGACTGCACAAGATAAACGGAGACAAACAAGCGCACATATGCATTGCCCGGGGTTTGCCAGAGATGCAGAATGTTCCAAGTTGGTGTACTTTGCATTTTATGACAACTGTACTATGTTTACTCAGCAATAGCTACAATAATTAAACCTGAATACCACAAACAACTCTCACTGAAACCTCTAATATAGCAGAAACCTAATATCTCTTTTTACTATTTGAGAAAGTTGTGACAAATATATAGATGAGTTATGTTAAGTTTTAGAGCTTTTTCCAGGGTAAACATTGATTTAATACACAACTTTGCTGTATCATACACCGTTCGTGATTTGGTTCAACTTTTTGGATAGATTTAACATACAGCACACATGTTTATGATAACAACTGATGACAAAATTCTTACTAATGCATTAGTCAATGTTATAAATAGTTGAGAAATTAAAGAAAAAAACATTGTAAAGTATCTTAATAAAGTGATAGGACATCACATGCCTCCACCATAACTCCACTGTCCCTGACATTGATTTTACAAGTCAAAATCTCCCATAGATATTCAATTGGACTGGGATCTGATTAGTGAAGGCCAAAGCATGTGATTCACATCAATCCATGCACTACGGCTGAGGCACTGGCATCCTGAAAGAAACCACTCCATCTGGATGTGATTTGTCACCCACTGGTAGCTTAGATAGACTGGTTATGTTTGTTTTTTTAAATTTATTAATGTGTATTAGTGACATCAAAACAACTTCGATTAATATGCTAGAGTCTGTTAAATGTGCTTAATTTACAAATGGTCTTTCTCCCTGTATTTTTCTATGGAACTTCAATGAATATGTTAACCAGAAAAAGTCTTGATATCAGGACAACTCTGGTGCCAGCAGCTGTGGCATATATAGTATTTGTATTTGCAATGAGAGGCACTTACTGTATTTTTCTGCGCATCTTCTGAGTGAAGTGTTGCATCTCCCTGGTCTCCACCACATTCCTCTTCCTGTGATGCTGTCGGACATGCCTCAAAGTCTGTGTGCCCTAAATCATGCAGGTACTGGAAAAGAGGAGAGTTCTGAAAGAAAAACAGAGACATTCATGCCAGTTTAGTGGTATTCCAAGACTGACGGATGTTAAGTAAAAGTAGAGTGGTGGGACAGGACAGTGGCAGATGGATGAAGAGGGCGGGAGAATAAGAGAAACGTGGTGATTAGGTCATCAGACTGAGGCCTGTTGAGCTGACACTCATCCTGGTTTTGTCCTATTTTTTCCCAGTGTGAATCCAATGGTGCCCTGACTGATAAGAGTGGGAAGCATTGTGGATTTTCTGAGCTACTCCATTTCCCTCAGGATTCATGAGCTAAATTTGAGGCTTTACTCCTGCCCAAACAGTAGTCTCTGGCCAAAAATGTCGTAAACCTAGGTGCCTTCACATATTAATTTGTGAATCAATAGACACTTATACGGATTCCCCAAATATCTGAGGCCCTTTTATGCACTGGAAAGTACCCTCTGCAAAAATAGGGGACACTACATGTATAAACAAGTCATCATGTTGTAAGCTCATGTTCTTACAGGGATATAGTGACAGGCAATACACTGTTTCTTGCCCTGAACAAAGAAGGCTCAGAGACAAATTGGGCATGAAGTAAGCAAAAAGGGTGAAAAACATCCCGTGCTGAAATCTAACCAAAAAGATGCCTGACCCAGTTACCCCCTGGCTGCTTATACTGTCTTGCTGGGAAAGAATTCCTCTTGAGTTTCTCTGCTGTATTACTAGGTAGCGGCACAGGAGCACCCTGTCTAATGTGATTGGATGAATGTCTCCTATGTATGCACACTCATCCCAACACAGTACCTGCCTATAGAACAGTCAAACAATTAGATGGTACTCACTTGCATTGTCACACTAGTCGCAGCGCATGTTGTCACCATCCAGCTGTCTGTGTTTCATTGAAGCTTTTTATTTTTTCAGAACCGACGCATTGGTCATCCCCACCCCACCTCTCAATACAGCACAGTAATGATGAAACACCAGCAACAATGCGCACAACCAGCCCAGTTCAGCTCCTCTCATGACCACAAAAGCTCCTTAGCAGAAATACAGCTAGCAACCAGCCAAATGTGTGGATTTGTTTGGAAATGTCAATGCGTGGCAACAGGGCACACGGGTACTAACTAAAGCTAGCATTCCCTTTAGCTTAGCGAGCTACGTCTGCTTGCTAGCTGCGTTAATCGAATACTGTTCTTACGTCTGTATTTACCGCTGAACCCGAATGGTATGACAAAGCACCAGTTACAGGTTTCGATTAAAATAACAGTGGCGGATGTACAAACCTCAAATACAACATCTTCATCAAACTCCTCAGTCATTGCTGTCCGCCATCCATACACAGCCCGTTTTGCATTCTGAAGTTGTAGGCTACAGAAACAGCAGTGAAGTTGATAGTCAGCCGGCAGCTAAACTTCTCTTACAACTACAATTCCCAAAAAGCCCATCTTTGATCGCCACTTCGTTGTCACCGAAATATGTTCGTGTGGGCTCGGACGCCTCTAGTGTCCTCGAGAGGCAACCGTTTTCCTATCAAACGCTAAGCACCTATAACTAGCAATGAATGCCAGAAATATTACTTCAGAATAAAATAGCCCCTGTTAATGTAATAGTTGTGAATAGAAAAACTACCACATGTCTTTACCTAATTACCTTAGGTTAAAATTTCATATTTAATACACACACTATGAGGCATTTTACTGCAAATGTGTAAGAAAAAAAACTTTAAAAACTACGTTCTTCACCTTAACATTTATTTTGAAAGTCTGAACCAGAAATACATTGCTGTGCTATATCGTACTCGACACGGTTTGGAAAAGCACCGTGGCCGAAAACTTCGGGAAAAATGGAAAAACTAACAGGCGTAAAGACTTTATTCGTGCATCCGCTGGCGGGATAAGGAAAAACAGCTATGGATTTACATATCTCCTTCTCGAAGCTCTTTTCATGCTGACAATGGTGTCGAAGGCGGAAAAAACTCAGCCTTTCACGCAATTCCATTGAAAGTAAATTTACTCATGGAGAAAGGAACAAGTCAGGAGTCATGAGCACAGGTTTGTTTGTGGGGGAGCTAACTTAACTTAGCACAATTCTGCTGTGCAAGCGCATAATTTGATAGGCTAAAACCGAATCCAGATATAGTTGTTATTTTGTACACAAAAAGTGGACAGCTATCTAATGTGGACGACGTAACTAACGGACGGTAATGTCCACTCTTCTTTGACGCAGCCGCAGTTAATTACAGTTTTCTTAATAACAGCTTAAGATATAAAAGTGGTTGGACTCGAACTCAATTTGAGTGCCTTCTAAATACACCCATGCTATCCAACAATTAAAATTTCCCTTTCCGTTTGTTATTATAGCCTGTTACAGCTGGAGAAGGTTCAGTCCTTTGTCTTAAAACATCTGCCCTGCTGTTGATGCAGCAAGTCTAGGGCGACAATAAGCTGCAACTTCTTATATAAAACAGTTAAAATCAAGTGAACAGGCACGTCCTTAGCTGTAACTGTTTTGTTGTGTGCCGTGGTTTTTTGATTGTTTTCCATGTTCAGCCACTAGTACTACCTGGCGTTGTCTTACACAGAGAAAAGTTTAGGCCAAATGCAACTATCAGGAGTTAAATTGAATTTTTAGTTATTGTTGAGCTTATAACTTGATCAACTGTTGGGGTCTTTTTCTGGCATGCATTGGATTTTTCGGTGTGTAACGTATTAGTAAGTAAAAGTTTAATACAATCTCTCCATCTCAAATCTGCAGACGTTTGGATGAATAATTGTTGTCAGTATTTACAGTATTATGTGTAATTGAAGTGTGGCGTTCGTTTATTCGTAAAACCCTTCTCTAGTTTTATTTAACATTGTTGCTATATATATGTTGAATCCGTTTGACATTGATTTTCTGACCCCGGTTTGTTGCGGGACTCCTCCGCTAAAGGAGAGGCTGAGGTGGGTTTGGGGTTGTTCGCCTTTTCGGGAACATCCGCTTGATGACTCCACTTCTCGTGGTGTCGGCCAGCCAAGACTTTCAGGCAGTAGAGCGGAAAATATGGCCTATAATCTTAAATCACAGCATTTTATTAATGTAGAGTCTCTTTTTTGTTTACCTTTATTTAACTGTGGCTGGAGACTTACCATACAGAAGCTCATATTCATTTCAGTTTAAATATACTGAAACGAATCTCTTCATATTTCCCATTAGGTTTTTGTGTTTTTCAGCTACAAGTATTAAAATATGTTTTCACATTGGCTATATTTACTTACACTATGTTTATCACCTTCATATGTAGGCCTGTGTTATTAAAAAGTTCTCAATGTGTGTTTTCTTTTTAGATAACCAACTCCAGGCAAATCCAAACTGAATTGCACATGCAGTAATGCAGTTTGTATAAACTGGGATTATATTACAAATACACATAAATTGGAATCATTTTGTTTTCAGACACATTCCTCGTTTTATTCCTATTTGTAATCATCTTTGAACAGGTGCAATGATAACACACTGAGCCCCAGTTATACTTCATATATCAAGAATAAATAACATTGTCAATCATTTCATGAGATATGTAAAAATATTTAATTAATCTTTATGGGTTATAGTGTATTTCTTAGATTTATATATGTATGGTTTGTTATATTTTTTGTACAGCTTTTGATTTATGCACAGTAGAGACACATACACCACTAATATCACTTCTTATTTACCTACATAAAAAAAAGATAAATGTTGACAAACTGACAAAAGATGTGAAATATAGGGTAGGAAGAAAAAATGGTTTAGTGGTTTTAGAACCCACAGGTGAGTCCCTTATCTATATTGTCTGTAATGTTAACATGTAAATCATGCAGAGCCCTCTAAAAATGCACCAAACAATCATACAACACATGTGATGTACATGCAGTCAACCCCTCACTATGAATTAATTACTATGTAGTTAATCATAATATTTAAGCAAAGTGATACATGGATTATGGATACATGTGAACAAGGATTTCTTTTTTGAGTTTCAGTAACTTCAGCTTATTTGTAATCCTTGAATTAATTTTACGCAATAGTACAACTCCTTTTTCTTCCCCTCTGACCCCTAGAAGGACCCTTTGACCCTAGCCTTAACTGCAGCTTGCAGCTGTCTATATTAGACAAGCCAAGTATTAAGTATGATTTCATGTGTTCTGCCAGTGCTGCTGCATACATTTTTTTAAAAAAAGATCTGACTAATTTTATCTGTTCTTCAAATGGTCTTGTCTTTCCTTCTCTTAATATACAGGTGTGAAGAAGCCTCCATTAGCTCCCAAACCTAAACTCCCTGCCACTACCAAGCCCTCTCCCCCACCCATTGCCCCCAAACCTGGTCTTCTTCCTCAATCCACTGTTGTCTCCCAACCATCCCCAGCTACTCTCAAGAGAACCAAACCAGCTGTTGCCCCCAAACCATGCATTCCCAAATCTACTCCCTCCTCTCCCTCTGTTTCCCCCCTTCCATCCAAAGCCAGTGGACCCCTTATCCCATCTCAGGAACAACAGGAGGCTATAGAAGATAGCCTCTCACTTCTCAACTCTAAAAATGGGTTTTTATCTGAGACAAGCAAACATGAATTGGACTACATTATTCCCACCTGCTCATGTGGACTTCAGGACTGTTCTCAGTGCCAGCATCTGGAAAATGGAAATGCAAGTGATGTTGGGAGTGACTTGCACAAAGATCTGCCACAGAATGGGATTACTGCAGAGGGATGTGGTTTCACAGGGACAAGGCTACAAGGCTTAGCAGAAAAGCAGGGAGATGGAGTAGGTGGAGAAAAGGACGAAGGAAGAGGGATTAATAAAAAGCCCAGGGACAAACCCCAGAGGCAGAGACACTTGGAGAGGGGTTTTGTGAGCAAAGTGGCACAGAGGACTGAAGAGCAAAAGGAGAGGGCATCAGAGACTTTAAGCACTCAGGAAAGCCTTTCAAGTCAGACATGTGCTGGTCCTGAGCCTGCAAAGATTGATCCACAGACTGAGAGCCCTCATACAGATTTAACAGACTCAAATTCAGTCTGTGATGTTGCAGGCAGCATCATTGTCTCCCCAACTGTCACTCTTTATGAGCCTGCAGGTGCTTCTTCAGAATCCTCTCAAGTAGACATCAGTGAGCCTGTCAGTGGAACATCTCCTGCCAGGTTGAACCCAGACCTGGAGGTCCCTGCTCCGCCCAGTAAGCCTCTCCCAGTTCCTCACCCACGTAAATTTAAGAAGCCAGCCCTTGTGAGGCAGGATGGCATGGAAGGCAGTGTTCAGGATCAGGTAGCAGGGGAACAACACGAAGTGCTCGAGGCTGAGGGGAAACTGAGTTTAGCTGGTCTGTGTCTCAGTTCAGAGGCCGAGGAACTGAAACAGGATGCAAGTGAAAACCTTCTACTAGAAAAAGACTTTCTGGAAGATGATGGGTCCTTTGCTCCCATTCCCCCTCCACGACAGACCTCCCTATCACCTAGCCTCCATAGGGCAGTTCAAACACCCCTAACCCTTAATAGAAACACCTCCCACTCTTTAGACCTGCTCTCACAACCTGACCCCATGAGCCACAAAAAAGATGGGGAGGAGCATGAAGCAGTGCAGGAAGAAGAAGATGGGTATGGTGATTTTGCGCGGTACCCAATTGCTCACAGCCTCCCCAAGCAAATCAAACTCAACTGCCACCCACCATTGGTTGGCACAAGGAAGGCCTTTTCAGCAGATGATCAACAGTCACCAAGGGCACCACCAAGAAAACCTCAGCGATACAGCCTGCCAGCACCCCCTCCACCTTCAGTTTGCCCTCCTGCACCCCCACATGCTAACACCCCCATGAGAGAACTGCCTGCTCCGCCTCAGGAGAAAACATCCTGGCGCTTTACCCGACCCTGTGTAACCTTCTTTAGCCGGCAGATGCCCACAAGGAGCAGCGTGCCATCAAAAAGCCGTGTCCCAGCACTGGGGGGCAAGCAGAGGGCGCAGTCTTTCTCTGCTGCCGACCTGGCAACCCGAGTCGACTCTCAAAAGAGGAGTCTGTCTTTCCGGAAGCTGCTGGAGCTCAGGCTGTCTGTCAAGATGCTGCCAAAGCTGTTGGCCAAGGGAGGGCAGTCTCTGGATTGTACCAGTGTGGAATCAAACCGGGGGGAGAGAAGCTTGGAGCGGCCCAATAGCTGCATAGGGGAGACTGATATTAGCGGAGAAGTTGGAGAAAGTTCAGCAGAGTATGAGAATGTTCCCCTCTACGAGGAGATCCCTGAGTACATGAACCTACCATTTCACAGTGCAAGGCTGGGCTGGCCACATGATTCTGATTCTGACATCTATGAGGTGCAGGATCCCTATCAGAGATGCCAGGACACTGACTATGAGAGGTACAGTGTATTTTTCAGAATATCTGCACTTGCTACAATGAATATGTTGTTTTGGAATGAATAACTTAGTCTTTATTGAAGAGATTATGGTAGAGAGATGGCATGAAATAAACGGAGAGAGATGAAACCTAATATATATTAATTTACAGATAATATAACTTAATGCATTTGATTACTTTTTGCTTAACAAAAATTGTAAATGGGGCAAGAAACCTGCAGTCCTAAAAACATCAACTGAAAACAGTTTAAACCTCACATGAATATTCACACAATTTAATTAAAGACACTTGTTTTTTGCATGTGGACTTCTTACAAATGTACCTAGAACTGATTACTGATATATTTCTTTAGTAATTTAATTAACACCATTCCATGTAATCAATTACCTCCCAACACTGTTTTGAAGGTGTTATAGCAGTAACATGTGCCTTTTTAGAAAGCCATCTGATCTCCCTCAACGCAATAGAGCTGTAACATGTCCAAAATGTTGAGTTTTTATTAAGCCACTTTTCAAGGTAAAGGTAGACAGAGAAAGATGTCAAAGCATATAGTGCTTTAGTTTTTTGAGGGGAAAAAAGAGCCTAAAGATTGTTGTCAGTGGTGGCCTACAGGCCATCAACACCTGACCTCTGCTGTTATCCTGTAATTTCATAGTTTTAGTGTGGAAATCATCATGTGCAGCAGGTTGCACAGGTGATGTTACTGGTTTTTATTTATATAAGTGTGAAACTTCGACTCCAAGCCAGTGACATTGAATTTGAATAGAGCATTGATGTGCAGCAGGTCGGCCTGTTTTCCTGTGGGTTATTTTCAGTGGCCAGAGCAGGAAATGTCTGAGAATCGCAGAAACGCCACACAGCTCTCTAGAACAGGGAAAATAAACCTCCAGCAACCACCAGCCTCCTCCTCCTCACACTGCCCACTCTTGCACTGTGTTTAGCCTCTTCCTAACCTCATCACTTTATTTATCTCCTCTGTAAGGCTTTGTGAGAAAACGTGAAGTGACTTCTGTACACATAGAGCTGATGAATAGTCTTTTTATTTAATATTTGCCAGAAGGCCATCAAGCAACTCTGCTCACTACACAGTACACTGAAACATTGCTTTGATAAAAATATTGAATAAAATGACATAAAAGACTCAAGAGCTTTAATAATTAACAGATTACTTGATTAGTTATTAATAACTATTTTGAGCAAAAGCCAAACTTGGATGTAAGTATTAGCTCTGTATGAAAGTCAGTGAGTAATCTTTTTTTCTTTTCAACTTTAGGTTGTTCTAAACAATATTTTGAAGAGTTTGATTTGACTGCATTTTTGCCATCATTTTTGAACATTTGTTTATTAATTTATCAGGAAAGCATACAGTAATGTCAGAATTGTTGGCCATTATCAATTGACCAATTAAGTTCAAGTTTAAAGCAAAGGTTATGAATGTAATATTACCAGTGTGACCACTCAATGATATTCACTAATGTAAAATGAAAACAATTAAGATGTAGTCTGTTTCTTAATTCAGTCTGGTATGCAAAGTGGTTGGAGTGCATCTGTAGTGTTTCCCAGGCATCTGAGCCTGTTAAGTTTATGTAAGTAGCCTCAGGCTGTAAACAAGTGGAGCTCTGTGCCTGACCCAGTACGCTGGAATGCTCTACCAGAGAAAAAGGAGATGAGAAAAGGGAGGAAGACTGAGTGTGAATTGAAATTTAGGTAAAAGAAACAGAAGAGTGGCACATAAGAACAACATGGAAGTGAAGAGTGGACTGTTGCCAAGGAAAGGAAATGAGAGGGTTTTGGAGTCCCACTGTCTTTCCTATCTTTGCCAGAGGAAAAGTTTGACTGTGGTAGACTCATGACACAGAAAGAGGACTAGAGGCCTGAAGAGGAAAATCAAGACACTTTAATATTTCTCTTTTCAATTCTCTGAAATCAGATAGATGCATTCTAGAGATACACTATGAGAACCAGATCAAAACATTAGTGACACACAAACACATGTTGCTGCTTGTACTAACCTGGCAGACTGCACTGTTTGTGGGTAGCAGTGGGCCAAGCCAGCATGCTGTCTTGCTGCCAACAGCAGGGGCGATAGAGACACAGCATGGAGAAATATGGGTTTGTAATGTCTGGCAGTAGTCAACAAAGAGGCCCCTCTAAAACATATAAAGGATAGGACCAGGCAACATGGATGAAATGAAATCCAAGAATAAGACTAACAATAACATTTGGCATCTCCAAATCGAATGAATCAAGTTTAAAAATAGAGACTAATTCACATATTGCCAACATTGTAATCCATTTCAGCAGATAAAATTCTTCACTCAGACACCAAAAGCATGTGTTTGTTTAATTGATCAATCTCCTTCTTGCACAAAACCTAGGCCTATATGAGAACTTAATGTTTATTTACCCAGGGAGGGTTTTTATGAACACACACAATGTTATTTAGCCCTACCCTCCTTCTGATTCACACACTTAAACAAGTCTAAATCCACTCAGCCATGGTCTGAGTTTAATCTTTCCCATCTGACGCTCTCTCTGTTCGTGGGCTTGTGGTGTTGGTGAGCAGTGGTTGGCTAAGCCAGGATGTCCACTCTGAGGAGGAAATCCACAGCTCAGATGAAGAGGACAACAGCTCCACCTCCAGCAAAGAACACCTGGATGAAGCAGATCGACAGGTAATATCTCCTCTCTGTAAAATGTGAGGACAGGTCGGTTATTATAAACTAGTGTACAGCTAATTCTGTCTTAAATATTTTCCACAAAAAAATCCCAAGTGGCATCAGGCACAACAAACCCCACCCCTCGCATGTATTTCACCCTATAAGTAGATGGGGAAAAAAAAAAATTATACAAAATTTGAGCTTTGACCTACCTTTCCCAAAATTTAATGACATTTGTTCTGGGTCACTGGTAATCTATAATCCTAATTTGGTAGGAATTGAACTAGTATTTTTGCTGCTAAAGTGTTAACAAACAAACCAAACCAAAAATAATACCCTTGCCTCCCCTTTGGGGGGTCAGGGTAGAAATGAAATTCTGGGATCACACTACAAATGAAAGTCAACAGAAAGCTAATTTACTACTGCTGTAAAGTATACAGCATGGTCTGAATTTATCAAAGAATACCTGCCTACCATCTCATGATGTTGTTTTTGGGCTAACATAAATTTATTTCCTAAGATTCTTAAGAATTACTGAACTTTAGTGATTGGAACTAGTGAAAACCCTGCTTAAAAACTGATCAATTATAAAAAAATTTAAAAAAATTAGTTGCCAATTAATTCATCTTTGTTTGTTAATGGTGATAGAGTTATAGTGACTCACTCCACTGTTGGAGACTATACTAAGACTCTGCCTGCAGGAGACTTTGTGTGTGTTTGCTGTTAAAAGTGTGTGTCACCTCGACTAGCTGCCCCGCTAAAGTGGGTGTGTGGTTTTTTGTGTGTTGAAAGGGGGATGGTGAGCAAACACGGAAGGGTTACAGGTTCAGGAATAGCTATCTTAATGACTGAAAGAGCTATTTTCCTTTGTCCTGTATGACCCCGTCTATGATACTGTCAGCACCTGTGTCTGATGCCCCTCACAACTCCACGATATCACAAATACAGGCTCTGATAGGACCAGTAGGGCATTTCAGTCAAGCAGTGACCAAGGCTGCTGTCCAAATTAAGTCATTGAGAGACCGCCCCATTACCATTCAACAACATACACCATCAGAAAGAGACTGGCAGAGAAGACAGAGGGAGCAGAGTGAAAGGTCGTTGCTCTACTTTCAGGCCTGATTGAGCTGTAGTTCAGAAGACTGAACAACTCCATTCCAATGGTTTTCCACAGTGAAGCAGTGTCCAGAGATCATGGTGGTTTGTAGTGAGACTGTGAGTGAACAGTTTTGGGAAGGCTGTAAAAGGTAGTATCTCTTTATTAGCATTCCCTGACTTTGTGTTTCTGGTCTTTCAGCAAGAGGATGAAATGAAGAGGAAGAAGGTGGTGCACATAGCCCAGGAGATCATGAGCTCAGAGAAAGTGTGAGTGGTTTAATAATGAACCAGGAACACATAACATTCCTTCATTTGTAGTATCTAAACTAAATACCCATGTTTATTGTATTAAGTTGTGTTTTTCTATTTTTTACTAGGTTTGTGGATGTCCTAAAGCTTCTTCACATCGTAAGTTTCTTATTTATTCAAGACTTTTAATTCAGGAACATTTTTAAGTGTTGTTTTTGTAGCTAGACAAAAATGAACTGTGGCGTATAGTGTGTGCCTAATATATTGTACATTTCTTATCCCCCACACTAACACCGTGATTGTTTTGAATGATGATCAAGGTATGAATTAATGAGCTCATGCCTTTCGTTGTCTCTGCTGATGTGTCTTCACAGCGGCGAATTATACAGTTAGTCCAGAACTGGGAATTTAGAAGTTGCTGTGCTGGAGGATTTTTATTATTTATGTGGGAAGGTTAGCACACATGGTGAACTGAACTTAACTGAACTGAACTGAACTGGCCATAACTGGGGAAGAAATGCTTTGATCAGTTCCATCACTGGGCACATTGACAGGTGTGTGCATGTTCGTGTGAGACATCTTAAAAGAGAGATGATAAGCATTTTTTTTAAGGCTTGTTGTGAGGAGCTGCACAGTTCAGCAAATTCAGGGTCAGAAATGCTGTCAACATAAAATATATTCAATATGCCTGAAAATGCCCTTTTATTTGGAAATATAAGTAAAAAAAACAAAAAAAACAAAACCGTACCATGTGGGTTAAATCAGAGAGCATTTCTTAAAAGAATTTTTGAGAAAAATCTTTTTTAGATGTCATGCCATTCCTTATCTTGCTGCATGACCTCTTATTGTTCTCAGATCAATTAACATATCACAGTAATGTCAAAAATGACACATAAATAACTCTGTGAACACTTTAAAGGAATAATACTCAGCATTTCCACATTGAAGTATGTAAGAACAGCTTTGCCTTGATAGATTGTGTTGACTTGTGTAGTTATATATCAGAGAAGTTTCTCATTTTATTAAATGTACAACCCCATTTAATTTGATCACCTGTCAGTTTTGTCACATCCCTGTTCATGGGAAATAACACAAACACCAGATAAAACCTCAGAGGATGATTAGTGTCAATCACAGAATGTCATAGAACGATAGTTAACAACACAGCTGCATTCCTTTTACATTGCTTTTTTTGTTATATCACACAACAATCAGGTATAGGAGGGTCTAAGGACAGGGGATGCCCAGGACATTAATCCATCTCCTTCATCTACTGTTTATTTAACTGTTGTTTGTTTCATTCTATAAAGCCCTGTGAGGCAACCTTGTTGTGATACAGGGCTCTACAAATAAAATTTGAATTGGACTGAATTCAATTGAATTGAATATTATACCTGATATATTCATCTCCCAGGGTGTGGAGCCAGTAGCCTAACAATTTAATATCTTAATTTTTAATATAACAATGTCAACTAATCTAATGTTGAGCGAGCTTTTAATATGCATTTCTTAACAATTCTTAGTGACTTTTTATTGGAATGAAATGACATAACTTGAATATATACGACTATAGGTAATGTTACAAATATTTTTATATGTCATAGAAAATAGATTTTCACTGGCAATGTTGGTAAAAGCATAATCTCCCATGATAACAAGGTATACTGTCAAGTCTCTGTCTTTTTTTGTTTTTGTTTTGAGTAACATACCCCTAGTGGCAGAAACTACTGCTGCAAGTTTAATCTAACAGAAAAAAATATGATGTCTTTAAAGGTATCAGTACATTAGGGAATGGTTCTGGGCTTTTTCTGTTTCTGATAGATCAGTTGTCAGGAAAGCTGTGACTTTGTTTACAAATATGTGAAGGACAGCACTCAGGGAAATCCCAGGTGAGAAGGTTCAGACAACTCACAGTGAGGGTCAAGTGTCCACCTGTCTGTCAGCCTCAGACTTGTCTTTAGTGAAACCATTGCAGGATTGGTAGAAAGTTTTGGCCTGTGGCTGTTTTTGGAGGGGGGGTATAGTGCTCTCCATCCAAGGAAAGAGGTCAGATCGCATTCTTGTCTTTCTGTGGACGGCCTGGCCATGCCGCAGCTGCTTCCTCGGGCCACAGAGATGACCTCCAGACACACACATGCCTTAGATAATCCAGTGTGTGCTTGAAGCGTTTGTGTATGAACATGTATGTGTGCAGGTGGGTGTGTGGGTTGGTGATATATGTGTCTGCACATTCCTGGAGTAAGCCATCTAGCCAACATCACTTTAGTGTTTTCCTTTTTAAATGTAATGCTAGGTTAATTTAATGTTATTGTTAACTCCTATGTGTAAAACTCAAAATATGAGGATGTTTGGTTGTTGTCAGTTGAACCAGAATTGACAAAAACTTTTTTTTGTTTGAAGAACTGGAGATGAAAGATTCATGGAGTAGGGTTTTGGGGTTTTTTTTCTACAAACCACAGGTATTGGCAGAACTTGGTTCCATTACTAACTGATGGGTAATATTAGGCTTCATACCTGGAATTATTGACTTTGGAGGGAAATAGCTCAAAAATAAACCATCAGTCTCCACTACATTTATTTACTTATTTATGTAGGTATTTATTAGTCTGATTTTGGCTCAGAAGTTAAAAGGTATAGTTCAACCGTTTCTAGTCAAAGATAATTACCTCCGCCAAGGAGGTTATGTTTTCATCGGCATTGGTTTGTCTGTCTGTCTGTTTGTTTGTTTTTGTTTGTCTGTTAGCAAGATAACTCATAAAGTTATAGATGGATTTTCATGAAATTTTCAGAGATTGTCAGAAATGCGGTATCCTAGAGATAATTAGATTTTGGTGGTGATCTGGATCACCGTCTGGATCCAGGAATTTTTTAAAGGTTTCTTTATCATTGGGAGATAGGGCATGAGGTCACCTGTACATTCAGCACCATCTAGTGTATGAAAGTACAAACACTGCCTTGGCGGAGGTCTGCGCTCTCAGAGTGCTTCTCTAGTTAATTTTTAACACAGAAATTTTAGGATGCTTAATTATTCAGTATTGGTTAAACATTAATGAAAACACTGTTATACTGGTGAATTAGCTATTATCAAAGTGGATTACATTTAGTATATCAGAATATGTTTGTCCAATAGAAACTCACTAAACTAAAGTGCAACTGTTCCTCCCTTCTATTTTTACTTTTTATTAATAAGTTGAACCGATTTTTTTCTTACCATACTGGTAATTGCTGGCTCCTCTCCGATGTACACTTAATGTGATCTTAATATATGAGAGCAGCGGTTGTAATTATCTGTATGAAAGTGAGACTAAGTTAACTGGGACGTTGGGATCCTGCGTGGCCTCCCTGCTTCCTTCCAGGTGGATGTATGTGTTGGCACACTGGACCAAGTCATTAGTGCTGACTCAGCTGTGTGTAGTGAAGTACACACAGAGGAGTGGGGGAAGGGTGGAGGAGGGGTCACTTTATGAGGTGTTAACCAGGTGTTCCTGTTCAGTCATATTACAGTTTGCTGTCATGCATCCTCTCCACCCAGCGCAGCTGTGCGCATACAAGACGTCATCAGAATTAATGCTCAGTTTCTCTACAGGACTTTCGGGATGCTGTTGCCAAGGCAACCCGTCAGAATGGGAAACCAGTGGTAGATGAGCGTATCCTCAGCCAGATCCTGTATTACCTGCCACAACTGTATCAGTTGAACAGAGACCTGCTGAGAGAGCTGGAGGAGCGAGTTGCACACTGGTACTCAAATACTGTACTTTTCTTTTATTTTGTTTGGGGAATTTTTGTTTTCTGTTAACAAACAGTACCTTATTTTCTCTTACTGTGGTGGGAATCATTTAGTTCTGTGACTTTTAATTGCTGAGGTGTGGCAACAAGGCAACAGGAATAGCATTAAAGACAGTCAGTTGGTCAGTGATCATGTTATAAACAAATTCCTAGAGTTATGTATCATGTGAATCATTTGAAGCAGTTGTAAAAAATTATAAAAAGTGTAACAGCTATTATAAAAACTATCTGCTGTAAAAGTCAGATGTTAGATTTTATGGAGTATTTCAATATTGTCCTTAAGTGATTTTATTATAAATATTTTAAATTTATATCCGTGTGTGTGTATGTGTGTATATATATCTATATATATATATAGATATATATAAATATAATTGAATGTTATCTACCATTGTTTGCTGTGGAGCTTATGGCAGATACTGCTTGTCACATCCGAACACAAACTGACATGATGTAGATGTGACACTGCTCAGTAGCTCAGTAAAATAACACACTTTTAAAATAACTTATAATTATATAAATATATGAGTTCTAGTACTTTCAACAGAAGGATACATTGCACTGCTTTGCAAATACAGTACTTTGATGGGCTCCATAATTGAATACACATTGATTTCTTAATGCATCTGTATCACTGTAAGGAACTGTAAATGTCTGTCCTGTTGTAGGAGCGATCACCAGAGACTGTCCAACATCTTTGTCCAGAAGGGTCCTTACCTAAAGATGTACTCCACCTACATCCGTCAATTTGACAACAATGTGGCTCTGTTGGATGAACAGTGTAGGAAAAACCCGGCATTTGCGGCTGTTGTTCGAGAGTTTGAGGTAAAGCTGCATTTATAACACGTTCATTTTGTCTTTATACACACAAGGGAATGCTGCTGTAATTAAAGGAACAGTCCACCGTGTTTTCATACTGAAATATGTCCTTCTCTGACCTAAGACGAGTTGATAGAGACCTCTGCGGTCTTTGCACATGCCCGCAGTCTGCCAGGAGCGCTGCGCTATTTTGTTAGCA
>JAQQZY010000005.1:21843342-21855450 GCA_030068375.1 Ostorhinchus rueppellii
TTGTGGGAGGAAACCGGAGTACCCGGAGAAAACCCACGCAGACACGGGGAGAACATGCAAACTCCAGACAGAAAGGTCCCAAGGTTCCGCCCGGGAATCGAACCCGGGTCCTTCTTTTTGTGAGGCACGAGTGCTAACCACTGCACCGTCTCTTTATAATAGATGATATTAATCTTTTTAGTGGTTTTTACATCATAGTAACACAACTATCCGTCTTCGTGCCATTGTCCTTCATATTAAAGCTGACTGATGTCGGTGTCAACGTTTATATGTGTGGAACCATATTCTTACATTGTTGTTTCAGACGGACCGACCTAAATACAGTACGGTCCATCTTCTTAATAAGTCCGTCTAAAGATGGCGGAGTATGCGAACCTTGTCCGAAGGGCTTTGGGACAAATAAGAGGTCATTCAGGTGTAAAGGGTTTCCTTCTTCAGCTATTCAGGTGAATATTTTTGCTTCCGTGCTAAATCCGTTAATATGGCTGTATAAGCTTTACACAGACAAGATGTGGATACGTGACCTGTGTTTGTCTTCAGACCAAAGTTAGCTTAACAGCTAATTCGAAAAACTGAGTCGATCCGACAAACTGCAACAACAAGTCTCCAGATTTACGTTTAGAGTTAAGGCCCATCGAATAAAACATACTACAGGGCGTGAAATAACTAAAGTATTCATTTGGCAAATAATAGGTTTATCTGAGCTTTTCGACTATCTTATTTTAATCTGTAACAATTAGCTACGAAGTTATCAAAACACAAACGAATGGAAGGAAAACTGTAAATGTGTCTATGAATAGATCCTCTGTGGCGTCAATATACAGCATTGGTAACCTTTATTTGAGCACCTTTGGGTTTCAATTAATTTCATTAAATCAGTATAACACACTTCCAACATATCTGTTTGATGTTGTGCTTTTGAGATAATTGTTTCTAGAGTGTTTGTAAATATCTTACCAGTTATCGATAAGTCATTTTTATGATGAATGTTAACTTTTGTCTACTTTGTCACAGTGGCCCATTAATTATTTCTGAAATTACCTGTATTTTTTTCTCTTTGTGTCCCATAATTTTAAATGTTTTAAAATTGGCAAAGAGGTAGTGTAGAGAAAGTGTTGAAATATTGTACAGTTTTGACCACATTGTTACTTTGTCTTTATGGGTCTTCTTTTTTTTTTTTTTTTTTTTTTTACATTGACAGGAAATAACTTACATGAGTTGTAGCCTCTATTATTGCTAATGTGTCTTCATTTTGTTGACAGAGTGAATGATATAAAAGTAGGAGCCCTGATTGGTGTGGATAAATATGGAAACAAATACTATGAGGATAAGAAACACTACTTCTTTGGTGAGTAGAGATTGCCAGATAAAACTCCAAATGGCCATCCGTTTCGATTTGTCTTTCAACACCAAGATAACAAACACCATAGAAGCTGGAGATTTTTTTGTTATCAATCCTAAATAGTTACTTCATGAGTTCATTTCCTATAAAAAGTTAGGAGATTCATTTTTTAGTTTACCATCTGTTTGACTTAATTGTTTGACTTAATTCTTTAAACTTTTAAAGTGTGTTGAGGTGTCCTTTGTTATGTTGAAGTGTTTGTCTCTGTTTATCCAGGTCGGCATCGCTGGGTGATCTATACGACAGAGATGAACGGGAAAAACACACTTTGGGAGGTGGATGGCAGCATGGTGCCAGCTGAATGGTACAATAAGAGAGCAGAATTAGTGCAAGCATTCATGTTTAAACAAAATCCTATTAAATAATGGACTCCAGAGTGCGCTCCAAATGAAGAACAAGGTCACATTGAATCTTCATGTTTACACACAGTATTGACTAAAGTTATTAGAACACATGGCATATTCAAGAAATTTCATCTGTATTTTTTAATTGCCATTTAAATACCCAGAAAACTGAGAAAATATCTATAAAGTCATCACCAAACTCTATAAATAATACAATAGAGCAATCATAAGGAGATGTAGGTCATTTTTCTTACAAAAAGCAAGCTGTACTTACATTATTTTACTGTCAGTGTCACACAATCATGTTTCTTCACAGAAGAAGCCAAATTACTGTAATCCTTGTGAGATGGGATTATAGTTAAATTGTTTTAATGCAAGAGTCTTGGGACACAGCTGTGTGAGTCTTTAGACTGTAGTGGGTCTGTTCTACTCATTAAGTAAATATTAATTTTGAAAGTGGATAAAAAATAGTAGGACTCACTTCATCTGGCTCTGGAACACTCTGCCTCAGTGTATCATATGTGCACAGTCCATAGAGCATTTTAAATCTCTTTTAAAGACGTACTTATTGCAAAGGCTTTTACTAAAAGTGTGTGACTTTTGTTTTAATCTTCTGGTTATGTTTTGGATACTATTTATGCTATTACTGTGCTTCCATTTTTATCAGTTTTAGTATATCTTGTATTTGTATCTACAACTTTATACAGCACTTCGCACACTTAACATTGTTTTAAATGTGCTATATAAATAATCTTGACCTTGATATTTGTTGTGCTCAGAGCAACCATTTGCATAATAATTTAAGCCACTACTGTAAGTTTTATAAAGCTCTAAACAAGTCATAATGTAAATTGATATTAGGACTATCGTGCTTACCACTGATATTCGAATGATTCGTCTTATTTTTTTCTTTTTTAAAACTTCCTCTTCTTCAGGCATCGCTGGCTGCACTGTATGACAGATGACCCCCCCACCACACACCCACCCGAGCCTAAGAAGTTCCTGGCTGAGGTCCACCAGTTCAACGTGAGTGGTTCCCCACGGCAATACGTCCCCTACCCAACCACCCGCAAGAAGATCCACGAGTGGGTTCCTCCAAAAGCCGGAGCTCAGTGACCCCTGACTGCACATTTCATTTTTAAAGGTGTAAATTATAATCTATCCTGCCACTGTTCCCACCAGGTGCTGAATAAAAGCTGTCTATGGAAGTATAAGATCGGAGTCTTAATGGTTTATACATACACATTTTTTTTAAACTTGTGTAAAGTATATCTGTATTTCAGTCTTTAAATTCATAACATACAGTCTGTGCTGCAGTAAAATGTAACATTACTTCTAATTAGACCAATGCAATTTATCAAATTGCAGCATCACCCTGTGCAAGTATACTGGAGAAAAATACTTGATTTTACCTACAGAGGCAAGAAAAAGTATGTCAACACTTTGAAATTTCCTAGTTTTCTACATGAATTGGTCATGAAATGTGTTATGATATACATCTGAGTACTAATATAGACAAACACGGTGATCTTAATATCACACAAACAATAATATTATGTCTTGTTTGAAGGCAGCTATTAAAGACTTGCAGTGCATTTGAGAAGAGTTGGTAAAACTTTGGATTAATAACTGGCAGAATCTCTTTTCCATTAAGCCCCTCCTGTAACTGCTGTACCATTCTTGATAGATCTGCTTTAGCTCAGCCAAATTCTTTACTTTATTTGACAAGGAGCCTTGTACAAAACATAATGTGGCCCTAGGCCTGAATGGACAAATGATGGACAGACGACAACGATTCCAATACCCTTTTGGCCAGTCGGCCAAGGGATAAAAACACTACTTTCAAAGAGAAAACATTTCTTGCACCATATTTAGCCACAAGTTAATTTCCATCAACAGAAAACATACACATCGAAAGTAGTGTCTAAAATTTCTTATTTATTCATTTCCTTAATGGCATCGATATCGGTGGCAGACCATCCAAAGGCAGAGCTTCTGTAAGACACTACAGCCCCATCAACTTGTTGATACTTTGGTCATAAGTTCAGAACAAAGTGCATACATCTATTCGACAGTGGAGGTGGAGTATTGTGACCAAAACACAAGATGTCAGAGAATAAAATTGAACTCTTAAAATGTAATATTTGTATTCACCAAGTATATAACCATGATCATTGAAGAATTGTGGGGGGGTTTCTCCATGGCTTTAGGGCCTGATTATAAAGTGGCCAAATTGGTTTTAGTGTTGTCTCACATAGTAATTAACATGACAAAGAACCATTACATTCAAATGCACTCTGCAGGCTTCATTAGTGAGTGAACGTTACTGTGCATAGCTTTCTTGAGGTCATGCCACAGCATCTCTACTAGATTCAGGTCTGGGATCTTACTGGAACACTCTAAAAGGTGCATTTCCTTTTTCTGAAGCCATTCTGTAGTAGATTTACTTTAACATTCAAGGCTATTTTTCTGCAGCAGCACCAAACTTTTACTGAGCTTCAGGCAGCCTGATATTATCTTGTAGGCTATTTAAATAAATTTGGAAATTCATTTTGTCCTCGATGATGCCAAGTGGTCCAGGCCCATATCGTGATGCTCCCTCCTCCATACACCACCATGAGATTATGTTTTCATACATGCTTGTCACAAACTATTCATCTTGAGTTTCATCAGTCCAAACAGCTTTTTCCAAGTTGTCCTCTGGGGTATCACTGTGCTCTTTGGGAAACTCGAGGCGCGCAGTAATGATTTTTTGGGAAAGCTGCAACTTCCTCCGTGAAGTCCTGCCACAGAGACCATTCTAGTTCAGTCTTTTTACGTACTGCAGATTCATGGACAAGCATGTTCACTTGTTCCAGTGACTCCTTCAACCCTTTCGCTGTTACTATGGGGTTCTTCCTCATCTCATTAAACATTTTGCGTTGTGCCCTTAGAGTCAGTTTGAATGGTCTTCCGCTTCTAGGGAAAGTAGCCACAGTATTGAAACGTCTCCATTTGTGGATAATTTGTCAAACGGTCGACCGATGAATCCCAAAGGTTTTTGAGATTATTTTGTAACCGATTCCACCTTTACGCAATTCGACAGTCCTTAATCGTAGTTATTCAGAAATCTCCTGTTTGCGAGGCATGGTTCACGTCAACAGATGCTTGTTGTGTTGTGATTCCGGGTGTTACGTCAAGACGTACTTTTCTACTTCCGGGTCACGTGCTTCCGGTTCTTCCAACTTCAATCTGCCATTAACTGTATCTGAGTCCACGAAACACGTCCAGTTGTCATTCTAACATAGTGCATGTGATGATAAAGACCAGAGTAAGTGGAAGAAATTGATAAAATTCTAAGTCTTCATAAAAAACAGGAATGAAACTTGGTGCTAGTTTGCATTACCTACCACTGCATCTGTCAAACAGAATAAGGTTTGTATGAGGTGTTTTATTTGTCAGTCCTCTGTGTAGCTGTGTATCTCTGAGTATCTATGCTGTCTACTTCAGGGGAACAAATACACATTTTTACCAACACACAGCTGAGCATTAAATTAAATGGGCCATTGGCTTACACAGGATTTAAGATGCTTAAAATCCACTGACAATGGAAAATTATACTTATTGTATTTGATCAAAATAAATTAATTTAGCCCCTTCTGAACCCTGATTGGTGCCTCATTTAAGAAAGAGGACACCGTCTGGACACTCACTGTCCACTTCTGGTTTTCACCTTATTGACAGCTCCTGACACCTAATGAACACTTTCACTACCTGATGGACTGACTTACTGAAATCTTTTTATGAACTGGCAGTCTTTGTGGTCATTTTGTTGTCTTGTTTTGGTTTATGTTTGGACAATATCTACTGTGTTGTGTCTGTACTTGTATTTTATGTTATCAACAAAAATCCTCAAAAATAAAATATTTGAAAAAAGAAAGGGGACACAGTAAAGGTACATACAGGATCTGATTGTTTGGACCCTGAAGTAAATTTTCTGGCCCCCTGACATAAGAGTGTTTTTTTTTGTTTGTTTGTTTGTTTGTTCTTTATAAGTCTACACATGGTTCAAATTTAATTTCTACGATTGGACTTAAGGTTTGCTGCCTTTTGATTCAAAGGAGCTCTTTTAGACTCTTAAGCCTATGGGATCATTTACTTTTTCTAGCTCCACTGAATGTGTACTAGTTCTGTAGTTACAACATACATGCAGATCAGATCACATTTTATGACCAATTCATGCAAAAACTATTAATTTTCAAATGTTTACTAACTTTCTTCCTGCTGTCAATTTTCTTTTTTCTTGTTGATGTCAAGTGTAATAATAGTGAGAGAACAGCTGTGTAGGCTGAGCAGGTTTCAGTCCATCTCCTGAAAACATCTGGTGTCAGAAAATCTAAGGGCTGTTAGGAGATGGAGCATTAGATTTATTTATTTATTTTTTCCAGATACCATGTTTGATAGTTGGTCAACTCTTTCTGTTCAGCGTCATAATGATTTCCTCACTGAGCTGATAACTTAGAAGAAATTCAACAACAACATAAAACTTGAATAGGCTGAGTTATAACCCTAACCCTGAACTCTCACTGACTGTTTTGTTCAATCCATCACAGAAGGCTTCCTAAAAGTTGCACCTTTTCTAATGTTAAAAGTTACTATACTGGATCCATTTCAGTGCAGCAGGTTCAGATACAAAACTAAACAAAAAAGTAAAGGTTTATGTTAGTCTTTCTCTATTTTAAGATGTTCTTAAAGTTTTGTGGGTCATACTTTAAAGTTACAAAATGATCAAATGTTGAGGATGGCTTGGCTTATCAGTTTAAACATCCACCACCGAGCCAGGCGGTGTGTGTTACAGTAATCTCACACCACAGTGTGTCTGAGGTGTCTGCATGTTAATCACCCAGGATTAGGCTGAGCGGAAGGAAAGCTGTACCACATTGCATTTCACGCTGAGGTGTGTAGAGCCTCTCCAGAACTGACTGGACATGAGGTGTGTGTAAATTCCTGGATGACTCAGAGCCTCAGTCTGTCTGTAACACCAGCTACAACTCTCATGTAGGACTACTGCGAACTAGAGGTTTGTGTACTTGCTTTCTTTTTTCACATTCTTTCAGAATCACAATGCAGTTGGTGATGCATTTTTAAACAGTTTGCACCTGAGCAGACACCGCCTGAATTTGTTGTTTGGCAGAATTATACACTCAAAACTGTATTTATTATTTAGCTTTGGCAGCAAAATCATGTTGCCATCCTCTAAAGTTACAGTCTTTCAGTGTAAAATTGTCTTGTTTCCCTGAGGGTGTTTGTACTAAAGATGCTATTGCTCTGGATAATATTAATTTGGTTTATGTATTTAAATAACTCAGATCTTATTTTGGAATGTAGAAGCGTTAATGTAAGGATCTTTTGATACTCATTTGATTCTTTAAAACTTTACACCATGAATTAAATTTTTACTGAATACATTACATTAATACATTTTACAATTTACAGTTTTCATTAAATTCCAGTCATAGTCTTGAACCTAAAATTGCTGAAACGTGTTCTTCAATGTGCATCAGAAATATTTATAGGGAATCTAATAAAAAAATAAATAAATAAAGTCAAAAGCTCCAAGAATAAAAAATTTATGTCATTGCCAAAAATTTGAAATGTCTTGTAGATAAAAAAAAAAAGCAGTATATTATCATCATCATCAGCTCACTATGTCACAGTCTATCACAATACACCAAGATATGTAACATTTATTGACATAATGCATCACCAGATTCTTGTGGAAACACAGCCCTAATGTGGATCTTACAGGATGTCAGAATGATTGAGTGTTTTAATATATAAGTCCCTGCCTTTTTAATTTCAGGTAACTGTAGCTGTTAAATGAGGAGGCTCACTATATCATCTCTTCTTCCTCATTGGGACAGTTTAGAGGAAGAAGAAGAAGGAAAAGTAGAGAGTCACCTTAATGTAAGTCTCAGCACATGCATTTTCTTAATGCTATTCCCCATCATGGCCAAAAGGGAGCGTTGTTCCTTTTGTTTTAAGTGTGTCAGTCAACCCTGTTATCCTGACTGTAGTGGTACAAGATCAGTGAGAGAAGATGAAAAGGCTTTTGGCATCTGAGTCAGCATTTTAGAGAGCAACAATGCTCTCTCAGCTTTATTTAGAAACCAGATAGGGCTTTGCTTAGAGAAAGGATGTGAAACTTTCAGCCGAACCCTTGAGACTAATTAACTGTAAATTGCTTGTAGTTATTTAGGGATTAACAATAACAAAGTCTGGGAGGAAAACAAAGCCATGTCAGTTTTTAATTTTACATTTGTTCTTATTAAATGGCTCTTTTGTTGCACTTGTGTTGTGTCTGACGGTAACTACATTAGCTGTTCACTATTGTCTGGTTCATCCTCTGCAAATGGAGCACATAATCTCTCTGTTGCCTTTGAATTGCTGATGCAGCATTATACTGAAGTGGCAGCTGGCTGGGTGAAGATGCCAGCTGGGCATCGGGTGGAGGCTAAAGAGGGTCATTTTAATGTTGAGACTCTCTATGTCTAGCTTAGAGCCCTAGTTTTCCTCCTCTTCATCACTCCTGCCAACTGTCATAATGGATTCACGCTGCTTTTGTAGTCCATCACCTTCTCCTCACCTCCTCCTCATCTTCTTCCTCAATTCTCAATCTCATCACTTTAACATCACTGTCTTGGTTCTCTGTGCCGCCCTTCTCCCTCCCCCCCATGCATCATTCATGCATGACTTTACCCCATGGATAGATCAGACTCCTGGAGGAGTGGGAAAGATCCTTGATGAGTATTTCCAGAGTCCCGTTGTGTCTCTAATTAGCTGAATGTTACCCATCCTTAATGGGTCAGAGTCAGCCTTGGGTCTTTCATTTTTAAGGTCTCTCCCCTGAGGATTTTGCTGTAAAAACACCAATGTCCCAGTTTTGTCCAATTCACAGTGTGTGTCTGGGAGAAATGAACAGAACAAAAAGGACTGAAAGTCTTGAACTCTTCTGTATTTTCTGTTTGTCTTGTATTGATTGTGCACTGTAGTTCCAACAACACACACAATAGCCCGCTAGAAATCAACTTGAATCACATTTGATTGACTTCTCACAGACAACAGCAGGCAACAGAGGTCAAAGAAGTGCTCAGATCCATCACTTCAGTAAAAATAGAAATAACACAGGGCAATAATCAGTTAGACTATGTACAGGTTATTTGAGTAAAAGTACTGAAGCATTTTGACCAAAAGTATCCAAACTAACCATAGTCATGCTGAATGGTTCTTTTAAAAGTCAAACAACACACTGTTATGTGTAAGAGAAATTTAATGCAGCAGTTTGTCATTGTGAGACAATTTTAGTTACAGGTATTGTGCATAGGATTAATGCTGTATACATTAACTGTATCATACTGCATCATATATAAATGTATCTTCATTTTTAGTAACAATTAGAAACATTAAATCAGTGGAGCAGAATAAAAAGTATGATGTTTCCCTGTAAGGGATTTCTGCATGCTTTATCACCCGAGGCTCCTGTGACACTTAAACTAAAATAATTATTTTCATCCACTCTGCTAATTTGAAATAAATATTTAACATTATTGTAACATGTATCATATTGAGTTACATTTTCTCAATCATATGGTTTGGGGTTTTTGTTTTTTTTAAATCAAATTATAAACTGTTACCCAGTGATCATTACAGTCTAACATCTTTTTTAATGATACTCTTATGTATTATAAAATAATAAACATAAATTAATTGTGAACTTTGATACACCTTTTGCTGATTGTGGAGATGGATGCAACAGACTGAAAATGCACTGGTGTTTTATATTGTGTCTTCCCAATATTTAAACTGTAAACTGGCAACCCAAGTCCTGCCTTTTTGCCCTTTTAGAGGTACTATTTTGTTCAGTTACACAGATGTAATTTATTGCCTTTCAATGAATTCTAATCTCTCTATAATATTATGGATACATACATTGAAAATACATTTGTTTAGATATAGTCTTTTCAGTGCTTTTCATGGTGTAGACTGTTACATAAAAAGCTTTGGCTTTAAATGTTAAGTTAAATAGGTAAAATCATGAGTAAAACATTCACCCTGCTCCCACTCCTACTCATAAAGAATATATTTTTATGTGTGGGAGAGTCTAGCTCACATAAACAGTAACACACTTGCTGCTATTTGGCTCTGCAGATTAGAAGTGCTGTCAGAGTCCTTGTCCTTCAGAGTGCATTCACCCTCAGGGAGGGAATCTGGCAGGAGTTCCCTGCACTAACTCAACATCATTCTCATTCATTCCTTTAAATATCCCCCCCTCCTCACTCCCTGTCCATCCCCAGCTCTCCATTCTCTGTCTGCTCCCTCCTGATTGGCAGTGGAGGTTGTTGTTACTGTGGGGAAGTGTGGCTGGGCCAGTGAGTTGCTGATAGGGATCTGAAAATTCCAGCTTAGGCTGTCTCATGCCTTTTAAGGTGGTATTTTCCCTGCTGGCCACAGCAGAGTACAGTACAGATCAGGACAGGAGGGGAATGCACCTCAGGACAAGAGGATGTGGTGTAAGGTGCTCAGGGAGCTGTGGGTTTGAGCCTAATAGCTGCCAACACAGGAAGCAAAATATTTCTCAACACAGTAAGGGCATTGCACATACACGACTAGGTGCACACGCCTCCCTCAGAGGGTAGTCCTAAAGCTTCAAAGAGGCAGACAGAGCACTTTGATGTGCAGGGGTCCTCTGGAGCTGGTGTGGCATGCACTTTGACCTCAAGCTCTGAGGACGAGGAGGCATGAGGAAGAACTACAGCACTATTCCGCTCATCTATGTGACAGAGGTAGAGTCATTTTTCTCTTTGCTGTTTGATATCAGGCAATCACTTCTTTTGCTAATTGACCAGTCAGCTTTCTGCATGAATGCACAACTGTACAACACAGCTATTAGAGGGAAAGTGCAAAATTAAGTCATTTTCAGAGTCACATGCAATCAGCTGTGCATTACTGCCCTATGAGCTCGAATCACACGAGGAGCTGTTTGTGTCAGTAAAATAAATTCAGTTATGGTTTAAACCTGTTATTTGCTGCAAATATGCATCATACATTTGATAGCTTTCACCCAGACTTCCTTTGCAGCTTTAGGGAGTGTTTATTTGCTAATTTTGAGGAAGCAAAAATTTACTTCCCAATAACCATGTTAACACTGTTTGTGTTTTTGCTAAGTTATAAGGTCATGGAGGTTCCATCTTATTTTCAACAGTACAAGGAGTCAAACAAGTTTCATCACGTCTCTTTGTGAGTCTAAGTATGTATGTCTAAGTATGAATCATGGGATTGGCCTTTGGGACTTGAGTAATATGTAAGGAATGTCTATCAGAAGGCATAGATCTTGAAAACCTATTGAATTTGTGAGGGCTGGTTTTCATTTTCTCAGGCAGGAGATTTTGCGTGTGTGTGTGTGTGTGTGTGTGTGTGCGTGTGTTTCTCCTGTATCTATCTGTCCATCACTGTCTCAGCTGTTCCATCAAAGAATATAAAAGCCCAAAAGAAAAAGTGTCCCTAAGTGAATACCTAGACAGTCTGTACTTTGGGTTCCCTGCATTGTGCTGACAGTGTGTGTTTATGTGTGTGCATGACTGCCAGTATATACACAACAAAATGCCATAAAAAATAATGTTATGTAACCCTTCCACATAATGGCTCTCTTCCTGTCAAGCCAACTGCCTTCATCAGTCCACACACAAGAAAATAGTACAAGGAAGAAGCAGCAGGACGTTGCTTTATTATGACTCCCCAGTGTGTTGTCATTCATCACAAGGTCTGAGCCTCGCATGAAAGTCCTGCAACAAGTCTTGGTGTGTGTGTTTTTTATTTGTGTGTGCAGTTTACCTGGCTACATATCCTTTGAAATGTAGATGCCCTCCGACTGTTTACTGTCGTCACTCTTATCCATTTACCATGGTAACTGGTGCGATGTCTCTCACACACATTTTACAGGTTGTAAGGGGTTTGTTAAGAACAAGACTTAGTTCCAAATAAGATTTAGTTTATGTTACACTGAGACATTAACAGGACCTACAGTAAATCACACGTAGGACTACATTTTCTTTGAACTATCTTACATCTGTATCATCTTTAATCAACACAAATGCATTATGAAAACACACCTGCGATGTGTCATTGCTGTCACAGCTTTTCTTACCTAGAAACACTGGAGATGTAGCCACACACTAACTTCATCGTTTAAGTAAGAGTTTGCAAACACTTTTAAAATCAACATAAAGAAGACTGTTAACATTTACAGTGCTATATCTATCTATCTATCTATCTATCTATCTATCTATCTATCTATCTATCTATCTATCTATCTATCTATCTATC
>JAQQZY010000005.1:21881386-21916514 GCA_030068375.1 Ostorhinchus rueppellii
TATCTATCTATCTATCTATCTATCTATCTATCTATCTATCTATCTATCTGTCTATCTGTCTATCTGTCTATCTATCTGTATATGTGTGTATGTATATATGTGTGTGTGTATGTATGTATATATATATATATATATGTGTGTGTCAGAGACTACATACTGATTCAGATGTGATTTAATGGTAAATTGTGATGTTTACTAACAGGACTAGTATATTTGTATCAGTGTATGAGGCAGTTTAATGACATTACCTCTTATTTCATTAGTCTTAGTATTTTCCTTTGATTGACTTAAGATCCTTGAGTTTAAACGTATCTTTTGCTAAACCTCTTGATTCCACCAATCCTATTGTCTCTCCCCATCGCTCCAACACAAACTAGTTTTAATCAGTATTAATTTAGTCTGCTGGTTGAGCTCGTGTGTGGTTTCATGCTGGGTGAGAGCCAACTTGTTGAAGCCTAAAGGTGAATAATCCCTGACAAAATAAAGACACTGCATATTACATTGTGTGAAGCAAAAAGCAATTAAATAATTATGTTTGCACAGTAGTAGAGCAAATGCATTAATCTGTATAACATTCACATACTGCCAATGCTATGAACCTGTCAGTTAAGCCAGTTTAATATAATTTGTGAGAGTGATTGTTTGTCTCTATATGTCAGCCCTGTGATGAACCCGCGACTCGTCCAGGGTGTACCCCGCCTTCGCCCTAAGCAGCTGGGATAGGCTCCATGTGACCCCCGTGACCCTAATGAGGATTAAGCGGGTATAGAAGATGAATGAATGAATGAATGAATGTTTTGTCTTAAACTTGACAAAGTGCCAACTTCATCATTTCAAGGAGGGACGACATTGAATGAAAAAACATGGAAAAACAAAGCTGCTGAATTAAATAGACAGGTCTATAAAATTAAAAAAAGAAAAGATAAAACCTCATCACATAAAATGTTCTGAGCACATTCACCTTTTGCCAGAGTCAAAAGAAGTGACTTACGGCAGCAACAAATTTTTAACCTTCAGTCAGCAAGGCTTTAGGTTTGTGCTTAACATCCTCGGCTTGAGTTATTGATCTTGTGCATTGATTTGTTCCTTCACTGTTATCGGATGGATGCTAATTAATTTTTGACAAAGTATTACATCTCCTCTCTGTTGTCATTTTTCATATTTACACTGATTTGCTGCTGAGTTGCATCATTCAAGAGTGACGACATGCTTACTGTTGTTTTACCCCTGGCTCATGTTAGTTAGAAGGTAATTGATGAAACAGAGGCAGGATTAAATCACTTCTGATTTTATGGTAGAAGAATCAGAAGGGAAGTTTCCCTAAGGCAGTTTCCTGTGTGTTGATGCCAGGCAGTCATTTTCCTATGGCGAGGTTGCTGCTCCCAGCTTCATCAGTAAGTCGCTCAGAGGTGTTCGTGTACTGGGATGTGGAATAACACATGGTGGTCCCTACTATAGTCCTGTTAGAAATGAAATGCACACCTGATATCACTCATCAAGGTGTTTAATGCTGAGAACTAAGCAACACATTAGTGCTAACTGATGAATTTTTATCATCATCTTGTTATAAATAGGGATGTGATGATTACTGGTGTAACGATAAACCATGGTAGAATTCTTGACAGTCACTATTATTGTTTAAATTCGAATTATCGTGGTAACTGTGTTTGATTACGGCACTTTGAAAACTCATAGTACTGCTCGTTTCCTGGAGAAGCAGCAGCATTCCAGGTGCGTATGCCGGTTTGCAATGTTTGGCCTCTGAAAACATGGCTGAAGGCACCTGCATGGACAGCACTCTGGAGATTTG
Source organism: Ostorhinchus rueppellii (assembly GCA_030068375.1). Taxonomy (NCBI): domain Eukaryota; kingdom Metazoa; phylum Chordata; class Actinopteri; order Kurtiformes; family Apogonidae; genus Ostorhinchus; species Ostorhinchus rueppellii. The sequence continues at coordinate 21,883,197 of JAQQZY010000005.1, forward strand.
GGGATAGCATGCTCCTGCACAAACCTGGTCCGAGTGCACAGAGAGAAAGAGAGAGAGATATGCCCCTCCTATACATTTCTATCTCTATCTCTCTCCATCTCCATAAGGTGCAATCTTTAATGCACATTTGTATGTTTGATGTTTATATTATAATATTTGAATGTTTCTGCCAACAGTAAGTACGCTGTGCCTTTTTTTTTTTCAAAATACATCTTGGTTAAATTATTTCAGTGTATGTGTAAGTACTTTTTGAACATTGTGAGCTCAGTTTCAACAATACTACGATAATAACGATAACCATGATAATTTTGGTCACAATAACGGTGATATGAAATTTTCACATCGTTACATCCCTAGTTGTAAATGTGAGATTATTAATGCAGAAGAAGACTATGTGAAATCTGACAAATAAGAAAAGTAATTTTTTCCACCATTTATTTTATGCGTCACTGACACGCTCATATCCTCAGAGCATGAAGCCCCAGTTATATGGTCCATGCATCCAGACCATTTGACCAATTAGATGAAATGCACCTCGTCAGCTATATCCCCAAATCTGTTGCCAGTTTAGTGTTGACTGGAAGGTTAATTTACCCATTTCATCATCAGTGCTGATAATGTTGTCACAGTGCTCATTATCCTCATGTTGTGTAGGACTACAATACACAGACATAAACCCTACCCTGTCTTTTAGATGAGACCAGATGTTATGTAAATTAAACAACTAAGCCTTTATTGTGTTAAACTTTTCCTTTTTTGAGAAGAATCTAATTTATAGCAGGTTTATAGCTCTAGTTTTCTCTAAGAAAAATGTTTGAGTCTCTTGCGCAACATGCCCTGCCTTCACATCAAGTCATACATTTTTTATTTCTGGTGAAGAAATCAACTGGTGTTTGATCATGAAATGTCTTAATATGTTCTTTCCCAGTGGATGAACTGAGAAAATGCATAATACTGAGACTATTGCGTTGCTTGTATTTTGATCTGCATTTTCCTGTCTGTGTTATAATCTCTTTGGCCTTAATGCTGACCAGGGCCACAGGATATGTAGTCAGCAGAGAGCTGCTCTATAAAAAACACACGTGTGTCCTCAGAGACATATGTTGCCTCTGTGTGTTAATAATTTCCGACACTTACGCTCAGACCCATTTTCCAGTGGATGTCCAATACGTGTGTGGACTGCTGAATATGATGCACCAGCAGCTGCACATTTACTTTCCTGAATCCCCTGCATGCAGCAATTTATGGTGTGGCTGTTTGTGGGTGAAAGGCAATAAAGTGTTGGTAGTAAAACTGCTGGTTTGTATAAATTCATGTATAAAATGTGATTCATGGGCTTGTGAGAGTCCTAATCCAACATCTAGGAAATGCTGTATGAAGAAAAATGTGACAGTTACTCACTGATACTTAAATACGAGATGAGGGTGTTTCTCTTACTATGATATTTTTGATTTTTTTTTTTTTTTCATTCTGAGATACCATAACAAAATAAAAAACTGTTTGGTTTTGGATGATAACACTGTCACAATTTGCTATGTGAACATGCCACCTTTGAATTGTAAGAATCTACAGCCAGTTAAAGATTAATCCTCACAAAAACCAAATGATTAATTGATGATGGAAATAGTAGCATAGAGCAAAGTGAGAAGCTTTAGCTCTAATCAGTAAATGTTCAGTATGTGTAGCCAATACAGTCAGATTATAAAGAGGATGAGCTGTTTCATTCATTGTGTCTCTGGAGCTCTGGTTGGATTAATAGATGTGTTATGTGTGGTGTTATGAGAACATTATCCATCTGTGATCAGGCCGAACTGACAATCATCCATTTACATGAATGGCTCTGTTAGTAACTGCTTGGTACTGTAGGTGTGTTTTTACACTGTTAGGGATGATAGTTGCTGAGTCGGCAGAATGCCTGAAAGGTTGTGCAGCTCCAAGCCGCAGGACACAATAAAAGTGGCATAAAGGTATATTCTATTCGTCTGTGTGTTAAAAGACAATAGCGCCAGAAAACCTGCCTTTAGGATGTGTCAGCAGTTGGCTTATGTGTGTATTTTTGAGCTTAGAGCTCTGTCTATGTGTGCTTGCTGCCGTGGTAACTAGAATTACTAAATACTAATATTTTAGGTTGCCTTACATAATCGTCTGCCTTTGTTAAAGTAGTGAGTGGAGTTTTAGTACAAGAGGCACTGGGGTCTGTATGCTTGGAGGCCTGGCTAGGCTCCACGCTGCTTCACTAAGTGACCATTGTATAGTCTTATGGCAGATTTACTGTCTCATCAGCTGCCTCTTTTGCCTCTTCCCCCTCAGTCTAAATACAAGAATCCTCTCAAGACTGCACTCAATACTCAGTTAATCCTCTTGTTTTTCTTGTCTAGCTCTGCCCTTATTTTCTGCTTTTTTTTTTTTTTTCCAAGGTGCCTCATGCCTTTAACAAAAGATGAGACAGACATTTTAGTAACATGTAGGGAGAAAACCAGTCGAGTGGAAGATAAAAGAAACAGAGCACGAATATCAATCTCACAAACTGTGCTGAAAGTTTTTTTTTTTTTTTTTTTTTAACAGAATGGCTGGAAAACCTGTGCAGGAGAAAACATCTCTGCTTTCTTTATTGTACCACTGTCTTTTCTGTCCAAAGTGATGTAACCTACTTCATATCTATACCTGTTCACAGACCCTACTGTGAGTATGCCACTTAGGTACTCTAGAAGAGTTTTAATTTTCTCTCTACCACTGCTGAAAAGGTTTTTTACAGTTTTTCCCTTTCAGCACTGGCCATTGTCATACCTGAATTTGTAAGAGGTTATTCATCTCGAAGGCTTAACAGATAATGCAGGCATCAAATGGTAGGGTTCTACTATCAGTTCTTCTGAAGAAAAATTTTGAATAATGTTATTGCTCTTCATGGGTTTTTTTTTTTCTTACCAGGCAGAGCGCATTGGCTCTGACGTCAACATCCTCAGTATCCCAGTGCCCATTCGTCGTGGCGGTTCTGAATCCAACCTAGACGTGGTGAACAGCATTGGAAATGACGGAGTGGGCCTGGATTTCACTAAGGGAGCGCTGGGTATTGACAGCCTGCAGCAGAAGATCCTCAAGGTCAGTTTACCGTTTGATTTACACCTGATGTGGAGATGAAACAATGAATAAACACACAGGATTAAAAAAAACCCCATAATCATTTATATTTAACATACTACTCAATTTCTACTTGTTGTATTTTGCAACACAGTTACAAATTAGACTTATCCATTAATGGGCCAGTTTCCATTTAGATACTGCAAACAATTCAGCCTTTTCAAGTAACTCTTATAACTATTACAGTAGTAGTTAGTTTGACTTACCTGAAATTACAGACATAACCATTACCGGTATAACCATAAACTGCGCTAAAATTTCAGACTGTTAGTATTACTGTTTAAATTCTAATTATCATGATAACCGTGTTTGATTACCGCACTTTGAAGACTCACAGTAATACTACTCGAGAAGCCATGGCACTCCAGGCGTGCATGTGCAGTTGGCAGTGTTTGGTATGAAAACATGGTTGAAAGTACCTGCACTGACAGTGCTCCAGAGATTTGGGGATAGCAGGCTCCGGCATGGACCCTGTCCAACCAAATGTGTGCACGGACCCAGTCCGAGTCCACAGAGAGAGACCGAGGGAGAGAAAGGGATGTATGTGTGGTCCTCACCCAACAGAGAAATCGTGTCAATATAGATACTCAGGATAAACTCTTTCAAGTCAACGAGTGAGCTTTAACTTTACAAAGGCACATGATATGTGGAAAAACCAAATGAGAGGAGGCTTTATGAACTGAAGGAATTCAACAGTAAATCCAGTGACTGACCTCCACAGTAATGAGACCATATGCCACTGTTTGGATTGGTCTGTCACTCACCAGGAGTGCCACCACTGACCAGTCGGGATTAGATCACCGTAACATGTTTTAAAATTGTCTTTATTTAGAATATTTACATTTTTTCATCAAACACTTGAGGAAAATATGATTGTTTCACTTTCTGTTTGTGTGTGTACTGTAGTGTATATGTGTGACATTGGAAATGATTTGATGTGGAAAATGGTTAAACAAGCTCCGCTATGACCTGTCCAACTACTTTACATTATTACAGTGTGTGTGTATAAGTACTTTTTGAACATTTTGAGCACATTTCAACATTTCAACATTCATTATTACCGTGATAATAATGATGACCATGATAATTTTGGTCTCAATATGATATGATATGAAATTTTCATATCGTTACATCCCTACCTGAAGTTATATTCAACTGTTTCTTTTGCTGAATTTCATACTGTTGTCTCAGCTTAAAGGTGAGAAAGTAGGAAAGATTTTCACCATAAAAATACTCAGTCAGATGTTGTAATGGTTTATATAAGGGATAATCAACATGCTGTGACAGGAGTTAATAAACAAACAACATTGATTAGTTAAACAGATAAACATAAAAATGCCCATGTCTCATCTTTTTTTTCCAGTTACTTATTTTGACATTATCCAGCTTAATTTATTTACTAAATGAACTTGAGACAAGAGTGACAAGGCTTATAAGTCTCATAAACTTCATATACAGTATTGTCGCTTGTGATTAGTGTGTCTACTTTCTTGATTTGTAAATTCTTTGGTTACAATAAAATAATAACTAGAGAAGCACTCTGAGAGCGCAGGCCTCCGCCAAGGCAGTGTTTGTACTTTCATCCACTAGATGGCGCTGAATGTACGGATCACTACCAAAATCTAATCATCTGTAGGATACCCCATTTCTGACAATCTGTGAACAATTCATGAATATCCGTCCATAACATTTTGAGTTATCTTGCTAAAAGACAAACAGACAGACAAACCAACGCCGATGAAAACATAACCTCCTTGGCAGAGGTAATAATAATAATAATTAAACTCCAGGTAGTGATCAGTTTATCTTTCTTCCATCCACTCAGTGTATCTCCCTATCTTGTCTTCAGGTAACAGAGCAGATTAAAGTGGAGCAGACGGCTCGAGATGAAAACGTTGCAGAGTACCTGAAGTTGATGAACAACGCAGAGAAGCAGCAGGTAGCGCGCATTCGTCAGATCTTTGAAAAGAAGAACCAGAAGTCGGCGCACACCATTGCCCGGCTTCAAAGGAAACTGGAGCAGTACCACCGTCGCATGAAAGACAGTGACAGCAATGGCAAGCACACCCACAAGGATGGCAACCACAAAGAGTCTGGGACTCACAGCAAGGAGGGCAGCCTGCGGGACGTAAGCGCTAGTGGACGGCACCAGACACTGGACAAAGTGAAGACCATCGGACCAGGAGTGACACTTTCACCACCATTTTTCTTTAACAAGCCGCGGGAGTTTGCCAACCTCATCAGGAATAAGTTTGGTAGCGCAGACAATATTGCCCACCTAAAGAGCTCCATGGAGTCAGGGTCAGGGCTGCAGGTGGAGGGTGGGGCTAGAGGTCTGAGTGGTAGTGCCACCACGGTAGCCAAGCCAACAAAGTATCAAAGTGACGATGAGTGCTCCATTGGTTCGTCTGGGTCTGCTGATTCTAATGGTAATCCAGCTGGTGGCTCTGGGACAGGGTCTGGAGGTCCGGGAAGGTCTGAATCCAATGGACGTCTGGTTGAAGTGCTGGAGATGGTTCGGGAGATCAGGGAGGCCCAGGCACAGCTGGCTGAGGATATCGAGAGCCTGAATGCACAGTTCAAACAAGACCACAGCTGCTTGTCACAGGTGCTTCAGGAGGAGAGATACAGGTGAGAACAGCATCAGAAAACAGGTTTATCCAGTCAAGAGGAAAATCACACCTCGCTATGTGATAAAACTCCATTCAGCATCCAGTTCACACCTCATAACAAAGCAAGTTAATAAATGTCATGGAACATCACCTTTCATAGTGGTGTGTCTTGAAGTTCATCATGAATGCAGGATGTAACACAATTCTAAATATTATATTTATGAGTAAATGGAAAGCAAACAAATATAGGTCTGAAATGTGAACATGAACCTACCATGAGAATCAGTGTGCAGCAGATAACATATAGACACATTTAATTTAAATGATGTTTCAATGATTTAAACATCATATCTATAGCGACCAGCACTGATATTATGGTATTCCAAGCTGACTTTATATTTTAAGTGTATGTAAAGGCTGCATACCTGTTATATGACATATAAAATAAATCAATAGCTTGAGTTCTACATCCATGTATTTCTCCTCCAGTAGTCAGTCTGCATATTTCCCTTGGCCCCTATAAATATTGCAACTTGTTTAGTTATGTTATTGCCCTGGAAGTTAATGAATTGTTTGCCTGGTTTGTTCTGAGAATGGGGAATGTAAATCTCTGACCAGAGGGGTGGTTGCCTTCTTGATGATCCTGGACAGATACAGCTCATGTTGCTCCAACAGCATTTTTCTCACCAAGGACTTCTCATAGATAAACTATGTCCATGTGACAGAAGTAACCCCACCCCCACTATCATCTTCACATTTTGTCTCAGCTGTCCAGACTTCGCTCCCTGTTTACAGTTATCATGGTCTTACATGGTGGGGTTACATTCATTTCATGTTGTTTGTGCTGCTTTAATGCAAATTTCTTGACTGCATCTGTGTCATGTGGAAGAACACAAAGCAAGTGTCTTTCAAATGACAATGTGTTGCTTTGAAGATTTGTGAGTTGTGATGAGAAAATAAACCAGTAATCTGTAGTCACATAGCTCAGACCTAATTTCTCACAGCCCTTTACTGTCAGACAGAAAGCATTAGGTTTGATAGAAAATGACTAAAAGTCAGGCCTTAAATTAGGGTTGCACAAATAATTGATTTTAAATTGAAAGTGGATTGTTTAATTAGGACCAATGTTTAAAAAAGGGGACTCGTCTAATTAAATTTCATCTCTCTCATTCTCCGGGTTCTGTGCCTCTGGGCTACCATAGGCTCCTCCTAACTGTGAGAGTGCCGATCTCCACAGTCTTTGGTCTCCACACACCAGTACAAAAATGCTGTTTGCTGAGGAGAGTGAGAAGTTCATGGCTAAAAATAGCAGGACCAAGTTGGTTGTGTAGAATTAGTATGGCTTCCAAATTTCTGATGTCCAAACCGTTCCTCGTCGCAAACTGCCTGAAGGTGGTGTCAGTCAAAGACAGTAGCACAACCAACTTATTTCAGCACCTCAAACATCATCACACACCAGAGTGGGAGCAGTGCGTTGCATTGTGAGCTGGACACGAAAACAACATGCCAGCTAAAATGCCACCACCAGCCCAAATTGAAATTGAAAATCAAGTTTTTAGAGGAAAAGTCAGGATTTTATTTTTGGCCAAAATCATGTAGCCCTACCTTAAATACACTTCACTCATTTATAATATTTAAAATAATATGTGAGATTTAGTTTTTAAAAAAACTAAAAGGTTTCAACTTCACAAGACAAAGTGTGTGTAGGTCTGTTTGTGTTGGATTATGAGCAGTCAGAACACCAGGAACATGTTGAAAGAAGAGAAAGGAAGTACTTCAAAGAAGTCATCAATGACGGTTCGCATTAAAATGCAGAAGCTCATGGAACCGAGGCTAAACAGGAAGTCTGGACCTTGGCTCTGTTATGTGCACAAACATCACTCCTCCCATACTGCATTTATGTAAAGTAACAAAAGATCAAACATTTGTAACACTTATCTAGACAGGCTGCACTTTGCACCTTACACAATGGTAATATATTGAACTAAAAATAAAGGAAGACTCGTTGAACATAATACTAGGTGGTAAAGTTTTCTAACTGGCTCAAGTATGTTTTCACTTCTTGAACTTTTAGTAGCTGTTGACAGTTGACCCATTATTATAAGCTTTTATAAACTAAAAATAGACCATGAGGCATACACACAAAACTCCCAGACTGTTCCTAAGAGAACCAAGGGCAAATGTTTCTACAGCTTTGTTGTAGTCATATATAAACTGCTGTACTGTTACTCGCCCACACACATACTCAATTATGCATTGTTTCTCCTGCTCTCCTTGGCTCTCTGCCTCTATCCTCTCTGCATCACTGCGTGTGTGGGTGTTTCTGTCTGTCAGGTATAGGCAGTTGGAGGAAGAGTTAAATGACCTCACAGAGCTCCACCAGCACGAGACCAGTAATCTGAAGCAGGAACTGGCCAGTATTGAGGAGAAAGTGGCCTACCAGGCCTATGAGCGGGCCAGGGATATACAGGTAATGTGTGTTTTGTGTTTACACACTACAGTAAAATAAATGTGAGAATCTGATCAATAAATTCACTACACATTCGTATCTAACCTTATATGGTCACGTATCTGAAAACACAGTTCTGTGCACAAATATTAGGCTTTAGCTGTTTTGTTTTTGCAGGTTTGATGAAAATTCTATTTTATTAATTGTTTGGGCTATGTTTTGCCAAGGGGACACAGGTCACTCTTATTACTGAATTTTAGCTGGAAGTGTTTGAATGAAACCTGCTGTTAAACAGAGCTCACACTAAACACCTGACACTTTACTCTGTGTAGACAGTGTTTTTTGTATTATTAAATTTCCCATATATTCCCAGGTGGAACTTGATACAAAGACTGAGAATTGCACACCCTAAGATTTTACACCGTACTATACACATGCTCTGTATTTATTTATGTTTTTGTTTGGGGTGTATTTTTACAATTGTGCGGCTCTCCTTCGGTGGCTTTCTGAAGCTGTAAAATTTATGCATAATGTATTTATACATTGAATTGTCTACAGTAAGTAGGCATGTGTCATGTACAGTATTTTGTTGAATCTGATGACCCTGATAGTTGTCAGGTGTTTATAGTAATATTTATTTTCAGAGAAGCTACGTTTTTGTTTCATTTAATTCCTGGTCAGTGGAGCCCTTTTCTAATATTAATGTTACAAACATTTTCTCTCTCCTCAACCACACCCAAGCTTTCTGCTCTGGCTGAAATAAAGACTGCATGCATTTTATTTCATGTAATTAATCAAATTCTAAGTAAATTGCATGACACAGATGCCATACATGGATGTATATGCAGCTGAAAGCAGCATATGACAAAGCACCTTTCTTTGACAGAGACATGACGCACTGATGGTTAAGCCTTCTTAATGTAAACAGTCTGCTCTGAGTCAGAAACAGAATGAATATGAAGAGGGAATAGCAACAATAGTTATGATGTGAAAAAAAGTTCATTATTCTGCACTCTCAGCACGGTTTACCTTGTTTGACATATTAGCTTTACTGTCGTGGAAATTCAGTCGAAACTGGGAACTCATTTGTTATGATTTATATTACTGTTTGTCAGAACTTATTGCCTTCTAAGATCATTTAATGACTGATGGTTTTGTAAACCAAATAGCATTCTAACATACATGGATGGGGTTTGTTGCTATTTCTGACAGTTGGCTCAGAGTTCAGACTAGACTTCACAATAAGAAGGTCCTGGGTTCAATCCCAGCGCCGGCCAGTGGGGTGTTCTGTGTGGAGTCTGTGCTCACCTGTAGTTGTTAATGGTTGTTCATGTCTATGTCAGCCTAAATATGACAGCAAGTTGTGCAATTAATCTACCAAAAAAATAATTTTAAGAGCTTTAGGTTTTGGTCATTTTGACAGTGTCAGTACTAGTCTGTAATGTTTACATGTTAAATACTGGCCCTACTTCCCATTAACATTTAATTTGTATGTAATGTACAAACTTTAGTTCATTTTGAATGCAGTTTCACTATTGTACACTATTTCTTAACCATGTTGCACATGTTTTGTGCTGTGTGTGCACAGGAGGCCCTGGAGTCATGCCAGACTCGAGTGTCCAAGCTAGAGCTTCAGCAGCAGCAGCAGCAACAGACGGTGCAGCTGGAAAACACAGACGCTAAGGTCCTGCTGGGAAAATGCATAAACATTATGCTCGCTATAGTCACTGTCATTCTGGTGTGTGTCTCCACAGCAGCCAAGTTCACTGCACCGCTGCTGCGTAGCCGCCTCCACCTGGCACTCACCTGTGTGGGAGTGTCTGTGTTAGCACTGCTGTGGAAAAACTGGGAATTTTTACAGAGTGCTTTGGAACGATTACTCCCCCCGCCCTGAGCTACGAGGATAAATGGGTGTGAATAAACTTTAAACAGCAGTTTGACCAGGTCTCCAGGAGGTGTGTTTTCATGTAGACATAGAGGAGAGGAGGGGTTTACATGTAGCCTTACACTGACCCTCACCTCCATGGTAACTTGATTTACGGCTCTGTGCTTTGCATGTCACCCCGCTACCAGGCGGTGATGGGCATCTGTAGCCAGACAGCCTCTCCCAGACAAACAACGCACAGATGTAAGCTGTATGATGTAAGCTGATAAATGTTATCACCACTGAAAGAACTGTGACAAAGCTGTGGACATAAGAAGTGGACAGAAATATGAGGATTGTACAATGCTGTTATAATGTGTCACTACATTAGTTCCATTGGACTGACAAAAGAGCAACACATACACAAACACACACACACAGCAGTCATATTATTGGCTTTTGGATTGCGGTCACACCAATAATAGACACATCTAATCCAAACATAGAGGAAGGCTTGATTATTACGTGTCCTGAAAAGGTTTGTGACCTCACCTCTGAACAAACATACTTTGGCAGTATGTGGCCTGTCGGTCACCTGCACACACTTCCTCATGCACCAGCCAGCTGTAACAAATACACGTCCATCTGAAGGAAGATTGATTTGTCCTGTGTGTCTGTCCTTTACTGTTCTCTATTTATGTGAAGGTTTTGTCATTGTCCCCTCTAAAGGTAAATTCCTGAGGTCTGATATACTGTGGGTGTGTTTGCGTGCATCTTCAGTGTCTGAAGTCTATGCTTTGATAATTTGTACAATTCTGTTTATTCTGTGCTCTTAAGGAATAGTTTGGCAATTTGGGAAGTATGGTTCTTGGAAAAGTGTAAGATGAGAAAATAATGTTCTGTCAAATATAAAGCTACAGCTCAGTTCACTTCCATAAGGCATCCAGGTTGTGAATCATCACAGATAACTTTTATTAAATCCACTACACACAGTAGAGTCCTATGAAAAGATCAAAAAGTTTCATTGTTCACCCAAACACCATCATCATCACACTTCCCATCTCACATTAATGAACATTAAATGTTGATGTTTTTATGCAGATGCTTTAAATGAAGCTAGAGTTTGCGTAGTTAAGCACAAATAATAGTAACAGAAATCTATCTTGGGTCTGTCCAAAGATATAAAATTCATCTTCTGGCACCTTTATAGCAACATTATATATTTATACAAAAAACAAAAAGTTAAAACCAATAATTTGTGGTTTTTACTGAATATTATGACATGTCTTGACTCCTTGCGAGTGGTCTGGCAGTCTCATAGTGACAGTGATTCTGGAGGAGATTGAGGTTGCTGAGCATGAAATGGCCAACACATGAGTCTGTGTTTATTCAAATAAATGGAACACGAAGATTAAAACGATATAGTTTTTTTTAGAATCATTGTGTGAAAGTTCCATAATTACCTTACAGCATATTGTGATTCAAGTGGTCTGAGAGCAAACTCAATTGCTACCTCATTTTGAAAAGTTTAAGTGAGCTGTAGGGCTCCTTGTTAATATTTTGTACCTTTGGGCAGAGCACACCAAGTTGTTTTCCCTCCTCTCAGATTTTCATCCAACCCAACCCAGTTGTCAGCATTTCGTCTAACTAGTGCTACAGCACTAATAAGCATATCTCCCAAAATGTGACACTGCTCCTTTATTGTAAAGCTTACAAACTGCCTCTTGCTGTGTTGAATTGAGTCATGTCATGTTAAATGTGTTCTCTAAATTTTCAAAAATGGTTATAATGTACGCTTTACTCCAAAGACTGCAGCTTTACATCAACCATCGAGCATGCATACTGTGAGGCAGGCCTTCCTGATCCATGTTTTCACTGCAGACAGTGGTGCTGCCTCATGCTGAGCAGAGGGACAGTTCATATTTAGCCCTGATCTGATTTTTTTATTATTGAATTGCCTTTTTATGAGGTGAACAGAACAAATTAACTTGTCTGAAGCCTTTCATTTTTCGCTGTGTTCATCTCCAATGGGAAATAACAAGCAACCATTTGTTCATTTTTACCTGAAGGATTCACACCTGTTGAGTCTTGCCACACTGTACTTTTCACTCACTCATAATAGTTCCTTTCAGGTTCTTCATACTTAACTCTTTGGCAGCAGGGAAGCCACTCATTTAAGATGAAGTCTAATCTGAGTTCACTAAGCAGTTCCCCACTGCTACATTTGAAGACTTAGGAATTATAATTTGTGATGTTTCAGCCCTTTTACCGATACAGTGGATAAATCAGCCTTGTCATCTGTTTTTTAAGTGGCACTTTCATAACTGTTCTTCCCATGTGACATGAATGCAGCGCAATAGATGTAACAGAGGGAACTGAACAATGTAGCTCAATGCTCCCAAACCCTGTTTATCACTGTGATGATGAAGAAGGGGATGAAATGGGGCTGATGCCTTTTCAGTGCAGCTTATTTCTTCGACTCTGTGATTCTTTATTCTGTTTATTCAAAAAGCCAAATATGATGTGATTTTTAGCCAACATAGGCTTGTCTGAATGACCAGAAATGATCAGAACTTTTTTATTTCATGTTTTTACCATTGGTCTTACCCAAACACTATTTCTGCTCATCTGCCCTATCCAAAGTTGTATTTGCAAGTCCATAATGTATATTTACAAATCTGTCTTTTCTTGTTATACATCCATGTGTATTAGTTCTTTTTCCTTCTTTTATTTTTCAAAAGGTTAAATAAATCCTCTTTTTCTAAAAAAGAAAAATTCTCCTGGTTTGCTGCTTTTTATTCCAAACATATCATGCATTATACATGACCCACCAGACAGGGATGAGCAGATCTGTTGCAAAGATCAAACTGTTCTCCATCATCATAAGGAATTCATACATAAAATGGTGTAAATGACTTTGGCAAACACTGACAAGCTGTGAAATGCAGTGAACTGACTTGTGTTCTCTCTAGCATTTGAAAGATATTTTATTTTTACCTCACTTGAGTCCAAATTACTCTAAATAAAATCTCCAGGGTTTGGTTTTGCTAATTCAGAATGTAGCTAAAAAACATTTACCAATTCACATAAAATTTGTTTTAATACTGTTTTGTTTCTGTGTAATTCTACAACGTGCTCTGTTCTCCAACATAGTGATAAGTTACTTTGTAGGTACAGACCTTCAGAGGTACCTGGGAGGTGGATGATAAATGTGGTTAGTATGAAAATTAGGTATATTCCATATTATTAAAATATTATGTGCTGTATTCTAAATTATGTTAACCAAGGTCTATCTCTTAGTCTGGTCAGTACACATTATGTAATGTTTTTACATTTATTTATTGATTTATTTTTACCAAACTGTATTTTCTACATGTTAAGAGAGAAGTTGAGCACTAAGAGCTGGTTCAAAGAGCTGTGAATAATACATGTCCAACATCAACTTGAAGAGAACTGTTACTGCAGGTTCACCTATAATCAAATACCAGGTAGTCTGTCTGAATCACAATAATGAAGAAAAACCTTCAAATGCCATGTCATGAAAGCTGTTTTTAATTACATGCAGTATCCATATTATCAGAGTTTGTACCATAAAATAATTAGTTTGTGGATGAAAATGTCTGAACTTCATTTAACACACAGGGCAGGCAGAAAGTCCACGCTCCAGCTGTTTAGTGAATCATGAATGTTTAATCCAGATTCACCAGCCTCAGATTCATTATTCAGACAGTGCTCTGCTCCTGGTTCCTCTTCTGCTCTTTGCTCTGCACACAGTTCTGTTTCAGTTTATTCCCCTTGTTGACAGACAAGGCTCCGACCAGGTGAAGGTCAAACATCTGAGTGACATACATCTGTATAGTTTGTATGTTTACATGCATGGTTCAGTGAATAAAACTCAGAGGCAAGTGTCACCTACTGGTAAAACATGAATATTGCCTTCAAATTATCCATCTTAGACCACATTTCTAGAAAGGAAATATAACTGTTTACAGCATTGTTCTGCTCTCATGAACATCCCAAGACACAGATTTATAAAATACATAATAAAATCAAAATTTACAAACTCTAGATGAACACAGTAACTAATTAATCCATAAAGACCCAAACAGCCACTGGTGACCCAAACCATCTACTGATCTGAACTGTGTAATACCTGTCGTTCCACTAATCCTATCAATACATGTAAGTAATTGGTGTAAAATACAGTTTCTCATCTTTTCATGGTCATCAGATATGACCCATTTGGACAGTCAGAGGCTCTGTAGTTTCCATGGAAACACTGTTATGTTCAACAACATTGATTCACCAGTAAAACCAATGCAGTTGGATCAATGACAGTGGAAGGAGACACTGAGTTTATGTTCAGTTAATGATAGATTTTGCTGAAAAAGTAACTTTTCTCTGTTTCACATATAATAACCCTCAACTTTAATCTGAGCTTTAATGAAGATTTACATAATCAGTTAATTAAGTATAGGAAAATACCAGATTTTTACAGTAAAAATGCAAAAATACAGAGGATATTATTATACTAAATGGTGATTAATCACTTAAGAAAAGTTAAATATAGAGAAAAAAAAACTCTTTTAGAACTGCCACATAAGTAGCCCTGAGTCTTTACAGGTTAAGTTATTACATTATTACCACTAAAGAAATATTTTTTGATTATTTTGGGATTCCCTGATGGCAAATACTGACAGAAATCTTATCACAGTGACTTTTCTCCGATGCACAACTCAATTACATGGGGACATTTTCTAAAATATAACAGAAACTGTATGTTTGTTGCTAATTTGTGTGAACTGTTATTAGATTCGATTTGATTAGATTAGCCTTTATTGTCATTGCACAATATTTCAGAGCAACGAAATTTTGAGTTTGTGTTAAAATATCAAAAGATGAAAGAAAAAACTTTCATTGTTTTAACTGCCAAACTGCATTTTATGTTTAAATATAAAGGTCTTCATACGGGTCATAGACTTAAATATAGACAAAAAATCATTTGGGAGCTGACATGAAAGTAGCTCTGGGTCTTTGTGGGTTAATGTATGTGTGTATCTATGTATGCATGTGAGCACTGATTCATTGATCGATTTTCCTCCTACCTGGAAATGATCATAAACCAGCCACAGCAGAAGGGGGCGATAGTGCGCACATTTTGCGTTTACTTTGTTTTGGCGCAAAACCGGAAGTTGTCTTAACTGACTGCACCTTAAGAAAACTTGAATAACCTCACCGCAGGGACTCTGTCGCGCTTCGATCCAAACTACGATAGTTACGGGTTTCTTTAGTGTGTCATTTTAGATAAGTAAAGTCTATTGCATACTTTTATATTAGATTCTACAGTGAACAGCCAATACATGTGATGCTGGACTGTTAGCATTTCTGTTAGCTAGTGGAGCTAACAAACCAGCAGCTGGTATATGGTAACAGTGCGTTCAAGATTTGAGATAAAAGTGAGGTGAATCGATCTGTTGAAGAGTGTCTGGTTTGGCTGCGGGTTTAATGGATGAGCACAAGGAGAATATTCATGCTAAGAGCGTCAATGTGAAGATGTCTGAGTCAAGAGAAGACGAGAAGGTTGGTGCTAGCTTCCCGATCCCACTGGAATGGTCTGTTGACCTCAGTTTTATCACAGAAAGCAAACAAAGGTTAATTACTGATTCACTATCATGTGATAAACTGATAAACTCGCGTTATAAACTTGACATATCGACGTGTATGTAGCCATTTGGCAGAGAAACGTATAGTAATGCTCAAAGTCTTAATATTTAACATTTCTTATTGCAGCATTTGCATGTGTTTGCCTAACAGCGTTGTCTCGCAGTTTTTCTTGGATTTTTCAATTTTTTTTGTTGGATAGCAAAATAAATAGTTCTTTGTTGGTTTACCTAAAGCTGGATGGAAACGTATTGTTGCGTGTCAATTGTGGTCATTGCAATTTCAGACCTCAAGAAAATGCACATGTTCTTGAACATTTCCTCGATCCAATTATACAAGCGTGAACTACAATCTAGTATAAAACAATACTAAAACCCAAAAACTAAAGCTGCTGTGACTTAATTTATCCTTTTTCACACAGCACACAATCACTATTCAGTGTCAGTGGATACAAAATATCACCACCCACTGCATCTTTACATTTAGCCTTTTTGCGAATATGCTGTAGCCTACATAATATAGAGTGATGGGATATATTATGCATCTGCAATATCAACGGTGCCAATGGGTGCCAAAAGCTACAACTTACATGGTTATATAGATAAGTCTAAGATTATCTCTAAATGGGATCTTCAGCTTTTCTGATTTCATGCTTTCACTTTTCTTCAGGCAAAGCCTTGCGATAGGATATGTTCTACAGAAGAATCAGCACCCAACACGTCCCCGTCTCAGTCAAACAGTGACTACAGCCACCCTGTGTATAAGGAGATTGCTTTAGCCAACGGGCAAATCAACCGCATGTCCAAGGAGGAGCTTCGGATCAAGTTGGCAGAACTGAAGCTTGACACAAGGTTTGGAAAAAACAGAAACAAACTTTAGTTGTGTTTACGTGAATGCATGGATGAGTCTTGAGGATAAAAGGCATCCAGTGATGTGCTATTTTCTCAGTGCGTTTATTAAGATTTTCATCTAACTTAGTGTGAATTGCTCATGGACGTTTGTGCTATTGTTTGTATTTTATTGTGTCAGCCTTGTAAAAGCGTGGCATCATTTGACCTTACAAACATTATTTCAACGATGGTGATTCCTTTAAAGAAAGAAATTGAAGTGTACTGCTTTTTCTGAAGGTTATATTCCATGCTCACATTTGTTGCTGATTTGACGGTATTTTCTGTACTGAAGTATTTGTTATCCTCTGCATTTTTCTTTGAAAAGAGGGGTAAAGGATGTGATGAAGAAAAGGTTAAAGAGCCACTATAAGAGGCAGAAGTTGATGCAGTCTGCTGCAGAAGGAGGACCCACTGACACCTACTATGACTACATCTGTGTAGTGGACTTCGAAGCAACATGTGAAGAATATAATCCATCAGACTTCCTTCATGAAATCATTGAGTTCCCAATGGTTCTTATCAACACACACACCTTAAAAATTGTAAGTATATAACTAAGTACGGATCTGTTCATTTTCTGTTCTGTACATTAATCCTTCCAGCTCTGTATTTCTTGTTTTGTCTTGTTCTGCATAGGTCGACACTTTCCAAGCGTATGTAAAACCAGAGTTGAATCCACAGCTTTCAGACTTTTGTGTGAAATTAACAGGAATAACACAGGTTGGTAGAACTAATCTTAAATCAAAAATGATGTGATTTTCTTGCATACTTGAATACATTTTTGTTTGTTTTGCTGAACAGAAAATGGTTGATGAAGCAGACCCATTTCCAGTTGTCCTTCAGCGAGTTGTAGATTGGCTTCAGGAGAGGGAGCTTGGCACAAAGTATAAATATGCCATTCTCACTGATGGGTAAGCTTTTTCTTTCAAGTTTTGTTCCAAATATATATATTTTTTTAACTCCTAAAACCTGTTTTGTTAATGTGTCTCCTTCAGGGCCTGGGATATGAGCAAATTTCTCAATATCCAATGTCGTATAAGCCGGATCAGATATCCTCAGTTTGCAAAGAAATGGATAAACATAAGGAAATCCTATGGAAACTTTTACAAGGTAGGTGGAAAAAAAAAAAGTTTCATGAAGCTGTATTACTTCAGTTCCATTTTGCCTTAACAGTTCTTTCTTTTTAAAAATTAATTAATTAATTAATTAATTAATTAATTAATTAATTAATTACACTGCCTTCGCCCTTAAGTAGCTGGGATAGGCTCCATGTGACCCTAGTGAGGATAAAGCGGGTATAGAAAATGAATGAATGAATGTTCATTATGGCCTGAGTGCATTTGTTAAGCCCTACATTTTCCTTGAGGAAATATACAGAAAGCATTAAAACAATAAATAAGCCAAATATAAACTATTATTGGTTGTTTCTGGCTTCAGGTCCCCCGTACACAGACGCGACTGACCATCATGTTGGAGAAGCTCGGTCTGAAGTATGAAGGTCGGCCTCACTCTGGCTTGGACGACTCTCGTAACATCGCCAAGATAGCACTGCGCATGCTGCAGGATGGGTGCCAGCTGCGGGTCAATGAACGCATGCATGCAGGCCAGCTGCTCTCGATTCCCAGCTCAGCGCCTGTGGAAGGAGCCCCTCCACCACATGGTCCCCGCAGTAGGGACTGAAGCCCAGAGACTGAGGCTTGTGCATACCAGCGTTAAAACAGAAACTCCTGATGCCTGTTTAATCTCTTGGATTATCCCTGTGAATTTAAGAACAAAAACCCAAAGGACTTTCACAACCTTGGTATAAAATCGCTTGCTGTCATTTTACTGATAAATGGGAGCACTACTTTGATTTAAATAGTTAGTCCTTCTATAACTGTGACTCCATGTTATTTTTCTACCAGATGTTTGAATGAAAGATCCTTCATGTGTCATCAGTGTTTCTTCACCAATGTAGTGGTGTCAGTCTGTAAAACCTGCCTTATGGAACTGCTACAGCACATAAAGAAAACGAATAAATTATACAAGTAAGACATGGTATCGTACGAATGTTGCATAAATCTCATACAGAATACAACTCTGAAGAAACACTGGGTTTTTTCATCTGGGGTGTCACATTTATAAAAGTTCTGCAGTTTCACCTCATCATTATAAATGTCAGTGCAGGCCTTCAAAATCACATAACAGTGGAGCAAGTATTATAATATTATATAGTATATACCGGGAATTCCGTCCGAGATTTTTGTCCAACAATTTCTCAGACTATTCAGCCAATTCTTTTTCAGATTCAATACACATTTTCTTAACACTAGGAGAGGTGCTGTGCACAATTGAATGGGTAACTATATTTTGGGGTTTTTTTCTTTTACAATTTTCAACAAAAAAAAAAGTTTTATTTTAAGATTGAAAGTTGAGACTAGGACAGAATACTATTTGTCTTGGTTTGACTGAGATATCCATAAAGGACATTATTTTATTTTACAGTTATCTTCAGTTTAAAATCAAAAAATAATTCCACACTAGGCAGGGTCTCGATGAGCAGGAGGAGTAAAGTGTTCAGCGTTGGGTGGGGGTAATGGTAAGCTGCTTACTTTTTCACGTAATATTCTTTTACTGCTGCTACTTTTGCTTTAAGTGCTATGTAATAACAAGATCACACTATTTGCCACTTTTCCAGAGTTTGTTGAAGGTTTGGGGGCTGTTCTGAATATAATTTATCAGTTATTTCTTCATTTCAGAGATCCTGTGATAAAATCTAAAGTTCAGTCCCTTACAAAACCTTTGCATGAACAGCCAAACAATATTTTTCCATTCAGCACTGTAAGTCTTACATCTACGTTGTCAGATTTTACTATCTTTTATATGGATGTGAATGAGTTTTGTTTCATGAAGCTTGATCTATTTTGTCCAGAGAAAATATTCTAAAAAATGGAAAACGTTAGAAATAAAACATCTGTTCTTATATGCAGGTTGTCTTTTATTTTTCTAATACGGTTTGGCTCAAGGACTCCTCATTCCTCAAGTACTTCATATAATACCAACACCAAACATACCAAATTATTCATTCATTCATTCATCTTCTATACCCGCTGAATCCTCATTAGGGTCACGGGGGTCGCATGGAGCCTATCCCAGCTGCTTAGGGCGAAGGCGGGGTACACCCTGGACAAGTCGCCAGTTCATCGCAGTTATAACCAAATTATGTTAGTACTATATGAAGTAATCATACCAAACATACCAAATTCATGAGATACTTATTGGAAAAACATATTATTCATCATTGAATTTAGTCTTTTACACTATTTCGGATGAAAGAAACAGTTTTGTAGCTTGCAAGGTATTTTGGAGTATGATTACTCCAAAAGTACACAGTTATAGTAGTTCATAAACTAATAACATAAGAACATGTGAAGTGCTAATACCAGATTTGTAAAATACTAATAGAGGAAAAAGATTATATTTCAGGTTAAAAATAGCCCTAAAACCTTTTTAGCCAACTAACTTAATGATAATTTATCAAATAAATAGTGCATAAGAAAAACACTAGGGCCTGGCTTGGCCATGCAGAGAAGAATCAGGGCTGGTGTGACTTCACTAGAGAGAGAGAGAGAGAGAGAGACCTCCATCTGTCTGTCTGTCTGTCTGTCTGTCTGTGTCTTCATAAGGTGCCATCTCCAATGTACATTTGTATGTTTGAAGTTTACATATTAATATTTGAATGTTTCTGCCAATTATTATTATGAATTTTTTTTTTTTTTTTGGGGGGGGCTAAAAAATACAACTTTGTTAAATTATGTGTGTATAAGTACTTTTTGAACATTTTGAGTTCAATTTCAACAAAATTGCAATAATTATTATAGCAATGGTAATTTTGGTCACGATTACTGTGATATGAAATTTTCATATTGTTTCATCCCTACTGACAAAATATTCAGTTGTGTAGATGGCAATTTAGGAATAAAGAGCCCCAAAAAAGTACACCTCACTGTATTTTAGAACATGTTAAACGTGATATGCCACCACACGGCCACCAGATGGCGTAAAGGGACTTGATCAGATTTCTGGACGTTCACAATTAAGTTGAAGACTTAAAGCTGAGTGTCTGTGATTCAACACACTGCATGGTTTAAGTTCATGTGATTCTGATCAAATGCAGCATAAACCTCGGGCTGATGATATCAACAAAAAAAATGTTTTCCACACATGAAACCAACCCCAAAACGATTAACAAATACAGAGATGACACATTTTCATCTTTAGAAATTCAATTTTATTTATTTATTTTTGTAGTCACACCGTTCAGAAAGGCTTTTTGGTACTAAAAACTCATGTCTTTGGGATTACTAAGTACATATACAAACTGTCAGTTCTGGTCAAATAAGTTCACTGATAGTTGACTATGACAATAATGCATTCTTGGATTCCACTTTGGAGTTCACATTAGCTTTTTGCCGCCTTGTTTTTGGACATGTTAATGCAATTTTTTAAACATTCTTTGGGATGTCTAAAACTGGTTTCCACTGTTTGTTTTTTTTGTTTTTTTGGCTGAGCTGTTTAATATACTTGGGTGTTAAGTTACTGGCAAATACAATCAAAACATTTGGCATCGACAATATCAAACGCATTCTGTGCTTCAGTTCAACGGCCTATAAAAATACTCGGCGAATAATTTGGGAGTAATGATCTGTAATGCTTTCAAAACATTTGGCACTATTAAAATCCTAGCCTGGACACTTGTGAAGAGAAAGGGTATGAGATGCTGGAGCGTCCCAGTGATCACAGACAGGTGCTGTACAGCGTGACTTTGTAGCTGATCTCATCCAGGATGCGGCGCACTGTTTGCTCCAGTTGGGCCAATTCTGCAGCTCTGGCTTCCAGGATGCGCTGGTTGGCCTCATAGGAGGTTTCCAACACTGAAAACACAAAAGAGCAGGGAATGACATCAGTGTGTGTTTGAGATAAGACTGTGTGCTGGTTTTCAGAATGACAATATGGATCTGTGTAGAGGAAAATGGAAAAAATAGTGTCCACATGAAGCCACAGCTGGGAGACTCATGTAAGATAAAAGCAGCATAGAAAGGAAAAATGATATTGGGTCCTGTTATATGATAACAAATGAAAAAAAGCACTTATGCATTAAAACATTAAGACTATCTGTATATTAGAGATAAATGGAGTAAGGAACTGTTAGAATTAAGAGATGACACATGGTATGAAATATGTGGAACTCAAGTGACTATATCTAAATCCAGAAATTTGAAAATATTTAGTTGGAGAAACCTAATGGTATTTTTTTTTTTATAACACTAAAGATCCAAAAGGCTTCACTGTCATTACCTCAGCACTAATGGAGGTTGTGTGGTGAGTAGGATGTGGGTGATGTGCATGTTTTTTTTGGCAGTGCACAAAATTATCCCAATATTGGAATAATATCGGGCTATGAACTATGACGTACATTTCTACAGTTCTGTGCTACAGTATATTTGGGTAATTTAACAGGAGAAAACATACCAAGTAAGGATAAAAGTTTGACTAAAATCCTCTTGGTAGCATCTAAAAAAGCCATCACACAAAAATGGTGTAAAGAGAAGCCGCTATCCTAAATAACTGGAGAGACATTGTGGAAGAAATTCACAACATGGACAAAGTTACATCATTAGACTACAGCAAGCAACATGTGAAGATCTATGGAAAAAGTGGGCAATACACAGGATGACAACTGACACTATGTTCTAAATGTTTGTGTTGTAAAATCTCAAAAATGAAACAATAAGATACTAGAAAAGCACTTGGAGAGCGCAGACGTTTGTCTTTTTTTTTTTTTTTTTTAACTCCATCAAGGAGGTTATGTTTTTGCCAGGGTTTGTTTGTTCGCAACATAACTCAAAAAGGTCTGGACAGATTTTGATTAAACTTTCAGGATATGTCCACCCTGGTTTTAAGGTGGTTGTTTGTACTTTCCTTCAATAGATGGCACTGAATGACTTTATATACAGCTCTGTGTCACCATGCCCTATCTCAGTGGTTCTCAAATCCAGTCCTTGTGGCCCAGTGTCCTGCATGTTTTAGATATTTCCCTCTTCCATCACACCTGGAAGCCATTACACTGTTATCTGGCTTCTGCTGAGCTGGAGAATGAGCTGAGCATTCATTGATTCAGGTGTGCTAGAAGAAGGACAGATCTAAAACATGCAGGACACTGGGCCACGAGGACCGGAATTGAGAACCACTGCCCTATCTTGCAATGATAAAGAATCCTTTAAAAAATTCCTGGATCCAGACGGTGATCCGGATCACCTCCAAAATTTAATCACCTCTTCCTTTACCCAGAGCGGACAGTTCCTGAAAATTTCATCAAAATCTGTCCATAATTTTTTGAGTTATGTTGCTAACAAACAAACAAACCCTGGCAAAAACATAAGCTCCTTGGTGGACGTCACAAGTAAAAAACAAAAAGCACATTAAGACTAAAGCGTATGTGATCCTAGACTGCTGATTCCTGGTCACCTCTGAGCCTGTCCAGTTTGCTACTGCTCTGGGCCAGCAGCTCTTTGGCCTCCTGCTGCAGTTCATCTGCCCGCCTCCTCGCCTGAAGCACCGACTCCCCTTTATCCTCCACCAGCTCCTCCGCCTCCTCGAACTTATCTTTAACTTGTAATTCAAACTCCTAGACACAAAGAACAATGACTATAAGAAAAACAGTTTGCACCTGAAGAAAACCTGTCCTTCTAATCCACAGTTCAAATTCAAGATCATTTTTGTGCTTGGATGTGAGACCTGCTCAGCCTCGTCTGCGTCCTTTCGGGCCTGTTTGGTGATCCAGTCGCCCGTGTCTGCCAGGCGGTTGACCTCCAGGTTGTTCTGTCTCAACAGACCGACCTCTCTCTCCAGCTGAACCAGACGACCAGTCGTGTTGCTCAGCTTGAGCTCTGACATGGCTGTTTCTGACTCCACCTGATACGTATACAGCAACACATTCAATAAAAGTAATAAACTGGGACATAAATCTTGGAAATGTCCATTAGTCCAGTAGCTTTGGAATCAAACTGCAGAGGCCGATTATACGGTGATTAAGAGTTCTTTAAATATCGATTTACATGGAGCTGACTGAACTAGAGTGTGTGACTTTACATTCTTATTGTTTCATCTAACTGAAGGTTTTAGCTGTTAAGGGACAAACAGACTATCTGTACAGTTTGAGTCATGAGCAGGTAAAATATCATATTTTCTTTTTGGTCATTGAATGTGCCAAAAGTCGTGTTTGATTTACAGTTCATTTTCTTACTTTTTGCTGGAGCTATAGAAATAAAAATGGAGTGAAAACTTTTTATAGTCTGCTTCTAAAATCATGAAATGGTCTCTGTCTATGAAAGTCAGTATAATTTGTTGATCTTTTTTATTGAGTGGGACATGGAGATTTCACACTTCAGAGGCTAAACTCACAGAAATGAGCAGGTCCAGTGTGCCTTTGGTGTTGTTCTGGGCCAGCTGAATTGCATCCATGGCAACACTCTGAGCATGCTCAGTCTCTTCTAGAGCTGCCTTAACTGCATCTGCCGTCTCCTTCATGTCAGAAGCCATCTTACTGATACACAGACACAAATTCAGCAGGTTAGCATTTAGAATTAGTCATCTTTTCAATCATGCATATTTTAGAGTTTATGTGTATTTGGCCTGCAGAAAAATAAAGTTAAACTTGCATGCAAACAGTTGTCTAGCATTAAACTTTCACAACCAGCTCATTTAGCACCAAAGTTGACAAATTTCATTCAGGGTTTTTTCTTTTTTTCTTTCTTTTTATTTTATTTTATCAGAGACCTATCAGAGTCTTGAGGTCAAATATCTGACCCTTCGGTGTTGTTAGCTGCTCCTTGGTTGCATAATCTTAACCACATACAGCAGACTGTATAAATGAAATGAACATTATTTTGTACAGGTTACTCTGGAGTAGATATTTTGAGGTCCCATATATGTTTTGTCCCCACCCATCATGAAAATAATCTTGCCCACATATTGCACAATCCCAGTGCTGTTTGGTGCTAATCACACAAATAGTGAGTTTACAGTTATTCTACAAACTGCAGCCAAAACGCAGACTGTGACAACAGTTACAATGAACTAAAACAGAAAAGTTGCAATGATAGATCTATACAGCTGTAGTTTCAGCTGAATACTGCTGAGAAGCAGAATATGGGGAAGAAATCTATATTCAGTCATGGCCAATAGAGACTTCACACAAATAGTATTCCTATGCAGAAAGGCATTTATTGGCATACAACCCCACATTATTATTTCAATTTTAACTAGATTTAAACTTAAAGGTAGAATGTTTAGTATTTAGTCACAAAATGGCAAAAATATGTTCTGAGCTACATGGTGACACACTCCCTCTGTAATAGAAACAACTCATTCTAAAACACAGTTCATGTTTTTCTGTAATTATAGACTAATGAAAATAACTACTACTACTACAACAACAACAACAACTACTCCTCCTACTACTACTACTACTCCTACTACAACTACAACAACAACTACTACTACTCCGACTACTACTACTCCTACTACAACTACAACAACTACTACTACTACTACTACTCCTACTACAACTACAACAACAACTACTACTACTACTACTCCTACAACTACAACAACTACTACTATTACTCCTACTACTACTACTACTTTCAGCTGTTCCCTTTCATGTCTCAACAAGAAATCATCTACTTCCATCTGTCCCCCATAGATTAAAGATAATCTAAACCTCTTCAACTCTGCCACATCATTCTGAATATTATATTCCATTTCTGCAATTTGTTACACATTGGACCTTGAAGCAAAAAGGCTGCTGACAGTCTATTCTTTGTATATTATTGTATTAGATAAAGCTCCTTTGTGTTATTTGTTATTTTAACTGGAGTATGTTCAAGTGTGTTTGTTACCTGGCTTCCTTGGCTTCTTGCAGCAGGATCTCTGCAGCCTGGATGTCCTTGGCGCTCTGACTCAAGATAGTCTCCACACTGGTCAAAGTGCCAACCTTCTCCTTGATCTCCTTGGTGAGCTCCTGCAGCTTCTCAGTTGAGGCAGGCATCTCCAAAGCCAACACCTCATTGGCCACAGCTTCAATAACTGACACATCTGCTTTTTCATCTGGATAATGAAGACAATAAATAAAGTCCTATAATTTTAATAAGAGGATTGACTGGTAAAAACATCTCACAGTTACCATTTTCTCTCGATGAATAAATATTTATAATCCATCTTTTATGTTTAATTTTCAAAAATGTTGAAAATATTCAGTTTTGGTTCAGATTATTCCTGTACTAAAGGCACATTTGCACTAAATATGTCTTTGTGGAGATGCATTTCAATAGATTGTTAAAGTTTTGTACTCACTAGTGAGGAGGTCACGTATCTCTTTAATGAGGTTTCGGAGCTGCTCATTGCTTTGCTCCACTCTTTCTTTACTCTGGTTTGATTTCTTCAGCACTTCCAGAGCATTCATTTTGGCCTCATCTGCATGGATTTTGGCTTCCCACACCTGAATCAGGCAGATTTATCCACATTTGTTCACATCCATCATATTTATTCTGCCTTTAATGGCTTTAACTGACCGTCTTCACTCACCATCCTGGACAGCTTATCGACCTCCTGCATTGCTGCAAGAATCCCCTGGTCCAACTCCTTGGCCGACTTTAGAGTACTTTCAGAGACTGTGACAAGGCCTTTACATCCTTCTCCCCCACAGTGAGGGGCTCCGTCATCACCTGAGCAGCCCAAACCTCCACAGGAAGAGCAGCTATCTCCTTCTGCTGCACCACCACATGTCTGCAGAGAAAGAATAAACAAAGACGATGACGATTATCCAACATACTACAACTGTACCTGTAAATATTTTGACAAAATAGCTGAGCGGGAAGATGATACTTCGAGTGTTAAGTGATGTACTTCATAGAGGATAAAGTGTGAACTTTTGGTTAATGGAAGAGTTGTAAATTTTTTTCTGTGCTCTGCTGTTTCTTACCTTCTGGCTAAGCGGTGACAGGTCAAATGAATCCAGCTCATTGTCCAGTTTCTCCAGCTTCTGCAGGTTTCTCTGATGCTTACGGTCAAACTCCTTCTGACTGTTTTTAAGTTTGTCCTCTGTGGCTTTTCGTGCTGCAGCTGACAGCTCCACCGTGTTTCCAGGAATACTTGTAGAGGCATTTGCACGAAGCTCAGCCATGGTGGACTGCATATGGGCAGCTGCAATCGTATCCATAGCACCTGAGAACACACCCACATATGCAAATGATTTTAGGTGACTTGTCTAATTAAAATATAACCTACCCAGTGACAGCTCCTAGGTATGAACAAATGCAAACTGTAACATGAAACAGAAGTTGACAGTTTGTAGCAAGAAGAGAAGCCTGTTCACTAAATCTTAGTCAAACTCATAAATAACCAATTAAATAAATAACACACACCCCCCCCCCCCCCCATGGCATCAATAAAGTCTAATCTTAAGTGAAATTCTTGACATAATACGCTATAAAGTCTATAGACTTCATATGTTGACATGTGTCGCGACTGACTACGATTGAAGTTAAAAAAAAAAAACATCTTTTCATCATTTACTGATATATTGACCAAATAATTAATCAGTCACTAACATGAAGCAGTATGGTAACAGACTGTGGTTTTGCTTTTAGCTAAAGGTAAAATTCCACTCTCCTACAGTCCTACAGATATCTAACCTTGGATATTGGCATTCTTGATGTTGTACACCATCTGTCTTAGCTCCTTGATGTTCTGATCCAGTTGCTCAGCCTTATCTCCCAGTGCATCCAACCTAACTTGGGTGGCATTGGCATCAGTGTTCAGAAGGTCTAAGTTCTCCTCTGTTGTGTTCAGCTTTCCATTAAGGTAGGACATCACACCACTGAGGACAGAAAAACAGTATTTCACTCTAAGAAAAGGTGCCGCCCAGTGCCTCTGAGGATCTCCATTTGCTTGTGTACATACGTAATCTGGTGCATGAGGTCTTGTATCTGCTCTAGCTTCATAGCTGCTGGGTTGCCCTCCACTATGTCTCTCACAGCCTTGGCATTCCTCTCCAAGCTGCTGACTAATTCTTTATATGGTGCTGTCACCCCACTGGTCTGGAGCTCATTCACCTGGGCCTCTAAACGCTGTGTCTGGTTGGTTAATTCACCAACAATAGTGTCCCAGACTTCAGAGCACTCATGGCAGGGTTCACATTCAGGGAACTTTCCCCGGTACCCTCTGGCACACTGGTCACAGCGCTGGCCGGAGACACCCTTCACACAGGTACACTGTCCTGTGGCATGATGGCACTGTGGGCTGGAGATCCCCCGAGGGTCACAGTCACAAGCTGAGAACACACACAGTCAGGGATTAAAGGGTCATACCAAATATTTTAGGAATACAAATAAATTTGGGAGTGCACATTCACCATAAAAGATAAATACCACAGGACATGGCGGGAATTAAGAAATATTACAGATCATTCATGCAAGAAGTCCCTCCACATGAAGACCACACTGCCCATCAAGTAAATATTTATATTATTCCAGAAACTCTTCCATGTTTGATTAATTTAACTTAACTTTTTTACTCTTAAAGCTTGTGTCACCAGACTTCTTTTTATTATAACAGAAAAACTGAAATACTTCAGGAAACAATTTTTTTTTGTTGATGTTCCTTTTAAATTACCATTTCATTTTCACGCTGTGTGCACCTCATTCAGTGTAGGTGGTAGGGTCTGTTTATATGAGACTGACAGGACATACATATTAGAGACTAGGGAGGGAAATAAACAAGGCGGCTGCTTTATTTTGAGGCTACAGTTGGTTAGTTTTTCTTTTCTGTTATCTCTAGGTTAGTTTGTCTGACTTCATTGGGTCTACTTTTCTTAATAAAAGGAAACTTTTTTCCACTGAGGACATTTTTTTTTTTTATGTTTTTGAGAGTTTAGTGCGAAAAGAAAATGTTTTATCACTCATATGGGGTCTCACTGTGACATTCCAACCTTTCAAAATGTAACTGAAGACATCTGAGAGGAAACTAGGAGCTTCATCTTGTCTGTTTTCAGGGTTTAGAAAATATAGCCCCTGTTAAATAGTTAACGAAGATATTGTATGTGATATCCAATTTTTCTAATGTCCTTTGGGAAATTAATCATTTGAGAAAAAAAATGTTTATTCAACATCTAGCAACCCTCAGAAAATAAACTAAGACTGACCTTGAAAGGTCATACTGACCCCCTAAACTTCACAGGGCGGCAGAAGTATGATGAGCGCGCATTTGTGTCAGAAAGAAGGAATGCAGGATTTCATCATTTCACTGCTGGTGTTCTGCTTTTTTATGTGATTTATGGCGCAGAAGGAGAAGGTGGTTTGAAGTCTTGCTTATGTTGAGGTGAAATATTACACCTGTCTTTAAACCACATAGGGTCACTCCATACATAGTGATTATGAACCACTTACTCTCATGTGCCCCACGATAACCTCATGCCAGCAACTCTCACTGGTTTTGTCCCATTAAATCACACTATTCATACAAAGATACTGACATTTAAATCTGACTTTAAGAAAATACCTTATCTGTGGCAACTGCTTCAGGAGGCTATAGAATCAACACTTTCCAGCTTGGATGCACATTTGTGTCTCATAAAATGTTCCTGTGAGGTGGTTGTAATGTTTAGATTTCCCATGAATGGATGCATTAGTCAATCATCCGTGAAGACAGTAAGAGAGGTCCAGCTGGTATGACTGCTTAGGAGACCATTAGGGAATACAGCGGGAATAACTGAGGATTCCTGTTTCCTCTGAGTGTTGCTGTGTGACGAAAATGGTTTGCCTGGGAGTTCTGGAGAACATCTGGTTCTCATGAGTGGAGAATAAGAGGTCATTCCCAGATCCTCTGCTCCTCCTCCCTTCTCTTCTTCTCTCTCTTTCTCTGAGGGCAATCCAGCTACTGTGAGGCTCACATGGTGAATACTGCCTTGTCTCTGTAGCAATTTATTCAGCAGACAAAAACATTTTTCAGGATATGGACTAATATTCTGCATTAATATGCAGACTGAGTGATGCTGTCCTGTAATAGTTGTTACTTGTTTTCACCAGCAGCATAGTTTCTTGTATATAGCACAAACACTCAAAAATAGACAAACAACAACAGAAAACCATGGAAAAGGTAAAGTTTTCAACATGATGACCCAGGGCAATAAAATCCAAAATAAATGAGATACAATAAACTTAAAAAAGGATATAAATATATCTGAAAGACATTGAATAAATAGTGGTGTGTTTTTCATTATTTTCAAGCCACAGGAACTGAAACAAAACAATGACTTTGACATTTAAGTGTGATGACAACCAAGGGAGTTTTTGAGTTATGATGGTATTGCTTGCAGCAAAAAATATTTACTCACTAACAAGAAGTATACTGATGTTGTCATTTGTCATGCTATTATTCTTCCATCCAGCTAGTCACAAACAACCCAGTTTTGTCTCTCTTTTTGGTACAGTGTGCTGATGTCAATGATGACGATGATGCCCTACCATGACATTTGACTTCTGGATCACCCCAGAACAGCTCTCTGCACTCCCGACATGTCTTGCCTCCAAAACCAGGTTTGCACTGGCACTGCCCTGTGATCTACAGAAGCAACAAAAACACAAAAAAACAGCAGGTCAGCAGTTGTAAAAGGTACTTTTACCCAGTTCTTTATGAGTAACTCATTGGTTAGATTTCTGAAGTTTCTATCTCATGCAGGCACAATGAACTTTTGTAGTTTGATATAAAATATTTCCCGTGGAGAAAATGTTTTCATTTATTCCTCAGTGTATTTAGAGACTTCCTTCCTCTCATGGAGGGTAGCCAGTAAACATAGAAACCCAAGGTTTGTGTGTGCAAATGCATGTGGATGAGTATGAATGGGTGCACACTGTTCTGTTATTTATGTGCATATTTCTGTGTGTACACAGGCAGATGTGTGTGTTTGAGTAAAATGGGGCTTCAGGAAAACAGAGGGAAACAATCCCCAAACAGCTGGAGTCAATGTAGTAAAAAAGTTACACAAACACAGGCCTCAAAGATTAGATGGGTTGGTCACAGAGCCTCAGTGCAGCCCACTGCTCTCAGTGAGAACAATTTGGAAAGTTTTAAGTTGGTTCCCTTGTCAGTCCACAGTGCGTAACAAAAATACCAGCTGATTGAGAAAGGAAAGGATTGGGAATCTGGTCAGCTATACATCACACTCAGAGAGAGCAAACAGAAGCAGCTGCTGTGATCCTGATAAATACATTAATACAGGTAGGTATAGGATTTACAAGGGGGTTATGGCTCTATTAGCATCTGCTCCTGTGGTTTTCATCACAGTAACTGACTCACCACATCACAGGAGGATCCAAAGGAGTGCACAGGGTCGCAGTCACAGCGCTGGCAGCCCATCCCACTGGCAATGTTCCAGGTATCAGCAGCACAGAGATCACAGTTCTGACCCACGACATTTGGCAGGCAGGGGCACTGGCCGCTTTGCTGGTCACACTGACATCCATCAGGCGAAGAACAGGCCTGATGTACAGTGCCAACTGAGTAACACATACACTCTGCACAGAGGGAACAAAGCAAGAAAAATGTGTGTTTGTCAAAACTGGTTAACAAGGAATAAGGACGAACAACACAGTATGTCCAGTATGATGGGTGCTGGATTCAAAACATCTAGTGAAAGAGAAAACAGATGAATCCACACCACAAATATATAAAACATGCACTTCCACTGGTTTTACTTCATACAGGCATAATACTGTACATACGTGATATCAGAGGCACTTCTGTCTCTTTGTATGTATTATTGTTGGGAGCGATGAAACATTATATAGACATTAAATCACAAAGAACGGTACATGTGAAAATCCTCACTGAATCACTGTATCACCAGAAAAGTTCAGATGAAAGTTTAGGATTAGGAGCAGACAGTTTATTTCTCCCTCATCATATACTCATCATCGTTTTATTACCTCAATGATATTCATCAGCGGGGGCTGTTTGGTATGCACAGCAAGTATGCATTTTCTCCTCTGCTCTACTGTTGTTTTTAATCTATACACAGTCAGGTCTCTTTCATAGACAGAGATTCAAGGAAGAACAAGGAAAACAGCAAGACCTAAATCAACCCGAATAAATTATTGTGAATATTAATAAATAAAGAGATGTCTCAGCAGAGCAAAGCAGAGAACTAAGAGGAATTTTTATTGCAAAACATGAGGTTTTTGTAATTTTTGAAGATCTAGTTGAGAGTTGTGACTCATAGTTTGTCTTAAATTGTTTCACGATACTCACTCCTGCAGTTTTGAGTGGCAGCGTTGCCATAGTAACCCAGTTTGCAGTGCTGACACCTATAGCCTTGGGTATGGTACAAGCATTTGAGACAGGTTCCAGTGCGAGCATCACAGGACCCTGGATCATGCATGTCGATGTTGTTGTTACACTGACAGGGCATGCAGCGGCCTCCAGGCACCAGCGGGTTCCCAAAGTATCCAGGGGCGCATTCATCACACCTGGTACCTGAATGACAACAGAGAATAGGAAACAACTCAGCTGCTTGTATGACAGACAAAACCTTCAAAGATGGCTATGTAAAAACACACACAGTTTCCCTTTAATTACAGGACCGCTGAAGAGTTGCTTTTGGTGAGTGTGAGGTGAAGACATAAAATGTAGCATGTAATGATTTGAGCATTTGTCACCTGTCACATAAAAACAAATCTGTGTGGATGTTTATATACCTTTGTAGCCAGAGCTGCACACACACACCAGCTGATTAGACAACAGGTAACAGCTGTCTGCAAACTGCCGCCCACTGCGAGGTCCGTCAGGGCACATGCAAGGGCGACAGTGGCCACCTGAACCCAGCTCTGGGTCACCATGGTAACCATCCAGACACCTGCAGATAGAGGCACAGGTGAAACAAAAAACATGCATGTGACATTAATTATTTGCTGCTCAGTGAATAAGTCAGGACTTTTGTTAGTCCCTAAAGAAATCCTAAATTAAACTATTGACACCCTAAAAAAATCCAAGATATCCAAACTTGAATTTTGCACATCATACTAGACATATATTTTTGACCATTTATGGACATGACTAAAGTCTGCTCCTTCCACATCAGTTTGTACCGTTCACAGTGGTGCCCTGTGGTGAAGTCTCGGCAGCCCTGGCACTCTCCAGTCTGAGGATGGCAGTACTCGCTGTGGCCGTTACACTGGCATTGTCTACAATGAGGGAAGCCCCAAAAACCTGGCAGGCAGTGGGAACACTGGCGACCAGTGGCCCCTGGGACGCACTCACACTGACCAGTGGCTTCATGACAGAAGGCACTCAGTGAACCCCGAAGGTCACAGTCACAAGCTGGTAAAAGAGAACAATAAAATAATGATATACGTCACTGACTGTGGTTATGTGGACAATATTTATTCAACCAAACTGAAGTAATTAAAACTAAAGATTCCAATTTAATTGTTTATATGGCCAGAAAGACGTGTACTTGTATACAGAGCATGCTCTGCATCATTTAATCAGAAGAGAAGCATTTTCTCTCGTAGAAATATAACAGAAAAACAGGTTTCTTTCTTTCTTTCTTTCTTTCTTTCTTTCTTTCTTTCTTTCTTTCTTTCTTTCTTTCTTTCTTTCTTTCTT
>JAQQZY010000005.1:21916614-21937589 GCA_030068375.1 Ostorhinchus rueppellii
TTCTTTCTTTCTTTCTTTCTTTCTTTCTTTCTTTCTTTCTTTCTTTCTTTCTTTCTTTCTTTCTTCCTTCCTTCCTTTCTTTCTTTCTCTCTCTCTTGGATGCTTTATTCAGGATTTGTTCATCTTTCCAAACCTTTACTTGTGCAGATTCTTCTTTCAGACTAGTTCAGGCAAATACAACAAATTAACTGGATTCACTGAGTGTCTTCTGAAAAGTGTGATAAAGGCAAAAATCTTCATTATGATTGGTGCATCTTCTGGAGACTCTGCCTGTCCAGTCACACTAACAGAACTATATTTGATTTGAAAATGACTGTTTGTTTTTTTATACATTTACACCCTAACAAGTGGAGATTTTTTAAAATTGTTTTGTGATGTTGCACATTTTCACAGTAGGACATTCTAATAGTGCAAACCGTTGTTAAAGTCATGTATTGTCTTGATTTATGTATAGCAAACAATTGTGAATCATCTAAAATACAGAGAAAAAAAGCTTTATAATGTTTTGGCCATATTTACCTTTTGTGGTGTAACTGTTTCAATGCTCAATGGCCCAAAATTATATTTTTCCATTACCAAATGTTCACATAACTCCTTTCAACCCAATTGAGAAGTCAGTCTGATTGGGACAGTCTCTTCTGATTGAGGTGGTTATATGAGTCATTTTCCTTCTGACTGGGCAGATTATTCGTGGAATAAGATAGATAATAAGAAGATAACAAGCATCTTCTGAACTCTTACATCTGCAGCCAGATGGACTGAAGAGGAAAGTGGCCGGAGCACAGTGCTCACAGTTCCTGCCCACAATGTTGGGACGACACTGGCATTGACCTCCATTTGGCTCACACAGGCCACTCAGTGATCCCTGTAGGTCACACTGGCATGCTGGGAAACAACAGGAAGGAGAGAATAGCTGAGAATATTGTATTTTAAAGACAGCTTAAGAACATTAAGCTTTAAGTATTAAATCGGGTCAAGTCAAGCTGAAGGGCATCAAAAAAATATGCAAAAAAGCTCCATACCCATGGCTCCTTTATGCAGCAGAGCAGACACACTGAAAATGTAGTCATTGCAGATGTCTGTCATGGGGCTTTTGACGACGCTTTGGCTGCTCTCCAGACAACGGTAGCGCTGGAACGTATCCCACGCTCCTTCCCCATCTGTCCCATGGAACATGTCGAGCTCCCTGACCCGCGGCATCAGCACCAGCTGAGGAGACAGTGATGGCAGTGGTGAGTGGAGTGGAAAACATGATACAAATCTATACAGTATGTAAGAGAGAGCAGATCATAATTCAACATACAGAGTCGATGAGTGTGTATGGGCTGTGGATGTCACTGGCTGATGAATAGAGAGGTAGACTGAGGCGAACTGTGTAGTTCAGTCCTTTTTCAAAACACACTGGACGCACCAGCAACACATGTCTGGAACAGAACAGATAATCAGTGTGTGCAGTGAAGTGTACTGACTCTAAATAGGTGTGAGTATGTTACCTGGATCCAGGAGGAAGAGAAATGTACTGCTCATCTCCACTCTGGATGGAGTTGCTGCAGTGGCTAGTGTAGTTTGGAGGGTTATAGACGGGACGTTGTACCCTGACATTCACTTTCTCCCACTGCTCTGGCAGCTGCCGGAATACACAGACATTTGTATGTTAGTTTTATTGTTAAAACATTACTGAAGATAAATTAGACCATCCTTTATGTTATTAGAAAGACTACTGTGTGTTAAAAAGGAAGCATGCCAACAACACACACACACACACACACACACACACACACACACACACACACACACACACACACACACACACACACACACAAAAGGTTGCAGATGTAGCTAACAATATATAAGATATAAGAAAATTAAAATAACTTTATTATCAAGTGAGTACACATCCAATCATATAAATCATACAAATTTATGAAAAAGCTCCTAAAATAACATAAGAACATCACTGCCATCATTGAAATGACGTCTCATATGGTGATACTGTCCAACCCTGATGTGACCACCAATATATCAGTGCATCTTAAATATGAAAAATATCATAAAAACATGTATAGACTGTTTCTCCGTTGGTTCATTGGTTTTCAGTAATCCACTGCAACACAAAGAATTAGCTGAATGGATTCTTTTCCCAGTTTGTGTCCTTAAATACATTTATTTTTCTTTCTCATTTTGTTCTTTGGGTGAATATTTTAGGTTTTGGCTCATTCTGTAGAAATCTCTCTCCATACATGGAGGAAGTCATTTTTCTGTTCTCCAGTTGACCTCATCTTTGAATGCAGAATTTCTACTGTTTTACTGCATTAACTTAAAGGATAAATGTTAAATCAATTAAATGTGAGTTACCTGTGGCTCGTAGCGAATCAGGATGTCATAATCCATAGACTCCGGGATGTTGTCAATGTTGAACTCTAAGTATGCTCCTTCTGGTACATTCACAAAGCCCATACCGGTCCATGTAGGACTGCGATCCAGTGGATAAGGCCTTGGTACCACTGTGACGCCCTGATAAGTACAAATGGAGAGTTGTAGTCTACATATCTGAAAACTGGAGAACATCCACTAAAAGTTGCAACATTATGTTCAAACACACTCACAGGTCCGTGCTTGGCGACTTCTGCTTCATAGGTGTAGTGGTCTAGAGTGATGAAGTAGAAACCAGACTGCACCTGGTTACAGCGACGTCCAAACATATGCTCCCTGCACACGCACTGTCCAGAGTGGGGGTCACAGCTGTGGGCAGAGATCGAAGGCGTATGTTTAACTCATTTAGTGTTAGAGATGTGTTTATTTGACTACCACTGATCATTGTAGGAAAGGCACATTCATTAGTCTAATTAACTCATTCACTGCCAATGACGTGTTTTGGGGTCAATCGGCTTTTATTGGGGGGGTTGCTAGGAAACGACCTGGTGCAACTTTGAGGAAGTATTTAGCACTCAGGCATTTTGGGCGAAACCACCCTGTGTTCTAAGGTCAATAACTTGAGAACCGAAAAAGCTGGAAACTAATTTTTTCCCACATGAAAGAAGAGACTTTACACTTTATTTTGATGGGTGCCATGTTTATGTAGTCCTAGAACTCTATATTCTGTGAGTCTTGAAAAATCAGTCAAAATGCTCTAAAACACCTGGCAGTATGGGGGGTTTCTGTTCTGAAAACGCCTGGCAGTGAAGGAGTTAAAGACAGTTTAGATGTTTAGATGACTCCTGTGGGAACTAAACCATTAAAACTTTATAAGTTGAGACAATTGTATTTATAGTATGTTACCTTTGTCATTGTGGTTTATTTTGTTACTGTTTTCAGCAACAACATTTCCAAATCTTTCACTGTTTTGTTATTTTTCTTAACTTTACTCAGTTTCACAATGCAAACTTTCTTTAAAACTTCACCTCCTTTCTGCAGTGGTGGAACAGACAAAATGAACGAGGACAGCCACAGAAGGTCAGAAAAGACGTTTGACAAGGAATATTATTGTATGTCACAAATTTTCCTTTAATTTTAAGTATATAGTGTACAGTTTTTGAATGCCAAATGCATGAAGATTTGTGACATTTTTCAACTTCAGGTTTTACCGTAAAAAAAGTGTAAAACTACAAATAACTGGGGACAACAATCTAGCCTTCATACTTGAAACAAGTAATGATTTTACATTTATCATGATTATTGTCTGTATTTGACAGATAATTATATTTTTATCATCGTCCCGCTTCATTCTATAAATTATCTTAAATAAAAAAGGTGTGATATTTGTGGAGAGACAATAAGGGTGTTTTCCTAAGGACAACAAGGTCTTCATTCCATTACTTTGTTAACATTATAGCCATGTTCATTTGTTTTACTTTAGTCTCTTTCTGTGCTGTTTCTGTTTATCGCAAAGTTGTAATGACTAATATTAGCCACAAACATCTTTTAGTTTTCACAGGTGCTTATGATGTTAATGAGCTCTTAATGAGAGCACTAGGAGGCTAAATGTTTGCCCTGATGATATTCCAAACATGTAGACAGAGAGATTCAGGCTAACATCTATCCTTAACACTCTTATACTTCTCTAATGTAAAGAAATGTTTACTTTGCCAATGAAAAACATGGATTTGGCTAAACTTCATGTTGCTTTAAAGAAATGTCTGTTTTATTTACTTGTGCATGTGTTGGTTATAGTGTGAATCTTTGCTGGTGTCATCATTTGAGTCAATTATGATTCATTCATCAATGATTTTAAACCTTAAAGATTCTCACTGTATCTTAATATACTATGTCCTCAGTTTTCTTTTACGATATTACTGCCAATGGCCATTTTTTCATCACTTAAAACAAACCTTAAATCTGAACTCTTTATAATATAAATGGCTGCATGGTTTCAGTACTAGTGTCTGAGTGGCCTCCTACTGGATGTACACACCAAAACACAACTATCATTTTTGTTCATTACACGTAGAGATGTTAGGATTCAGATTATGATAGCAGCATCTATTTGATACCTAATTTTAATGAGGTTTGTAAACATACTTATTGTCAATAGCCCCGCCCTGGTCACAGTCACATGGTCTGCAGCCGTCCATGTCATTGGACAGGCCCCAGTGCTGTGGCTGAAGGGAACAGGACACAGATCAGACATTTAGTAACCACGTTAACATACAGAGGAAAAAGTCTATAAACTGAGGATGTGTTTAGATACGAACCATACACTGATCACAGTTATGTCCGTCAACAAGGCGTTTGCAGAAGCAGTGTCCTGTGTCTGAATCACATGAGTTTCCTCCAGGCAGTGTGCCCAGCGGGTTACAGGTACAAGCTGCCAAAACACACAGTGAAACAATGCAACAACAGATTAAACTATAACTGTTGTCTCCACAGACTAAATGTGTGTCTGAGAATTTCTGAATCTCACATATAAATAGTTATAGCTTTACACATAAAAAAATATGGCCACTGGTTACAACAAAATCATGGCAAAAAGGTGACACATATATTTAATTTCACAGGAAAAGGAGATTGAGACTTGTTACATATTAGTCAAAAATGTGGTTAGATTCACTAATAATATTGTCTAGATAATAGGTTTTTGTCTTAAAAGTAATGTGAATACAAGGTTTACTTGTCAAGAAGTTTAAATCTATTAAATATAAGGTGTGAATGTTTTTCTTTCAAGTCTACCCAGTAATTGAACTAACTTTTTGTTTATTTTATTTTACATTAAAAAGTATAAATACCTCATAAGAAGTAATACAAAACTATGTAAAATACTAAGTGACATTTAATTTTGTTACTATCATTATCACAGTCTATTCAATATATATAGTTATTTTTTTCTAACTAAAGTTAAATATGTTCAAATTTAATCTATATGTAATTAAAATACGTTTATTTACACTGAGAGCTACCTTCAGTCTATTACACTGAGTGAATATTCCATTTATTTACTGTTTATTTATTAATCTAATCTAGTCTTTCTATTTACTGTGTAGCTCATATCATCATATCATGTTGACTAATCAATCAGTAGATGTTGTATTATCATACTGACTTAATCATTATATTAACCATTACTTTTTGTAAATGCTGTAAATTTTGGGAATAATATTGATTTCATATGTCGTTTGTGACATACAAAGGCAGCCATCAGGTCCTTGCCCCAGTCCATAGTGTCCTTGTCTGCAGTGGTCGCATCGTTCTCCTTCAACGTTGGCTTTGCAGCGACACTGGCCTGAGATCAGCCCGGCTACCACATCAGTTCGTGAGTCACACAGTCCTCCTTGCAGAGATCCGGATGGGTCACAGTTACATGCTGCAGAGACATGAATTGCATTATGGAGACTGTGTGAGCACTTATGGCCTGAAAGGAGAATAATGTATGTTTAATTAATGACACTGGACACAGTAATAACAACCTGAATCTATTCACTGCCACAAAAAGCAAAAACATGATGAAAGAATATATTTATCATTAGGTAGAGCAATCAAAGAATCAAACTGTCACCAACCTTTTAACAACCACTTGGCTATTGGCAACACATTTGAGACATATATCAACTGATTGTCGTGAAGTTGTGTTTCCTCCTCATTATACACAGGAGCTTAAAGATGTTCCCATTCAAATGAATAAAGTCTAACCCTAACCCAAGGTGAAAGTTTGATGAAAATCAATGTTAAAACATTTTGGAGCACTTCTCCAAAATGGATTTCAAATCCAATACATACATTTATACCAAGGGCTTGTTCATAGGAGTGAAGGTGAAAATGCAATCATCTTAAATGTTGTGCCAATTTTGCAGCCTTTCAGAGGCACAAACTTCAGAAAATCTTGTAGCATGTCCAAAATATAAGACTGCAGGAATGTGCACCGTAAAAATCACAGAAATCCAGCCAGTAGAGATTATTTCTTGTGCAAAAGTGGAAAATGTTGCCTAACTGTGAAGTAAGAGAAGAGGCTGGGTTTTCAACAGATGCATTAGCATTCATCGCCTTGGGATAACTGTTCATGCTAGATTTATTACTCATTTTCATAAATTTCATAGCAGATGTCACAGTAAGTGTATGCTGTGCAAATCTCAAAGTCGTTCCCTTTCAAATAAAGCAGTGGATGAAAAGATTAAAAAAAAAACCAAATACGCCCTCATAAATTGTACCTAAACCAGGAGCAAGATTTTGTAGAAACTAATATGAATAATATGAATAAAGTTATCTTATATCACAACTGATCTATTTATGAGTGAGAGACACTGAGGAAGAGGAACATAGAAGGAAGCTGTATCTTTTTACAGCACTGTTTCCACTTCTACCCAGCACTTAGTAGGTAATTACAATCAGGCTCTAACAACAGATATTTTCAGTCTTTCACTTCAAAGACTTCAACACAGTTGTGAGTTCAGGTCCAGATGGTACCTGTCTGTGTTTGCGGAGACAAAACATGCATTTTTACAGGCTGTTTGTGTTTTAAGGAAAACAGACACTAGGAGGTCATATGGGGGTAACGTACGTTCACAGATGTTGGGGTCCCTCAGGTCTCGGTTGGGATGCTGGTAGAAGAAGGGCGCGCACTGCTCACACTGTGGACCGATGGTGTTGTGCTGACAGTCGTCACACACACCTCCACTGACATTTCCAGTCGTCATATACACAGCCAGATCAAAATGACAGGAGGTGGAATGCTGGTTACACTCACACTCTGAGGGCAGAAGAAGGGCATTCATTTAAATGCAGAACCTGACTTTACTGTGAAATATGCTGATTCTCTGCTCTGCTGTGTGATTTTAATTGGTAAACACTGTGTAGAACTTGAATAACACACTTTGAGACTTATAATTATTAACAGAGTTAATATAAATGAAACATATTGAAGGAATAGTCTGACTGCTTCAAAAATGTCTCCAAATTCTTGTATAAAATTAAGAAACTCAATACTGCACTGTTGCCCATAAAGTTGGAATAATTTTTTTCACATGTCTTTTTTAGGGTGACCATATTTTGACTTCCAAAAAAGAGGACACTCGGCTCAGGCTCAAGATACTTAAATGATACTTGCAGCTTACTGAAAGATGCCATGTGCCTTATAACCAGTATTCGAGTTGTTATAAAAAGGCGGGACTTCACGCAAACACCGATTCAATTTTATTATTCAATCAATAACATATTAATTCATTTGTATTTGTTATTTATTTTATTTTTTAATTTTTACTTATTATTATGCATTATTATTAAATAATTGTTAACCTTTCGCGTGTAGTTTACTGGATGCCAGTCAGTCGATTTCAACACATGCTAATTGGTCCCGTGAAAAACAATAAAACCGGGCATTTTCATGAATTCATAAAACACCCCCGGACAGGCTGTAAAAAGTGGACATGTCCGGACAAAAGAGGACGTTTGGTCACCCAAGTCTTCTTAATCCTATTCAACAATCAGCTTTAAACAGGTGCATTGATTAGCCTACATACTGAGTCCCAGTTGTTTGTCTAATCACTTAATTTATCAAGTATTAATCCTATTTTTCACAATTATTTCATGAGAAGAGGTAAAAATATTTTATTCTAACTTTATGGGTAACAGATTACTTTAACAGTGTCATTTAAGTATGGAACTAGAGCATGGGTGTGGGTCATTAGTTTAGCCTAGCCTAGCCTAGCCTAGCCTAGCTTGAAGACACATTAACAAGTAACTTTGTTCAGACCCGCTCTCCTACTACTTCCTAATGTATTATTATTTTTACACTCCAGTTTATTTATAAATTAAACAGGATACAGTGTGAGAGTAAATTAGCTTTAAAAAGCATTTGTGTGTCTTTTAACGCTAAGCCTGGTTAGCTGTTTTCATTTAAGCTAAATGACTGTATATCCATATTAAACACGAGAGTAGTGCCAGTGTTTTAACGTCATTCTCAGGCAAAAGGTTAATAAGTGACAAACACAAATCAAACAGTAAATCTGTCTCCACATGTGTGTGTTGAATCTGGACAATCTGCATTAGTGAATGTGGGGTTTTTTTTCATACTCTTGCAAGCGTGGGTGTTGCGCCCCTCTGCAGGTCTCCAAGGCAAGTCCTGGTAGAAGTCTTGGCATCGCTCACAATTTAGTCCCTCAGTGTTGTGATTACACACACAGCGACCGTGTACCTACACACAGTTACAGTTCAGATCGGAATTTGCAGAGATAAGCACAATACTTTCTGTGTTAAATCCTTATCTCTGTAGTTGAAACAGTAATATCCAAATAAATTTGGCAGTTACATGTTTGGCAAATCATTGTGTGTGTTTGTGTAAAATATGTTTAGTGTACCATGCCCTCAGCTCCAGTTGGTGCCCCATCGATGGGAGCGCATTCAGAGGCGTGGCCATAACAGAAGCAGTTGCCACGGACGACCATGTCATAGAGGGCGTAGTAGTACTTCTCTGTCACCTCATCGCGGGAGTCCAACAGGTTGTCACCCAAAGTGTGGAGTTTGATGAAGTTGACTCGGAGGTTGGTGATCTTCAGCATGTCTGCACACACGGGTCGATACAGTGGTCAATATTTAACACCTAAAACTGAGATTTGGCGAATCAAAATACAGTAAGCGGTGCATTATTGTGTGTGTGTGTGTTTAAGGCTTTCTGTCCAAGTTTGACTTTGCTGATGTTTGTATACCCACAGAATTTACCACATACTTAAAATGAAGCCTCTCTATGTTTCATGAGTGTGTATCAGCCTGGCTGTACTGTATGTGAATTTACAAAAGCTGAGTCACTTCCACATGTGAAATTCCTCAGAGTGCTCTTCCTGTTGGATCTCTGACCCCTGAAACTCAGATCCAGGTCAGTGTTACCTGGACTACAGACACCTCAGAGTTACTGGAAGTCATCTCAATCTTTGACACTATGTCACTAAAGTTTTATTATTTGGGAAATAACACGTCTTTCATCCTCATGCTTACAATGTTTTATTTTTCTAGCTTTTCCTGTCCTATCTGTATTTCTTCTGGCACCAAAAGGCAAGTATCTACAGCAAGGGTGCCCAACACTGGTCCTCGTGAGCAACTATCCTGCATGTTTTAGATGTTTCCATTTTCCAGCACACCTGATGGTTATTATCAGCCTTCTGCAGAGCTTGATGATAGGCTCATCATTTGAATCAGGTGTGTTGGAAGAGGGACACATCTAAAACATGCAGGATAGTAGCTCACGAGGACCAGGGTTGAGCACCCCTGAACTACAGGATGGTTTTGTGCTATATATTTTGCACTACAGCACTATTTGTGAACATTTCTGCAGTACCTTGGTAAATTTAAATACCTAATTTTAATTCTGATTGTTCTGATGTTAAGGGAAGTGAATTGTTTGTCATTGCTTACCAACCAGGGATCTATACCTACCCACAGGAAAGGTCAAATGCCAGAGGTTCAGAGATTATTTGTAATATGATTTTGTGATAGGGAATAGTGTTTATTTTGCAGAGTGTGTGCAAGTTTTTGTGAGATGGTGAATGATTTTAACTCCTGAGATCTAAGGAAAAAAAATCTAAAACAAAATCTCTCTGGCACTCCTAGCAGCTAAAGAACCAGTTGTGATGAGGGCCTCCAAGTAAATGCTCCTCTGTTTCAAATCGAAAAAAAGCCTGGGGTCCTTTCTGTACATGCCACAGTATAAAACATTTATACCCAACTTAAAAAAAACATAGAAATCTGTCAAAATCAGTTTCATCTTACTCTGAATCCTCAGGCTATAGGGGTCCTCGATCTCAAAGGCAGGATCCAACACCCTAAAAATCACCTGTCAGAGAATAAATATATGACACAAAATAGGTTAAATGTTGATTTAGACTCATTTTCAATAACCAACTTTCCAGCTGCAAATATTTGATTTTTATATTAAAAAAGATAAATAAGTTTCAACCTCCTCATACAACCCAAAAAATAAATTACAGTTCAGTCTCACCTCTCCCTCAGTGGATGGCTCAATGTCTGAGTAATGTGAGTCACAGATGATCTCGTCTACTTTGATCATAGCTCCTGCAGACACACCAGGGAAAGAGGACCCACAGTCGTACGCAAAGTAACGATAAACCTGCCAGGATTTCCCGAAGTCCATGGACCGCTCGATCACCATGGCTGCCGGCCGAAACGTCTGTCAATGAACAACAATAACCTGTTCAGTGTGTCTCTGGTGTGGGTGATATTCACTCTACAACTGTGACTTTATTCCTGATAGAACTTTTTTTTCCTCTTTGTTTTCTTTGTGTTTTATTTTTGGATTTGTGTAATTTTTCCATCAAGTATTAAATTATTGACATACATAATTTCAGACAAATAATATTAACGTTAACACTTGATCTGGAATTATTCACAGTGAAAATGCATTAAGTAATACATGTTCTTTTATTTATTTATTAATTTTTTTTTATTGTATTTTGATCCCAAAACTATTATTTCTTAATGCTTTTAAAATGTTTATGTATATGTTTCTTTGTCTTCTATTACACTGTGTGAAGTACAATGAAATCACATTATTGTGTTGTCAGACACACATTAATCCTGTCAAACATTTACCACAATTTATTGAAATGTTAATGTAATACTGTAATAGCTTTCTTTCATTAAGACTTTATTGATCCTTTCTGATGTAGTATGGATTTATTTTATTTAAACTATTCCTTGTTTCATGCATGATCCTGATAGGTAGAAGTGTCTGGGCATATCAAAAGAAGGGGACGAAGGAAAAAAAGAAAAGAAGAAGGAACTGTAATATCCTGTCCTCCATATTTAAGTGAATTGTGATGAGTTAATTTTCCTGTAGTTAATGTTGATTCTTCTTTTATAGAAAAAAAAACAGCTAATGGTGGATATGATCTCAACAAATACAACTTAAA
Source organism: Ostorhinchus rueppellii (assembly GCA_030068375.1). Lineage (NCBI taxonomy): Eukaryota > Metazoa > Chordata > Actinopteri > Kurtiformes > Apogonidae > Ostorhinchus > Ostorhinchus rueppellii. The sequence continues at coordinate 21,927,963 of JAQQZY010000005.1, forward strand.
ACACATTACCAAGAGGATATTATCCAGAGATGCTGATTTTTTTTTTTTTTTTCAAACAAAAGCAGAGGGACAGAATGTACGTTGCATGTGTATCTGTGTGAGTGTTGACTGTGATGAGAGACATAAAACCAGCTGGCTGACATCACAGCAGATCAGAAAGGCAAAGAGCACAAAGGTGTTTTTACTGCACAGCCCTGAGCATGTCCTCTCCCTCCTCCTCTTTTCCCACTGTTCTCCAGAGACCAGAACAATTTTCCACATTCCTCCACCACAGCTGTCCAGGGCTGTGTTTATCTCTATATGGGAACATATACACATGATACACAGTATATGTGTAAGTGCGAACAGGCACCTTGAAGGTCATGATGAGGTGTGTGAAATGAAACTCTGCCTCCAGGTCCAGCTGGATAGTTACATTCTCCACACCTGGAGGTGAAAAGAAAAACACATACACAGGAAATTAACAATTAAGGCCGCTGTTCTCTCTGAGCAGATGTTAACTTATGAGAATTCATTATTAGATGAGCTTGTCACACTTTAATTAACTCCACTTTAATCGTTTACTGACTTCCTTTGCCAGAAAAATACTTGTCAACTCCTATGCTAGTATGGGACCTTATTCTGCTAAAAAAAAAAAACAAGTTAAGAGACACACATGACAGAAAAATACAGAAAATGTACAACTCCCACATTTTGTATTCCGTATGGTGTTCCACTACTCCTGCGCAGTGGTGGGAATCTGTCAGAGGTGTGAGTCATGGTGGGAGTGGTGTCCAGCCTTGCAGATGTCTTTGAAACAGCAGGAAACTGCAGACACACAATGGCTGTGTGTGGGATTTCCTAATCCCCTCAGTGCTGTCTGCCAGTTTCTTCTTGGATTCTGAGTTCGCCAGCTGTTTCAAAGTCTTATTCTCAGACTTAAGTTATTTACATGGAGATTTACACGTCAGGAAGTTAAAACTACTGTGGGTATGTGAGCAATTACTGGTTAATATTCCAGTATTTAACAGTTGAATTAAATCTGCAGGGCTTGGTAGTTTTAAGTATCATTGCGCAAAAATGACAAAATGACTTTCAGTAATTCTTTGGTTTAAGATGACATGAGACCTCTGCATCTAATTCTTCCATGTGTTTTCAGGCTGTAGAAATTACACCCCATGATTATTTCCTAATTTTGTCTAATCACAGGTGTTTTCAGACAGGAAGGGAATTAAATATGTGATAGACAGCTGTGATAATTGATCAGATACTGTAAGCTTCACTTTTCCATAATGGCATGAAACAACGTCAGTTTCATCTATATTCATATTTAGTTGTTTACTTTGGACTTTGAGGAAAGAGTTACAGAAGGAAGGAGTGTATTTTCAAATTTTCAGCTCTTACAGCTCTGAGCTGCCTAATATGTATTACATTTTGAGGTGAAGTCCTCATTTTGATGTACTTCAGGAAAAGAAACACAGGCTGCATGATTAAAATAATAAAGGGCAACTTTAAATAGTTTCAGTCATTACTGCAATACATCAGTCAACTAAAACAAGAAATGTTATAAGCACTATGTGATGAAATTAAAGATTTTCTTAATTTTTTTTTTTTTTTACTGCAATCTGTTAACTATAACCCAAAGAACATTAAGAGTAGCTTTAAGAGATAACAGTTCATGTCTCCAGGCCAACAAACCTCAAACACTATGCAAAACATGTTAAATTGTACATGTAGTTATGTACATGAAATAGCTTCTAATAAACACTTTTTAAATGCAGGAATTGAAGTAGCACCAAAGTTTGAGTAATTTTATAATAGAAAAAGTCAGAATTCTCTGATTCTGGTTTGTTAAATTTGACAATGTTTCTTTCCTCTTCTATAACTGTAAACCGAATAACTTGGGGCTGAAAATTAAACTGGCAAAAAGGGACAACTGCATAAACATGAGCATGGGTTTACTTCAAAACATGCTAAATGGATCAAATCAAGAAACATTTATGAGACAGACAATAAAATTCAGATATATTATTGTATCCACTCTGGAATCACCACATGTATAGATATAACTACATAGTAGGATGTTGTTTGATAAAGTGTACATAATTTGTCTGTTTCATGGTTATACTGAACAGTTTTATTGCTCAAAGATACACTGTAAAAAGTAAAACATTGAATCAACTAACAAAATTTTCTTCAATAGGTCCCACATAAAAAAAATTAGTTGAGTGGACCAAATTATATTGAATGTAATTTAATTTGGTTCATTCAGCCAACTATTTTTTTTTTTTTTAATGTGTGACCTATTGAAGAAAATGTTTTAAGTTGACTCAATGTTTTACTTTTTACAGTGTAAGACTATTATGTAAAATCAGTGTTTACTTTCATTTCAATCTCTTCTCTTTGTAACGCTGTCTCATTACACACTGATAGTCTGTGTGATTTCAAATATTGAACACACATCTGTTTCTATCTGCACACCTGTTCTTCGCTGCACACCTACAAGCCCCGCCCCCAAAACCTGCGGTGATTGGTTCTGTGATCTTCTGTCTAGTCATTACTGAGGTCAGTTCCCATGAGAACACTGTCAGTTCACATTCACACACCACACTGCGCTTCCTTTCCTTTAAACCTGAAGGAATCTATCTTTGACTCTTTAATTCAGAGACACACTGCCCTCAGTCCTTCTCATGTGTGTTTCTCACCGTTCTCTGACTGCCACCAGGTCTTGAGGCGATTGTGGGCAAAGGTGGTGACCACATTTTCAATAGTGTGGCTGATGGGGTTGGTGTCTTCGTTGTACATCTGCCTGGAGTCGCAGACAAAACATTTCTTCTCCTCCTGATGAGCAGAGACCACACAGAGCACAAACATGAACATATCTACTTACTCATAGTAAATAACCTGACAGAGAGTTTGAAGTTTATTTGTGGAGATTTACCCTTTTAAACTACTGCAAAGTGAAAAGTAAAAAAACTGATTATAAGAATCTCCATCAACTAAAAAACCATAACACAGAATACTGTATTGTTGTTTTAGCAACAAAGGATTTCTGATGTATAATTTTAAATCAGTAAAAGCTGCATTTTCCTGCATTGCTTTAGTGAAACTGATGGATTAAACATTTGTTTGGTGTCTCATAATGCAAACTGGAGGCCTTTATAGTGCTAAATGTGAAAGAAATAACAATTATTTTTATTATGAACTCAGGTCCAGATGTAATTTTCTCTTTTCTACTATGTCAAACTGATTCCCATAGTTTCATATGAGACCAAGAATCAAGCCAAACCAAAAAAATGAAAAGAACAATTTTTGAAGGGACCTTTCATTGTGTGGCCTTCCATATCCGCATCCCATAGACGAAGGCAGCGGAACAGGGTCAAATTGACCCCATTCCCTGCACAAGGGTTACGTTTATTTTTCTCTACATTTAGCAGTTACTAAGTGATTCATCATCTTTTTATTATAATAATACGCTTTACATTTTGCATTGAAAATCAGGTACTTTTCCACTATATGTTTGCTCATCGTGTTGATGTTCATAAACGCTGAGTAACATCAAAGCTTATTACAGCAGAACCGAGGAAACTGAAGCAAGTGACCTTTTCAAAAAAAAATATAACATGTCAACAACCGCTGTTATTTATCTAACTACATGGGTTTTACTGGTGACAGTGACAGAGTTTCTATGTTCTACGGAGCCTTTGAACATCCACGTGGATCAAATATGACGATGCTGAAAAGTTCAGACACTGCACTTTATCTCAATGATTACAATGTATTAATAGTAGTTCAAAAGCTGTTTAACATTTTCAATGAGTAGAAGCTTTTGGTTGCAGTTTGTTTCGGTTTAGTTGTTTGTGAGTTAAATTAAGAGACAACTCCTGAAGTTTTAGGAATTTTACTTGAGATTGATTTTAAGCATTCCTGACAACTGCTGCTACTTCTCTGTTCATCAAGTCTAGATGTTAAGTCAAGATTTTGGTTTTTTTTTTCATTCATGTAACTCTTAATTTTAAGTACAGTTTCAGTTACACAATAGTGAGCTAATGCTTTGTGGCAGAGGTTTTCCCTTTAATTGTAGTGAAGAAGCCCTTGAAAACAGTCCAGACCTGCTTTACATGTGCTGGATTCAGATTAATGGTGTGTATATATCAGGTTGCTGGAGCTCTCACTCACTTTGACTGGAGGCCTGGATGCCAGATGGTTTGGCATGTGCACAAGTTTTACTCTGGTTCACACACATATACAGTCTTAAATCACAATACAGCAGCAGAGAGTGAATAAACAAGAGGAGTTGCTCAAGTTCCTCGTGTCTTCGCCAACTATGTCTGTGTTGAAATGTGAGTGGACTCTGGGTAAGTGGCTCCACTTAGCAGTATATGATAAAAAAAAATGTCTGCTACTTGACTTCATTTCCTTCTCCCATCATCTGCAGCTCATACTTTAGGATTGTGCTCATCAGCCGGCACACAAAAATCCTCACACTGTGTCTGTGATATCATAAGGACACCATTCACATAGCAGAACTGCCGAAGGGGGTTTGATAAAAAGAGAATATCCCCTACCTCGCCCCTCTGGCCCACATGCATACAGGGCAGGGATTGTGAGGCATACAGCACTTTATTGTGGAGGGGAATGTCTGCACTCCCACTCAACATGACAGCAAGCAGATACTGAGCAAGTGAACGCACCCGCACACAAATAATCCAAATAGTTCATCTGCATAGTTACAGAAATAGACCTAAAAAACAGGGTGGTGTTGAAGTTTGGTCATATTTTTCTTAGTTTTTGTCATCACCACACCAGTATAATCCTGCTGTTCCATGTGATTTATGAGGAGTACATTACACTCAAATTAATTTATTCAAACTTTTCTCTCATTAGGATTCAGAGGCAATAACTCACTGTCATAAAAATGTCATCTTCAAGGCTAGCAGTGCTGATATACTTCATATCACTGTAATGAATTCAGTTTTGAAAAATAAATGACCTCTTTTTGTCATATGCAGGCATTTCTTTACACCAAGTAACAATACATTCATTTAAAAATGAAAGAAAATAGTCCAAATTATGTCTTATTACATACACTGTTAATCAAAGTCAGTGTTTACCTCTGTGTATATTAAAGATAAAGTTACAAATGTGGTTATTATTAGTAAATATCATATCATCAGTATTACTTTTTTCCCTTTTTTTTTTTTTTTTTTACAAGGCTAAGTTAGTAGTGTGCTGTTTATGATTACTTTGCATGACTAAGGGTGTTTACTTCGAGTGCATTCCTGTACTGAAGCACTCTATGTTTGCATTTCTTAACCGTAAGTTTCATTAAAATTAATTGATACATTGTAGTTTTATCCTTATAAGCTAAGAAAGTGAAATGGAATATGTAAGTTCTGTTACAAAATGACTGTAGTCCTATAGAAGAATTATGCCGTAATTGTTTCTTAGATGTATTGGGACTTCTTTAACAGAGTGTGATCATATGTGTGAATATTTTTGTATGTACCTTAATGTGGATTTCTGGTTGAGTTGGTCAGTACTGGTGGTGCAATCTGATAGAATGATACATGATGTTTCATTTTATGCAAGTCTGAAAAGTAATGGTTTTGTGCTGCTGTGTGTTTGATGTACTGGCTTGTATGTAGTGTTAGTCATTACAGCCTCAGTACTGTCCAGACCTGGTTTATAAGGAAATGGAAACAATGCTACAACATCTACAAGGAACCTGCAGGCTCCACAATCACCCTTTCATGTCTGTGAGTTGTATGGATGTAAGATCTGCATTTCTTAAACATGTTTGGGTTCATCCTCTGACCCACTCTCCAGTCAAATCATCCTCATTCAACAAACCCTCTCCTTAATGTGTTTAGTCCTGCAGGTCATCGTTTCTCTCACCTCCAGATGTCCCACTATGCAGAAGCGCTCCGGCTGCTTAAGGCCGCAGGTGGAGGAGGCGCTGAGCTTGTGCGCGCGGCCGATCAGCAGGTCACCGGTGGCCGGGTAACAGCTGCCCTCGGTGCAAACATCCGGAAACTCCGGCTCCTGCGCCCGGACGGGATACCACAGGGCTGTAGGGATGACATGCTGTCAGTGCATATGGTCTGACCACACAGTAAAGTGGATTTGTTCCTTCATTAAATAACCAGTGGCCTTGTAAAAGTGTCATTTTGCCTTCAGCTGTAAACCTCCTGAAGAAGCTCACTGTTAATCCATTATAATGAAACTCACATGAATTCACTCTGCACCAACACTGAAGCTGTTTACTTATGATACCCTGGCCTGGTATTCACTCTTATTCTCTTATTTACCTTTTCTGTCTTGAGTAGCTAATAGTTTTCATATGCTTTTCATTACATTGGACTGCTGAAAACATTTTGGCAGCTGCAGAAATTCCACCCACTGAGCTGACAGCATCTACCAATGTCTGTGGATTTACATGTAAAACTTTAAGAGTAAAATGGACTCACCCAAAGCTGTAATAATGTGGACTAGGGTCAGCATCTCCACTGACAGGACGCCTGGTCGGAGTTGACGATGGCTCCTGCAGCGTTGTGTGTTTTTATGTGTGTAAAGAGTGAAGTCGGAGGCAGAAGGAGTTGTCTTGTAGAAAGTCCGCATCCCACCTACCAACTCCACCCTGCTGTCCACAGTGCGCCTCTGATCATTCAGAGACGAGGCCGCCCTCTGCTGCCAAAACAGACTCAAAGCATCACATAGCTGTGTCCAGTCAAAATGTATGGAGTGACTGACGTTTCAAACATGAAAATGCAAGACAAAGACAGACGTGTATAGGCTAATAAACAGTCACTCCTATAATATGTTAATTAATACCTGGAATGTTGTATTATGTTCTAGATCTACTAAATATAAAATGACCTCCTTTGCTTTTCTGTGAAGCCATATTTATTCATCTATTTATTCATGTGCTGTTCACACACTCCTGTCATATTATTAAGGAAAAACATTGTTCTTCAAAAGTAAGAAACCAAAGCCATATCAAAATATTGGCTATGGAGCCACATGCAAAGGGCCTTTTTATTTCTATAGTAGAAAACATTAGACTGATGGAACATATGCCCTTCACCCTGCAGCTCCAAGAGGAGCTGGGAAAAAGGCACTGGAGAAAATGGACAGATTTTACAAATGGAGACAGAATTAATAAAAAAAAAAAAAAAAAGCTGATGTTGTATGTATATGTTGTAATTGTTATCCCTTGACCTCACTTTCATGTTCTTATTTTTGTGAAATTAAATTTTTTTATTTAAAAAAAAAAAAAAAAAAGGTAAGAAACAAAGTTTTTTAACATCCTGTTGGAGGTATTTATGTTTTTGCAATCAATAAATGGTTTTGAGAATAGAAATACTTTTTGCTGGTCTTATACATTACCTTGTACCAATTTAGCAATTTAATCCCATTATTATAGCCGACACTGTGTTGATAGACTCCATAGTTACACACATAGATGCTGTAGTACACCTGAAGACCAAAAACACTTTTTCAGTTCACTTTTTTGTAAATGTTGCAGAATTTGCAACTAATTTACTACCCTCCCAATAATTTACTATCCTCTGGGGACCCTTGACCCAAAAATTTGCACAAAAAGCTGCATGCTTCATGTCACTTGTTTTTTGTTTGTTTTTTTAATCAAAAAACAAAACTAAAATTTCAAAAATATTTTCAATATAATACATGGTGGAGTGATGTAGCATTATTTTATTCCAAACTCTTGGACATGTCAGGAATTAGCAATAACAGTGATTTCATTGTATCAGTACTTTTTGTACAGTGCAGGACCCTCAAGATAAAACATAATTAATGTACAATGAAACCACTTTTTTTTTTTTTTTTTACTAAATTACAATAGAAACATGATTTTATAGTATTTTTTTTACATGCAGATTTTGGCTTGAGTGTCTTCAGAAGGTGCAAAAAGTGTCTGTTGTGTATAATAGACCTGTTAGAGTAACTGACAATAAATACAAAAAAAAAAAAAGCTTCAAAAATGCATTCTTGTAGAAATCCATACTATAAACTGTAACACGGCTATAATGATCACCAAATTAAAAGGCAAAATGACAAAATCTATGAAATTTATCAGACCAGTTATATTAGGGAGTCTTATTTCTGAGCTTCCTCATGGACATGGAGAAAAATAATGAACTTATTGAGGTCACATTTTGAAAAATTACCAGCTCTGAGAAAAAATTAAACCTAATTGTTCCCGTGGTCTAACTAATTTTTGATTCGTATAATTTCAAGTTTCACTAAAATGTTCCCAGTTTTTATTGGGTTCCAGATATCTTCATTATCCCCCAGGGGACCAACATAAATCATCCAACACCAAATACTGGCACAATTCCAAATTACACTGTGTAATTTACAAGACTAGAATAGTATATTCGTTTCCCATTTTAAGTGACTCTTGAAAATACCTTTTCCCCACTTACTTATTTATTTATTGTTTATTTATTTTATCAAAACTTTTGAAATGTAAGTTTGATTGCGGAACCTTTTTGCTGAGTCCCGGTGTTATGTGGGGCGACTGTTGGAGACGGACCGGAAACAGCGTGAGGTTACTGAGATCTGTGCTGAAGTGTTTCATCAGGTAAGTTTTCAACAAGCTTTTGTCTCTTGTACACTGTCAGTTTTTATGTCTCGTTACACTCACATTGTGCCTCGTTTTGGGAATTTGTGTCCTATAGAAATATAGTGAGAAAAACCTACATTTTGAAGTTTTTTTTCACGTTCCAGTTCAAAGGCGGGAGACTACTGGAGCCTCGTTGCCGCTGTTCGATGGAAGCTCTGGCCCGACTTTGAGCCCATATTGAGATTTGCTTGCTCCTTTGAGTGTCTCTTTATTGATTTCTGACAGCAAAGGCACTCTTTTAGCCTTAGTGGAATCTGTTAAACCTTGCATAGCTGTCAGAATGTAATGGTAAAATATACAATGAATCACACGGAAATTTAAGACATCCCATACAGTTCTGTTCTTTAATGTTCTGCTCTTTGTGTCTTTCAGACCTCATCCACTTTGACGTCTTCAGCTGACTTTAAAGTGTACACACCTCTTCATTTAGAAGATGTTGAGAAGTGCCTCTGCTCAGGTGAGGGGTAGGAAACTGCCTGTTCTTCATCAGGTACAGATGGGGACAGGTGACTGGGCATCCCACATAGTGAAGCACGATTTCATCCTCATGTATTGCACATTTTAAATGAATTGTCAGGAAAGTCAGTAATAGAAAGCATCCTTTTGAAACATAAAAGGTTACCAATATCCTGTTTAAAATGTTTTCTTTGTTTTACCATATCTATTAACTTGTAACTTGTGTAACCAATGTATTTTGCTGAGGAGTAAAGCTGAAAAGTGTTGCACAGTAACACTGGAGCCCTTTTTGATTTCAATACAAGGAAACTATTTGATTACATCCGCCAAGGAGGTTATGTTTTTGCCGGCGTTTATCTGTTTGTTTGTTTGTGTACAAAATAACTCAAAAAGATATGGACGGATTTCGATGAAATTTTCAGGATAGCTTGGGAATGATACAAGGACTAATCGATTAGATTTTGCTGAAGATCCGGAAGGAATCCTGGATTCTGGATCACTTTGAAATTTTCATTAACATTGCGGTAAATGGAGCGTAAAAT
>JAQQZY010000005.1:21958170-21968501 GCA_030068375.1 Ostorhinchus rueppellii
CACACACACACACACACACACACACACACACACACACACACACACACACACACACACACACACACACACACAGTACTAATATCAGCACAGTATCCTCGGAGATAACAACTGACTCATATTTGTGAACTTTGAGTGGAGGTGTTTTCACTCTGTGAACCCGACATCTCTCCGACTCTGCTGCTTCACTTTCTGTTTTTAACCTCATGCAAGCATTTCCTGTCATGGCCCAGCATAAATTGACCTTTTCCTTCAAGCCTGATGCATTAATGAGGTAAAAGAGGTTTATGAACACAGGAAATGGACATTTAAGTCTGGAAACAGGTTTATAATGGATCTGCTGTGAATTTATTCATGCTTCTGTATGTGTGTTCCTTTGGGTTCAGTCCTGCCGGATGCCACAGCCTCTGTTGTCCTTTCACATCCTGTTGTTTACATTTGTCTGCAGCCTTGTTAGAGTTGGCTTTAAAGCTAGCAAATCATAAAATCAATGACACTTATGAGAGCTCAGTCATTTATGAGATCAGATTTATTTATTTTTTTAGACCCAAAGTGGCTTAGACAACAAGGTTTATCCTGATCTACTTTGATAATAATTAACATGATAAATAAAATTGGAATTTAAGAAAACATTGCTGAATACTGTACTTCGGTCAGTCTCTCAATGGTGTGAATTTGCAGCTTTTCATGATCTGTTTGAATCCTTTTGCACCACATTAAGTGTCTTTTAGATGTAGTAGTAATAATAAATCAATCAAAAATAATCATTTGTTGAAATTTAATGTGAATAGAAACTACAATTATTTCCAGATATTGATGCTTGTTCTGTTGCTTCTTCCTGTTTTGCACATAGCATCCTTGATTAGATGTCATTTTTGGCTAAATCAGCCTGGATCAGTGTCTGGGAAACTGGGTCAGGGTGTATGCACTGCACTGTTCTCCTTGTGAGAACCAGATTGAAGCTGCCTGAGAATCAGGACATTTTTGTAAAGCGAGGTCATTCTTATTGAGCTTCAACACTTCGGAGGTGGGACGTATCGATGGAAAATGTTGATGGAAAAATTGATGCCAGCAAGGCAAATGCATGTCTGAAGGTGTTGAGATAAACATAATGGCGCAGTAGTGAGAAAAATGGCACAGAATGGAAGAAGTAAAGTACTGTACCGAGTAATGATACTTATATACCATACTTTCCAAAGCTTGTGGGTATCGCACTTTGAGTACTGGACAGTGTTCAGACATGCAGCCTTGGTCTTGGACAGATAGGACCCTGATAGCACAAACCTTCCAAGGCCTGTGATTTGTCTTCCTCTCCTGACATGCATGATACCAGCACTGTGGCAAAGACTGCATACCCTGAAGTGAGCTTACTACTGTTACGGCAAGTGATAAGTGGCTTCAGGGTGATGTATAGTCCTGTTAACTCTCATGGTTATCAGGTGCATGGTTTGGCTCAGCCCAAGTCTGGCAATGAGGTTTTCTGACTAGTATGGGCTTTTCAGTATGGGAGTGCAGCTCTATTATAATTATGTATGAGCTTAGAGTGCAGAATAATGTTTACAGCACTTGCCACCAGAATAAAAATCTATCAGTATTTTTAAAAAATGACCACAACACTTTAGTTTCTTCTTTTTTTTTTTTTTTGGTCAAAAAATCCTGTTTCTTTTCCAATTAATTCTATTTTATGTCCACTTTCTTTGAGTATAGTAACAGAATTGCCACTGCTCCTTCACCTTTTTACTTTTCCATATGTTAAAGGTTGGATTTGTGGTGGAATCCCTACCTCTGTGTAGTTAAAGTTTCTGGAAAATGTACTTCATGTGAGCATTAACACAGCTCACACACATTGTTAGCATTCCAGTGGGTACTTGTTGTAACTGTGCTTCCAGCTGCAAGAGTGGGATTCACCACTCAGTCGTGAATGCTAACAATGCTCAAACACTGTAACTACAGCAGTGGAATCCAAATATGCAAATGTTATAGCCATTTCTTGACCTCCAAGCAGCTTGGGAATTTCACCAGATGGTCAAAATATTGCAAAGAAAGTAAAGCAGAGATGACAGAATGGATAAAAGTTTACAAAGTGGTCTGTATTCTATGGTAGTATTTATACTTTTATTGTTCATTGATGCACTTTATTAATGCCTCATTTATATTTACATACTTTGCTTCTTTTTGCTTTGAAGTAGACCTTTCCTTCCTTCATTTTTTGTCTTTTTTCCAACTACTGGGATATGGGTATGTACCTTCACATTAACGCCAAGCCTGAAAGTACACTACATATTTACTGTATTTGTAATTAACCATTCTAGATTTTTTGGTTTTGTGGATATAAACTGTGGTCAACACTCCAACATACACACCCTATAGAACAGAAGAAAGAAAGGGAAAATACTGTAGAAACTGGACTATTAACAAGAGTTATCTAAAGTTCAGGTGGCATGAAATCTTTCCACTTTTTCTCAAATTATCATTGATAACAAAATGTTTTGTGAAGCATGTGGAGAGTTTGCAGAGCAGGTTGTCGGACAGATAAGTGGCCAGATATGTGTTTAACCTTTAATACTGCTTATCTGTTTACTGCATGGCATGTGTTGCAAGTTAATGTTCCTGCAGAAAGTAGATCCAAAGTAAAGTGGTGACTCATTCATTTCTCTCAACGTAAATTCATTTGTGCACGTGTGAGTTTATCTATTTTGTGAAGTCAGTTGAGTCACTGACAAAAGTATGCAAAATGAGTCCTGGGCAAAGTATATACACACACACACACACACACTGACACAAGCGCACACACAAAGATATAAGTATATGTTCCAGTATACATCTGGTTTTGCTTTCCAAGAAGATAATGGTGTTATATCATCAAATTTTCCTCTGTAGCTCTGATCCTCAGTGGTCCTTAAGGGTTAAAACAGACTCATATCCTACTTTCCAGAGGAATTATAGACCAGGAAGACATTCCTTCCAGCCTCCTCACTTGTAGACCAATAATTTAGCTGCTCAGTAGTGACCACACAGCTGTCCAGGCTTGTATTGTTTAATCTTATCACTCTTTACTCAGCCTGCTAACTACAGAGCAGTCATCAACGTCTTATTGACAGCTGGTATTATCAAGTTTTCTTCTGGAAACCAAAGCTTGGAGCAGGTTATTCTGACAGTCAGTCACAATGACACATGTGCTCCATTCATATCTCTACAATCCAATACATTGTCTTTGGCAAAATTTCAGAGCTTATTTTAAGCCCAAACAACTTCACTGTTAGGTATTTTTGTAATAAAGTCACATTTTTCATGACTTTGTTTTTTTTTTTTTAGAAAGTTAGATGTATCCTTTCTGTTTTACCAGCTGACACCTCCAGAACTGCAACTGTAAATTTTGTTCGCACAGAATTCAAATTTGTCACTTTTTAACCTGTGATTCAACTGGTTTGGCTAAAATGTAGTTGTTAAAAAAGTTCAAAGTTTGCTTGCTGTTGGAGGTTTATCTGCTATGACTATGATCAAACTCAAGTTTGTTTTTCTTTAGGCATGATCTCTGAGAACTGTGATCAAAACTCAGTAGATAGCTGCTCCTCTGTCAATGTACCGTGGCTTTAATTAAACGATTACAATCTCCAGTTTCAGCAGAGCTCTTCACTTCTTGCTTGTTGTTATTCATAAACATATGAGAATATCTTCTTTGTTATTAGCTCTTCTCCACTGATTCTCGCTCTACTTCCAGCGCCAAGTCCCAGTTCTCCCATTTAGGTTTCAACTCTGGAGGTTTTGTGTCTCAGCTGGAGAGCTTCGAGTTACACATTCAGCCCTAAATAACACCTCTCTGTTGGGCTCCCAGCACAAAGAGGTTTCTGTTGTGTGTGATGAGTTACACCCGGCTGGTGACTGATCCTGCAGCCCTGTCGACTGCCCTGCATTGCATTTTCCCTGTCACACACAACCATAACCACACACTGCAACTTGGGCAGTGATGACAGGGAGTGTATAAAGCCTCGCTATGTAACTTTGGTGTGGTTCTGTGTTCATGAAGGCAAAGTTGGACCTCTCCCATTTCCTGTTCTTAAACAAGATGAGGATTTATCCCGTCATGCTGGGTGGATCTCTTGTTTATTTCTTTCCAATTTCACCAAAATTTATGATGATGAGTCTCACATTTTTATGCTGTTTTGTGTGATACTTGACTCAATGCAAGACAATCATCAACAGTACATTATGACTTAACTGAAGGAAAAACACTCCAAAAAATGTAAAAATGAGAAATCAGGTGTTTCTTCACTACACTATCAGTGTTACAGAATTTGATAAAATTGTACACACTAAAATGTAATGTAATATAATATAAATTTGAGAGATAGGAATTTTAGTTGTATTCTGAAGTCAAATAATCAAGCCAGTATTAATCATTTAGTCGCAAGGTTACTGTCTGTTGTGTCCTCCAGTCAAACCAAAGTAATAATATTAATAATAAAAAAAGGACCAACCAGGTAGTGGGTAAACCACAAGTATAGCGTTTTTAATTTTTAAAAAACCTTAAACATTTTTTCAGACTTAGTGTGTAACGTAAACATTTATATAAAGTAAACAGAAATCTCCTCCTTTCCCCACCCCAAATAAAAAAACTGTTAAGTACTGTATGCTTACATCGAGTATTTGCACAAATTCTCAATAAATATTGATATTTAGCACACTAACCCTCATATCTTAAGATATGGTGTGATTCTCTCTCGTCACTAGTCATAATGATTTTTCTTTGGGCTGAAAAACAAACCTAACCCTCATATTGCACTTTTTTTTTTTTGGCCTGATAATGTAAAACCTCAGCCACATGAAACTATATATGCTAAAACACAAGCAAACGCTTGAAGTATGACCTACAAAATATCTCATATTAACAGTATCAGTTCTTGTCTAGTGGCTGCTCTTAGCCACAATATTGACCTTGTATGTACTATTATTATTATTATTATTTCAGGAAATGTACCCGCTGTCCTTGTTTGTGACGGTTAAGTTGTGATCATTGAATGTGTTTGCATCCTTGGTGTTAAGCTGTTGCCTGTGGAGCTCTGTCCACACTATCAGTTCAGGGTGTTCACACATGATTTGTCTTCCACTTTGTCAGTGTGTGCCTCCAGATGATCCACCTGGACCTTCGTGCAGTTAGAACATTTAATGAAAACAGTGATATCCTCCAGGATCAGCAAAATAATTCTGATAATATTAATATCATCAATGTTTCTATGTTGCCATGGAGGTGCTGTTGCCAAGATATCTATATATAAACGGGTACTGTAAATGTTTGTCCCCAGTCACACACATGCACACATACATTGTCATCATGGTTTGTCCATGTTGGTGTCACACACTGATGGATGTTATGAAAAGTAATGGATAAGTGTGTAAATGTTTGTTTTCCTCTTGACTAGATTCACGGTGTGCTGTCTTTGTTTACACTACATTACACACACACTCCCACAAACGCCAAATGCACACAGAGGCCTGAGACGCTGCCTTCTAAGGCAGTATTCAGCTACAGAAGAAGAGTGTCATCTGTTGATGGAGTAAAAAGGTCATTTTAGTGTGTGTGTGTGTGTGTGTGTGTGTGTGTGTGTGTGTGTGTGTGGTGAAGCTCTGTAATGGAAGCCACATGCTTGCCGTTCACTATTCACTGCTAGCCCTCCTCCTGTTTCTCCGTCTTCTACCATCTTGATTTCACTCTCCCTTTCTTTCTTAATCTACCACTACTCATTTTTTTTGCTCTACATCGTTATATTTTGTCTGTGAATAAACAACACTAAATTGATTTGAGTCATCCATAATCAATAAGGAGTCATCTTCTATACCGACTCTTGGCTCCACCTTCAGTTTCATGTGTGTGTGTTTGATTTAAATTGTTTATTTCACTGTCATTGGTGGAGCACAAACTGTTCCCATGTGGCTAATATTTTCATTGGACAAGCCTGGTTAGTCTGCCCAGTGACAGAATGTGAAATGGCAAAGTTATGAGAAATGTTTTCACATCTTCATGGAGGGATGGGTTCAAGTCGGGACCCCCCCCCCCCCCTTCTTTTCTCTATCCATATAATAAGATGCCTTTTATGAATCTTTCATATATAGTAAATGTGATGTAACCCACAGTTTCTGTATGAAGTTTTGTCCAAACGTGACTGTCGAACCAAAATGAGGATTTAAAAAAAAAAAAAAAAAAAAAACAACATCCAACATGTTCATAAGTGTATATTAAATGTATGACTATGACTCAGCTAGATCAAGAAGTTTTTAGAAAATATGGTAGCTTTCGTACAGTATTTTGTATATTGTACTCTCATCTACTCAACTGTAATTTAATTGCATTTTTTTTCCTGTGATACAGTCAAAAATTTGCCAAAACCTCAAGAATATTTAAGTTTTTGAGCAAAGAAGATTAAAGACTTTCTCAGCACCTCAGGAGCTAATTTTAAAAACAATAATTGGAAAGTAGTCAGTAAATAATGATAATTACAGGAGCCTACACATTCCATGTCAGAAAATGTTGAAAGAAATCCAACTAGAGGTAACACACACACACACACACACACACACACACACACACACACACACACACACACACACACACACACACACACACACTAGAGATGTATGTCAGTGTGTTATCAGCACATCTGTTCCAGCTTTTGTTTATGCTAGTCACAACACTGGAGGAGAGTATTTAACACCCACAGACACACACCTTATTTATTGATGGTAGAAAGAGATAGACAGGAGATACAGGGAAGGAATGTTGTAGCGAAGAATTAAGATGAAAGAGGAGATTGAATAAGGATGAAAAGAAGGGAAGGTTTGTCTTTCGACTTTTGCATGTGTTTTGTAAATGTGTCACCACACTGAGAGTCAGACACACTCTCTGAAAGACAAACTGATTGATGGGTGAGATTTTTACTCGGGTTTGTCTTCAGTTCAGAGACAGCTTTACAAGTTCCTGATTAGTTGCTTCCCTGGGGGGATGCTGAGGGAAAACTTCAAGGAAAGGTGGCAATCAAAAATTTAACAGTCTCTAATTACAGACGAGACCTCCAAATGTCTCATATAATTGATCTGCTGTCTCCTCCTGCTTGTGGCCTCATCTCTGATTGGTTCATGGAAGTACAAGGATTTAACATGATATTTGCGGTGGTATTAAGTGTCCTCTGAAAGATATATTTATCATTTTTATTTCTTTTTTTTTTTTCAGCATTTCTCAGAGCTCCTGGATGACCTCTCCCAGGATGCTTTGCTGGGCCAGCTGCTCAGTGATCCCTTCCTGTCCGGTGTCAGAGGTGGAGGGGAAGCCATGGAGGGAGATGACAGCGACCTCTCCCCGTCCTCTCCTCTTCCGCCACACATCACAGCTGAGCACAGCTACTCCCTCTGTGGAGACAGCCGACCCCAGTCGCCCCTGTCACACCTGACCGGAGAGCCAGGCAGCGAAGCAGGTACAACACACGTCCTCTCATTATGAGGTTAAGGATTTGGGAACATTTTTATAAAGGGTTTAACCCCTTAGTGCTGAAATTTATTCACAATTATATGAAAAATATTTGTGTTGCTGTGACAGATCTTAAATTATGTGGCGATTGTTCATTTGAATATAGCACATACAAGAACTATGATGCAAATAAGCAACATTAGGCCAATTGTCATTATTGTGGTAATAGCACTTAAACAAATTTTCCAGTCTTGCTGATATTGATCTGTTTTACCACTCAACAATCCCAAAAACCCCCCCTCCAAAATCATAAAAAAAAATCAATAGAACTATGTAAAACATGTAATTGTTGTGATTTGAAGATATCGGTTATGTGAAAGCATTTACATGCTATACATTTCTGTTTAAGTCAGTGTAAACATACAAGTTTTATCTTATTGAAGAAGAAGCGGCATAAGCTCTCTCCTCCCACCCACATTATAATTGTTCTTTATTCTACTAAAAAACTTGGATTAGCAATGATTACTTTTTCATTCACATTTGAGATGTGGACATTGAATTGCACCCAAAAGGGAAGTTTTGTAGGATTTATGTTTGTATGAGAAAAGGGGAAAAACATCAAAAGAATGCCATGGAATTAATAACACTGTTACAGAGACAGGCCATTGAAGTTGATCCACAAATGTCAGGGGTCATAGGTAACCAAGTAACGTGTACATTCACAGTGTTGAACAACATTTCAAAAACAGTGGAATATTGTTGTGAATTCATAATAATAGTCTACAATCTGTAATGGGTCAACAATACAAAATGCATCTTAGAAACAGTAGAAATGCAGACGTTGTCTTGTTAAAGCCAAACAAATAAACATTTCACATTAAAATGTTCTGTAGCGGAGTCAGATGGAGATTCTGCCGACTGGCCCATGGAGCAGGAGGAGGCTATAGACAGCCTGCTGTGTGAGACTCCGTCACTTCTCCCCACCCTCACACTCTCTCTGGCGACCCCTGATGGAGCCCAAACAGCAGAAGGACCCGTTGTATCCCCTGCAGCCTCTGTCACCTCCACTCAGACCACAGCCATCAGCCTCAACCAGGGAAAGGGCATCAAGGTGAGAACCATGAGAAAATAACCTAAACGTTTGTCATATAGTCACATCAGACTTTTCCCTTTACTTATAAAATATCTTCTCTCGATTTTGCAGATAAAGGAGGAGAATATCATCCCTCAGATTAAACTGGAGCCTCATGAAGTCGACCAGTTTCTCAATCTGTCACCAAAAGGTCAGACTTAGTGGATATTGAATCTGCTTTTGTTTAAGTGAAGCTATGAGGACCCCTGCTGGACATTTCCTCAAACATCTCACTCTCCTGTTAAACTGAATTAACATTTCCAACCCCTGGCCTGATACCCCTCCACCATCAACGTGGAAAAGGTGCCATTCCGGTTTCTGCACCTAAATTTAATCCACTGAAAATAACCTGGTAGAAACAAGGTCATGTCTGATTGGAGTCATTATAGAGTAGCAGGAGATAGAGTTAGCAGTACGGTATCCAGAACTAGACAGAGGTAGTCGGAAGTAGATTTTCACATGGAGAAAAAAAATAACTGCAAAATGAAAAAAATTAGGGATGAATACCAAAATTTAACATATTTATGAATAAAACCAACTGAAGCCTACCCTCTATCCTATGATCTGTTTATGCCAATAATCTACTACAACTAACTTTAAATTCACTCTCCGATCTTGTAAGTTGCATGAACATTTTTTGATTAAAATCTTATTTGACAGGGAGAACATGGAGAGATTAGTACATTTAAATAAAATTCTACTGATGCAATGTATTCTAGACTCTATTTTGTCATTTGCTAACAATGTCCCTCATTAGGCCTTTAAGAAACAACAGTAAAACAAAGAAAACTAAGTGTATGATAGAACAACATAAAAATCAACAGTCTAAATGTGTGACCAAATGCAGTGTCAATGAATAAGTCTGATCATAACACATATTCCATAAAACACACATGCAAACCTGTCAGATTTACTTGAGGAAATTATTGGTCAAAAGTCATGGAAGCTTGTAAAATTTGTTTATAAAAATGTGTGAAAGTCCCAGATGGAATTTGGCCCTGATGTTAAACTGCCCTCATACATACTGGCATGAAGTGATCAGATATGTGCTTATTTTTAGAGATTACTCTGCAACATAAGACTGTGTATGCAGCTTAAAGAAGTTTAGGTTTTCCTTAAAAACGTTAAGAATAAACCTAACATCAAGCCGTATTAATACATATTTCAGATTTATATCACGGGTGATTATTTTCTCCAAAATGACTGCTGATATTTATCACTTTTATCTACTGCCTCAGGTCTGGAGTCACTGCAGATGCCTCCCACTCCTCCCAGTTCCCATGGTAGTGACTCGGAGGGCAGCCAGAGCCCCGTCCACGCCCCACCGGGTCTGTCCTGCCCCACCTCACCCACCAGCCCCCCTCCATCCCAGGGCAGTCTCAAAGTGTCACCACGAGCTCCTTCCTCTTTGTCCAACTCCCCTCTGCTCACTGCCCCTCATGTAAGTATGAAACAAGCCATACTACTTTACTACTTTATAATTTGGGCTTAATCTGTCATTTACTTGACAATGCAGATTGTATTTTTATTTTTTTTTTAATGTTCAAAAATGGTTAATGTTAAGTATAAAGTGTGGGTATTTTGGTTTTTCTGTTTCATAACTGGGGTGCAGTGGTTAGCACTCATGCCTCACAACAAGAAGGACCCGGGTTCGATTCCCGGGCGGCCCTTGGGACCTTTCTGTGTGGAGTTTGCATGTTCTCCCCGTGTCTGCGTGGGTTTTCTCCGGGTACTCCGGTTTCC
>JAQQZY010000005.1:21986346-21997966 GCA_030068375.1 Ostorhinchus rueppellii
TCTATCTATCTATCTATCTATCTATCTATCTATCTATCTATCTATCTATCTATCTATCTATCTATCTATCTATGTCAGGCTGTCTGGTTCAGAGCATGTGTGTACTGGAAATGATTTGCATTTCGAGGTCAAATCAATCACTTGTTTGTGTCTGATTTGTGCCACAGTAGCAAGTAAGCAAATGGTTAATCCCAAAACAAATCCAACTGTAACATCAGAGCTTCACCCTCATGTATTTGACAGGCACACATACATGATATTTCTGGGTTTTTTTTTCTGTTATAAATCAGTGGTTGCTATATTGTCTTGATTCCATTTGTAAAACAGGCCTGTATCAGCTTTGCGTGGAGATTTTGTTGCACCAGATATTACAGCAACCAGATTATAGATGCTTCGTGTAAACACATTAAAACAAAAAAGTGACCCATTTGGAAAGTAAACTCATCATTGAAAGAGAGTATACAGTTTAATCCTATTACTATCCATTTGACAGATAATTTGTCCTGTTTACCCCCTTGTCAGTATTTGGCATTTTTGTTGTGTCCATATTCTTATACTGTGTTACACATCAGTGGAAAGCACTACTCAGGGAAGACTTGGTGCTACTTCACTTTTATTTACACAGGTTCTTCCTCTCATAGTGTTTCTGTGGGGAACATAGCAACAGTTGAGTTAAGTGAAGCTTCTGGGGTATTGTCCATCATGTGGACAGCAGCTTTCGCTGCTGGTGGAATCCTTCCAACCGAGTAGTTTTCCCTGATAAAACTGTTGAAAATGCTTTGGTATACTTGTGAAATGCAGAATTTTGTGCATTTCAGAGCAAAGAAAAAATCATGGGATTTCCTTGAAATGGTTATGTGGAGTGCCAGTAATTTTTGTAGATGTCATGATGATTGTTTATAATTCCTCTCATTCTCCTTCTTTAAGTATTTTTGCAGTTGTTAATTTGTTAATTAATATTTAACTCTGGGGTGACACGGTGGTGCAGCGGTTAGCACTCGTAGCCTCACAGCAAGAAGGTCCTGGGTTCGCTTCCCGGGTGGGACCTTGGGATCTTTCTGTATGGAGTTTGCATGGAGTTCCCCATGTCTGCGTGGGTTTTCTCCGGTTACTCCGGTTTCCTCCCACAGACATGCACTGATAGGTTA
This sequence comes from Ostorhinchus rueppellii, assembly GCA_030068375.1. Taxonomy (NCBI): domain Eukaryota; kingdom Metazoa; phylum Chordata; class Actinopteri; order Kurtiformes; family Apogonidae; genus Ostorhinchus; species Ostorhinchus rueppellii. The sequence goes on from JAQQZY010000005.1 coordinate 21,987,495, forward strand.
ATCGGCAAATCTAAATTGCCCATAGGAGAGTGATTGTTCGTCTCTATATGTCAGCCCTGTGATGAACTGGCAACCCCGTGACCCTAGTGAGGATAAAGCAGGTATAGAAAATGAATGAATGTGTGATCTCCAACATGTCAGAAAGCACTGAAATTTAACTTAAATTAAATCTTGTCAAATTAAATTAAATATTAAATATGTCAAAAATTAAATATGTCAAAACATAATTTCTTTCCAGTTTAAAGATGGATTTTAAATCGTGTGTGAAAGACAACATTAGTCGCTTTTCCATTGACCGTCAAATTGTGTGAATATAACTTGTGCATAAAAATGTGCCTAATGGCGAAACGACAATTTCCCCCAAACTCTCATTTTTCATTGAAATGCTTTTGCGCTGGCAAGAGGTGTTTTTTTTGGGCGTAGTGAAATTGGTATATCATGCAAAACTGCCATAGAGATTCTTTTTCTGCAACTAGTCATGTGAATTAAAAAAGGATGTGAATGTTACAATACGTGAAGAAGAATAGTTTAAAAGAAACATGGCATGGTATGTGCGGACATACCAGGAAACTGAATGATTTTTTTTTTGCCTTAGTGTGCGATAGAGGGGTAAAATGTTTAGTGAGTCAGTTAGTGTGGTTTTATTTCAAGCACATAGAATCAAACAACAAAGAGCCAATACAACATGATCAAACAAAATTTTCTGCACTCGAAAAGGAGTGGGAAGAAGTATAATTTATAGACTCCCTCCCCTTTTTACAAAGTAAGTTAAATTAATTCTGCTTCCTTTGCATTAATACACTTTTGTTTCTATATATATTTACAAATACAGAAAAACATCCGTACAAACCATTCACATACACTTTCTCAGTTACCTCACACACAATCAGCTTTACAAAATCAATTGTATGAACAATATTATTTATATACAGTTTGAAATATAATAATAATAATAATAATAATAATAATAATAATAATAATAATAATAATAATAATAATGAATATATACGTAAATCAATGTGATATTTATGTTCGTTGCCATGTTTATGGAGTGACTTCTTGCGTCATCTCGCGATAATAAATTAAACAAATCATTGCATTTGTGATTTAATGGAAAAACCGACATTACACACTTCTGTTTTTCCACATTTAGTAAATACTGGTGAAGTTTTACACAGATGTCCAGTGGAAACGCCACCATTGATGGTTATTCATGGTTTCAGGTTTTTATATTGATCACGATGTTGATCGTCATTCAATGGATAATTGATAATAAAATGACAAAAATGAATAAAACTTCCCAAATCATGAAGTTTTACATATATACATGCGTGTGTTTCATTCAACCACCAATCCAAAACCTAGAGCTATTCATGCTGCTCTCATATATGACAGAAGAAATTATTAAATGTTCTCCTTTTACATTTTGCAGCCCTAAGAAATGTTGGCATTTCCCCTTGAAACCCTACTAAAAACATTACTTGATTGTCAAAAATTGCAACCAATGATTGGTTGTCATCAAATAAATTAATAATTCACTAAGTAAATTTGCTAATTCTGGTTACCCTAAGTCATGTCTCCAGATTGGGTGTTTTGTCAGTAGTTAGTATTCAGTATTTTTGCTTGCAGTTCACTATCACATAAGAATATGAGCTAGTTTTCTCAACCATGAACAGTTATAGAAAATGTTAAAATAGGCGATCAACATGCTGATTAATTTGTTTCTGGGTGTGAACGGTTTAGTAGAATATGACACACATTTACCCTCGCCCTCACAAGTATTTTATAATTGGGCCTGTATGTTTGCTGTTGAAACTCACAATCTAAAGAACATTTCAACTTGAAAATTTTGAGTTGGTGTGAGTCAGTATGAGTCAGCATGAGAGGACTATCAAAACAAACCAAGATCAGATGAAGAAAAGTTTCCATCTCAGTCAACCCCTGCACTTTATCTGTACAGTTTTTCCACTCAGGAATCCAAAGTCTGATCAAATTCAACTTTTGGCTCAAGTCTTTGCAGCCACTGTTTATGGCAGTAATTTAGTGAAAGAAGAATGTGGATATAAATGATGGGGTAGTTACTGAAAAACTCCTCGTATTTCTTGAGTTTTGGGCGAAAACTGTGATTATAGATAGTAGGGATGACTATCAATAAATTCAGGACTACAAATGAAATCTTCAACTCCATTGTATTTTAGTCATGCAGATTATCTTAAATGCGTTTTAGGAATGGATGAACACAGTCTTTTAATTACAGTGTGTGAAATCTGTCTGTATCTTTGCTGTTTGTTCGATTCGAAGAGTTATTGTAATCTCTAACCTACTTAAATAAAGCAAAGGATGTATGCATATACTCCAGTGAATGATAATCTGTGAAATTTCCTCTTTTTAGAATCAGCCATGTGGAGGAAATGGCATTAGCTGGTCAAGGGAGATGGTTTGTATGAAGGTAGTTTACATAGCTTTGAAGTTGTCGGTGCCAAGAAGTGAATTACCATATGTGGCAATATGAAAGAGCTGAAAAATGGTGCTGTGGAACATCAAAGCTAGTGTGTGTGCATTTCTGTGTGAGGTTGGAGTATTATGTGTTTATGGCAGACTAAGACACGTGTAACTTATCTGCCAGACATTGGTCACACTTTGTGTGTGTGTGTGTTCCCAGCACACTGTCCCTTCTTTTATCTATTCTTAGACATCTCACCCGTCTGCCTGCATGACGGTCCTTCCTCAGTCACAAAGACAGCTGCTTTGTGTGTATCATGCCAGCCAGTTAGTCAGCAAGCAAGTCAGTTAGTAAGATGTTACTTTGATTACGTAGTCTAACAAACAGCCAGACACTCTTAGTAAGTTACTTTTCCAGTCTATTGTGGTTATGTGCATCTGTGTAGCTAGTACTCTGTATTTCTGAGCCCTGTACACTGTCATTCAAATGAACCTGAACAGTACTTCAAGGGCTCTTTAAGTACTTGTGTCTTTACAGCACGTGCACTCCAGTCTGAATAATGCACCATCCTCAAACACTCAATCTCAAGTCCCATCATTTCTTAAGTCAATGACCGGACTCTTGCAGTGTTAGCAGCCTTATTGGGAGCCTAAATGAGACATTGGTTTGATGGCAAATAGGATTTAAAATAGCCCCCCTCTGGAGCAAAAATCATGAACCATATTAGCAGAAATGGACACTTTTTTTTTTTTTCAGGAAGAAAATCTGTCATTTGCAAAATGTATGTTTAATTCTATATGGGCAGAGTACCATAATGTGAAGACAGCACTTTACAGAGTGCTTCATGCTTACGTTTAGTATTAATGTTGCTGAGTTCAAATGCTAAACCTGTGCATTTAGTCTTCCTTAACATGCTGCAGTTAATGAAATAATGTCTGTTGCAGCTATTACATAATTGCCTCATTGCAATTATTTCAGCTAATCATGATGTTTTTACAAAATTTTGATAATTGCCTCTGTTCACCCATATGAGAGCAGATCATGCAACTGACTAACATTAGTTGCACATCATTTCACACCATTTAGCTTTTTTTAATGACCAAAAAGTCAAAATTATTCTGTGTGCTTCTCATTTCAGTCATGGACTGAACAATTTGAGTGGTTAGAACTTGGACTGCAGAGGTAGAATGTTTCAAGCTTTTTTTTATGTCCATTTTGCCTTTTTTTCTCCATGCCAACTGATTTTCATTTAGGGCCACCACTTTCTTGGTTTGATTCTCCTGTCAGTGTCCTTGGCCATAGCACGAGTGAAGATCTGCAGTTGGTCCCTTCAAGCACCTTCTATAGCAGCTTAATCTTAATGTACTGAATGCTAATACTATTAGCTAATGCTTGATGCTTTATGCACACAGCGTAGTAGAAACTCAATAAAATGCAGGGACTGAATTTCCCTTTGGGGATAATAAAGCGAGTTGACCTTTAACCTTTAATTAATCAATTATTTTGGAAAGTAATCAGCCCATTGATTTAGAATGATAGTCATTAATCGCAACTCTACAGTATATGAGTTTAATTGTGAACAAGCACCACAGTAGTTTCTTATCTTGGTAAATATTTCAGTAATGGGCTTTATATTCAAGTCATGTTATACCTCACATGCTCAAAATTGCTTGCCAATGTCTCTTTTTCTTGGGGAGTACATGCATAATTAAACCATGAATAGACCTATACTACAGTGGTGGTATGAAAGTATCAGAATAAATGATAATAATCATCACTTGATAATCCGTAATGATTTTTCAATCTGCAGGAGTTAATATCAGTGATCATCAGAAACACACATTTGCTGTGCAGTACTTTCTTTCTGGTCCAAATCAAAAGACTGAATGCATTAAATACAAATAAGCTGAGTCTGTTTTATGTTGTTGATGGAGATGTAAAGCCACTTTTGTGAGCTTTTGCATTGAGACACAAATTATAGTGATAGAATTATGCACAGGTCCTGTCCAATGGAATCTGAGTACTGATTAGTAGTTACAGCTGTCAGTCTTGTATTTGATCTCCCTACCTGTCTGAAAATGCCAGTGGTTAGACAAAAATGTATGTCATGGAGAAAAAATCACAAGGATGAATGAAATAGATGTGGAGGTCTTGTTTCTTCTCAGGCCCCTTGACTTTTAACATGCTGAAAGGTAGACTAATTATTACCTTGCCCGCTGAAGGGAAGGCAGGGGGTATTGTTTTTGGTTCAGTTTGTTTGTTTCTTTGTTAAGACTTTAGTGGCAAAACCTTTGGTTCAATTCATACCAAATTGGGTTTATAGATTGCCAATGATCCTGAATAGATGTCATTATATTTTGGGAAAGGTAGGTCAAAGTTCTAAGTTTAATTTTTTTTTTTTTTTTTAATCTTCCCGTTTACTTATAATGGGAGAATTACATGCGGGGGGCAGAGCTTATTGTGCCTGGTACCACTTATTGATTGATTGATTGATTGACAGTAAAAGACCATTACCCACTGCAGTTTTAATTGTCACCTCATATTTCAATATTGTGTTAATGTCACCCATGATGTCTGATTTCAGACTAAATCCTACTATCTTCACTACAGAAATGAAATCAGATCAAATCTGTCAGACAGCCAGAAATTACAGCTGTCACAGATGATGAGCTCAGAAAGACAAGCATGGAATCTATGATCTGTCAGATGAGGTGATTCTGAGAGGAATTGACAGGGCTGTGAGCATTAAGCCCAATTTTAGTGATGTCGCTCTGTTTTTCATCTTGATTGTGTCGATATTATGCAGTGATATCAATTCAACATTATGAGTTTTTATGAAAGGAAGCTGAAGCTGCTTCTGTCTGTATTGTTTACCCTGTAGTAATTGTCCACTTAATGTAACCTCAGATTCATCCACGGATTGTTTTCTTCATTATGCTCTTCATTATTAATTGTTTGTCAAAAACATTAAAGAATATGGTCAGAGTTGTTGTACTTTCAAGACTCTTACTGTGAGTTTCCTAATGGTGCGGCCACACCATTAGAAGACTTGTGTTTTCTGTCACCAGTCTTTTGTCTGTCATTAGATTGTGACTATTCACAATTTGTAAGAAATTTGAGCATAATACTTATCACAAGAGTCAAAACTCATAGAATCACTCATGTTGTGACCATTGTATGTAGAAGCTGCAAATAACCTGAAAACATGGCAGATAAACATCTGCAACTACATTCTTTATTTAGCTACTGCTACCCACTGACTGCATATTCTTGGCAACTTGACCTGTTTGCCCAAGAGGGGAAATACTAAGAAACAAATGCTTTGTTTCATTATAGTTCTTATCATGTGGTGAGATTTCACCACCGCCTTTGTAGGAAATAGTGCAGAAACAAACTACCTGAGTATAGGATGTTGTAACATTATCCATCCACTATTTACAGCCTATTTCACAAACAGCAAATCACAATAAGTTCTTCTCATACCACAGTCCATTATATTCTTGGTTTTATACCATCTTGGAGACAGGCACAACTATAGTTGGGGTAAGAGGAGGAGGAGAAGGAGAAGAAGAAAAAGAAGATTAGATGCAAGAAGAGAGAGAAAAACATAAAAAGATATAAATGTATCTCATGTCGCTACCGCTGTGTACCACCTGCAGGGGTAAACAGTGATCAAACGCCTTTCATCATCTGATGCTGCCAGAATATAAAACTCTACATTCAGCTTTCAATTAGGACAGAATGTAGAGGGAGAGGGAGAAAAAAGGAAGGGATATAAAAGAGGAGAACACAGGAAAAGAGAGGTGGAAGAACAGCAAATGTTGTGTGGTTCATGACATGACTGAGACCTGATGACATTTGTTTCTAGGTGCATTCTAGTACTGAATCAAGTTGAACCGTAAAAGTTAACCTGTTCTAAAAATAAAACTTATCTGGTATTTCAGAAAAAGAATGAGGTCTCTTGTATATTTTTAGTTATAAGATCCTTGGCTGCTACTCAGTGATGCTGGGCTGGGGTCAGCTTTGATGAATACATTACTGTTGAAGCCAAATATTTTATCGTTGTCTAGCTGTAACTGTGCATGTCAAAGCACACCATAGACAGCCATGTTAGCATTCAGATTAACGTGTAACCTGTATCACATTTCATAGGAATACTTTCCTTGCAAGTGTGAGGCCCTTAAAAGCATTCATGAATTTTTAACCTTGTGATCGGAGTCCAAACAATGTACATACGCTAACAGCCTCAACTGATTTTTCACATTTACAACCCCTGTAATCTTGCGCTGCCTTCAGTAATTGTGTTAGTAAGAATATACAGTGCATCACATTACAGTACAACAGCTTTAGCATCCCTATGGGAAATCACTGTAAATTTTGAAGGGTACAACCGAATGAATATTGACTGAACACAACAGGTTACAGCATTCAACACATTCAGTTTAACATTGTCAATTGAATTAATAAGGACAACAGGGTGTCGATAGAACACTTTTTAAATAAATAAATAAATAAATAAACAAGTGGTGCCAGGCACAACAGACCCTGCCCCTCGCACGTATTGTATCTTATTTTGGCATTGATCCAGCTGATATCATCATGTCTATGTGTGTGGTGAGGTCAGCATATCTATTGTCTCTATATATGTGCCAAGTTTGAAGTAAACTGAAACAAAATTTATATTTTAGAAACATTTGAAGTTTTACCCATTATAAGTAAATGAGAGAAGAAAAAAGATTTTAAAAATTCATAAAATATGTGTACTTTGACTGCTTTGGGCTGGTCAATTATGGAAAAAAAAATCAATATCACGATTATTTTGGTCAATATTGAAATCATGATTATTCAAACGGTTAATTTTGAGTTTCACAATGAATTTATTCAGCATTTCTCTCTCTCCCAAAAAGCACTTTGTTATCGATTCTCTATACAAAACATTCAAATTGAAAACAAATTTTGGCTAGAAATATGTACTTTACAGCTGCTTTGCAATGGAATGGAATGTATTAGACATGCGTGTCTCAGAAATTGTGTAAAGAAAAATGGAAAATAAATTGTTTCAACTCCTACTTTGACTTACTGTTCCCAAAATGTAATCAGATTATTTCTGGGTCACTGGCGATCTATAAACCCAATTTGGTATGAATTCAACCAATAGTTTTACTTTTACAGACATTTGAAATTTTGCCCATTATAAGTAAATGGGGGAAAAAAAGATTTTAAAATTTCATAAACATTTTTTAAAAACTTTGACCTACTCTTCCCAAAATGTAATCAGATCTATTTTGGGTCACTGGTATTCTATAAACCAAATTTTGTATGAATTCAACCAATAGTTTTGCAGCTAGAGTGTTAACAAACGAACTGAACATCAACAGAAACAAACCCCTTGCTGCCCCGTCGGGGGGCCGGGTTAATGAAGACATCGCCCAGTTTTAAGTTGTTATACGATAATACACACACTAGAAGGACTTACAAAGTAGCGTCATGAAGATGGCATTGATCACACACACCCTAAGCTATAAAATCTATTTAAAAAAGACTAGATCTTAATCCACAGTCAATAAAAGTTTAAAGAATGAACCTTTAAGAAGAACACTGAAGGCATCCTGATGGTGATGCTACACTAAAATCAGTGATTGATTATTAAAATTTCACAGTTTTACATTTCCTGCATCATACATTTGAATTAAGTCAAGTGTGATACATCGGTCAGCAATCCTTGAATTTACTTAGTTAGCCTTTTCGGTTTTATACTTTTTAGTAAAAATAAAAAAAGCATATTTGTCATCAACTATTCCAAGAATAGATGTTTGATTTTTAAGCTTTGATATCGCTATTTGTTTTTATTTCAGAGTTGAAGCAGGTTTGACACGTGTGTTCTGGAACCAATGCATTTATTCACTGTAAGATATGAAATTCTATTCCCATAGTGGTGTATGCATCTGTTTCGCAGCACAGTGAAGCGATTGGTTTGGGAGTGAGGGCAGCTTAAAGACAGTCATGAATTTTTAAGCAGATCATCAGAGCACCAATTGTTGATGAAATACAAGGCTCGCTGACACAATTTTTCCTCCTTCCTCGCATCCGTTGAATGGATGAACAGATATACATACATATTCATGATGTTCTTTTCCAGTTAGGAGGAGGAGGAGGAGGAGGAGGAAGACAGATAGAGGAAGCTGCAATGAAGAAGAAACATGACAGTTCAACAGATTTGTAAAGATTAAAATACTAATTGATTTGTGTGTGCTGACGTGTGTGAGTTCTTATTGGGTTTTTATCAGTTGTAATGATAAATTGCAGTCTTATTCACTTATTCTATTAAGTGTAATTTTCTATCAATTCTATGATGAAAATGCAAACTTTCAGAACCAACCAATCCTGTAAAACATTTGATTAACAGAGTTTTAAGGGTGACAATGGGGTCAAACTGAAAACAAGAGGTTTGGACCGGATGTTGTGATACTGACAGGAGAAGGTGTCTCCTGTGGTGTGTTCAAGTGACTCATTCAGTCACTTCTCTGTCTTTGTAAACACACATACAGTATTATAGACAGACAGAGCCAGCAGTACACTCTTCTCTTGTCTAAATAATACTGTTCCAGTTGGCTGCGGTTGTGTTTGTGTATGTTTATGCATATCAGTCATTTTCAAATGACTGATATGACGAAAGGGAATGACGATGTCTGTTTTAGGAACAGTTGTAAGATTTCTGAGTTCTCTCAACCGTCTCTCTCTCTCCTTTCCTAGCCTTTTCAGGAGTGTTTTAGAGTGAGAGCATGTGTGTGCGTGTTGGGTTATTTTGCCCATAATGCAGTGTGCTGAGGCATTAACGGGGGATTGGCTGACAGGAGCCGCTCCTTATTAGTCGTCTGGCTGGCTGTAAGAGGCTTTTCCTGCCTGGAAATGGAGCTGAAAAAGGGGGCAAAAGGCAAATGAGTGGAGAAAAGAGAAGTGGATTTTCATTATTTAATGCAGAAGAAGAGAAAACTTGACAAGTTAAGAGTTACTCAATGACTTCCTTCTCCATCAGATGCTGGTGTGGTTGAGAAATTCTGTCCTTGTTTTCTCTACATAACAGTGTATTGTTCAAAAGAGGAACATTTTGGAAAGGAGACATTTAATGGAAGTTCTGCTTTATTAACCATAATCGTTTTCCAAACTCACCATAAGCTGTCAGTAAGAGCTGCAAAAGAGACTGCTGTGTCTTTTATAGGTACACAAATCCTGCAGCTGAGAAAGTGATTGTTAACCACATCAGTAGGAGCTGTTCACACTAAATTTGCCGTAATGAAATCTAGTGTAATTACAGCTATAATGCACTCTTAACTCTTTGGTCTGTTATACTGCCAAGGTGTCTGTTTACATTCTTAGAGTGTAAAAGAAACAGACACAGGCCTGGAATATGCTCTATGTTTCTTACTATAGGTATAAACCTATATTTTCCATCAACAAAAGTGTGAGGAAAGGTAATAAATAACCCCTCACCCTCTTGCACAGTAACCATAAAAACTTGCAGTCGTGTGGTATTGCAGTCAGTGTTTTGTCCATTTTAGTGTCAAAACAACCACTACACCAACACTTCAAAAAATGCAAATGATTTTGTCCTTCTAATCTCAACAGTTGGAGTAGCTTGTACATGTAGCTTGGTTCTCTAAACATTTTGTTTTTGCTAGCCCAACCTGGCACTTGTCTGGCAACAAATTAAATATAATAATTGTGTGTGAGGACCTTTGACCTTGAAGTTATGAAATCTGAATACATGTGATCACTTTGAAATGCATGGCACAGACAATGTTAGTTGACAGTTCACTTGTTTTCAGATCATATAAACCCATTTAAAGCTACATATAAACAGGTACATACAGTGCCTTGCGAAAGTATTTGGCCCCCTTGAACCTTGCAACCTTTCGCCACATTTCAGGCTTCAAACATAAAGATATGAAATTAAAATTTTTGTCAAGAATCAACAACAAGTGGGACACAATCGTGAAGTGGAACAGAATTTATTGGATAATTTAAACTT
>JAQQZY010000005.1:22002121-22026442 GCA_030068375.1 Ostorhinchus rueppellii
CAAGATAACTCAAAAAGTTATCGATGGATTTTCATGAAATTTTCACAGATTGTCAGAAATGGGGTATCCTACAGATGGTCAGATTTTAGTGGTGATCCGGATCACTAGTGCCATCTAGTGGATGAAAGTACAAACACTGCCTTGGCGGAGGTCTGCGCTCTCCGAGTGCTTCTCTAGTTTGGCATGTTTAGGGTCATATGCAGAGACATTTCTCTTGATTTAATGTCTTTTGCCAGAAAGTGTTGAAATACTACATTCTCCAAATAATTCATCTGCTTTTCCAAATATTTCTCTTCAGTATGCCCTTTCTCCAGTAAAACAAACTCTCTTCCTGATGACTCTGCATACACTCTGAGCAATTAGCTATCAATGCACTTTATGGATTAAAATGTCATGGTTTCTTTATCTGTTTGAACTTCATGAGTTAATATCGATGTCTTGTCAAAATTTTCCATTCGATCTGTGATTTAAAAATAAATAAATAAATAAATGTTGATCTGTTCAACATGTGTTTCATCCACTGAGATCAGGACCAAAGTTACCATGGTTACAATCAGAGATAGAATGAATAATTGGCACCAACAGGACATTTTCCCAACAATATTGGCTGAATGAATGTTCTTAGTTGGAAATACTGACTTTGAGTGATATATTTCGTCTTTAATTGCTTTTTATTTTATGTTACAGTTGCTTTGATACTTATTCCTACATTTACTAATTATTTGTTTTGAATTTGATATCAGTGTTTCTGATTTCTGTTAAAAAATAATGTTTTGTAAATGTCAAAATTCTGGGGGGATGCGACAGGAGAAAACAGCTGAATAATCAGTTATCGCCTTCTTCCTGTTTAAACTGTTGTTGTTATTTCAATCTTTTCCTGTTATGAATTTTAGTTCTACTAACAATGATAAATATATGCTTTTGGTCATACACTCATGCTTATTTAGAGGAACAGTTTCATCAAAATTTAGCCTCTGTGACGTCTATCCAGCCGTCCTGCGGTTCTTGTTACCCTCGCTGAGCTGCACTGTTTTGGAAATGATTGGTGTGATTATTAAGAATCCATCACACGTAAGAAATGCAGTCATTGTCCAGTTGTAGGGTTTTAAAAGATGCGATGTGTGAATAATTAAATGTATAATTAAATGTTTCATAGTTTAATTACTTGAAATCAATATTTGGTTTTTATGAGCCTCCGTTATTGCAGACATACTGATGGTTACTTGTAGTAATGAGAGCATATGTGTGTGTTTGGAATTGATGGTTCAATTAAAACATGCAGTATATTTTTTTAGGCACTGATATATCTCTTGGGCTTGGCATTGACTTGAGTGAAATGAAGACAACATGCTGCTTGTTATAAATGAGTTTCCTCTTCAACATGATCAGTGTTTCAGATTGGTATCACCTTAGGTTGTTTCAGGTTGTCTCTGCCAGAATACTGATATATTTGTAAATCTTCAACACTTCCTATTTTTAAGGAAATTTCAGCTAATTTGTCGTCTGTTTTGTTAAAAAAAAAAAAAAACTCAACAGCTAACTTCAGTTACTTCCTGTTATCACTCTATCCTCCCACTTTTTCCAAACCATAAAGATAGAGATCACTCTTTGTGCATACGTATGTATGTGCTTCGGCAGTATGCGGTGTTGACTCTTCACCACTATGGCTCTAAGTAGTCAGTTCACAGACAATAAGCGGTTCTCTCACTCTCTTTCTCTCTTTCCTACTTATAGAAACAGAGTGGGTTTTCTGAGTGGGAGTTTTTGGAAAAGATACACTGCTGACTCTGCTGGACAAAAAGAGAGAAAGACTGGTCATGTAGCATCAGTACTTTCTCAAAAATATCAGCAAATACAGAGGAGGTTTAAATATTAAGCAAGGAAAATATTTATATGCGTCTTAATTAAATGGAAGTTTTTCTGTTGTTTGATTTACTGGACTGAACATCTGATGCTACATGCTTATGCCATGTGTATGTGCCTATAATTAAATTTATTTGGTCACATATTGGCACATATTGGAAAATGTAATGCATGGATTCTGTACTGATTTATACATTCTGAGCCTTTTTATTTGGTCATTGAAAATCAACCTGATTCATGACTCTGTGCTTAATTTGCAAATTATAAAATAATACAAAATATGGAGGACTGCATTATAGGAAGCATGTTTATTTTAAGCTTACCTTGATTGACAATGCAGTTATATAATTAGGTTTTGACATTGCTACTCTCGTCATAGCTGTACTCTGCCTACAGATTATGCAGTTATCTGGAAAAAAAAATTAATAGGAGAAAACATTGTCATAGATGGAGATAAATGATTAGGTTGAGGGGTATAGGAGAGGTTGAAATTGTGAAGAAAAGATGGTGATGAGGAGGAAGAGGAGTAGGAGGAGGAGGAGGAGGAGGAGGATGAAGAGGATAGAAGCCAAGGCCTTCGGGCAAAGCCAAGACCGCCTACAGATGCTCTCTCCTTCACTCCTCCCTTCATACAGTCCCCTTTTCTCTCTCTCTTTCTCTCTCCATCATCCTCTTCATCCACCCCCAGAGGAGCAGAAATGTAGGCCAATAGAGGAGTGAAGTGAAGGGCAGGCGCTCTCACTCATCCAGTCAAACACATGCAGACCCTCCTCACCTTGTCCAGTGAAGGATACGAGCCAGATGTGCATATGTTTCTGCCCTGAACATTTCCACAGAGGAAAGATTAATAGGAATGGCATTATTACTTGTAACAGTTTTGTTTATTGATTCTTCGATTTTTTTTTTTTTTTTTGTTCTGCTTTGACAGGAAAGCAGAGGGAGAGAGAGAAAGAGAGAGAGAGACATAGACAGAGCTTATAAATAGAGGGAGGAAGGTCAGAGGGAAAGAGTCAGGCTTCCTGTATCCAGCCTCACAGGAGGATGCAAACACACACAAGCTCACAGACAAAACAACCAAAACATGCAGCCAAGTGTCTAAATGGTTTAAATTTTTATGATTAAATAGTAGCATGTTAAATTATTTTTAAAATCCTTTGATCATTCCTCCCTAATTCACTGTATAAAATATGAAGTGACCGTAAAAATCCATTACAGCCTCCAAAAAACATCTTCATAGTCATTCTATTTAATATGACACTGGAGCCTGGAGAGTCATTCATGTGTTTTCTTCCAAAATACAATAACATTCAGTCTTGCAGAGCAATGATGTGAACTGTGACTGAATGTACTAATGTGTAAAACTAGTCTTCCTCGAGTGACTAGATTAGATATGCATTATGTCAATACACCTCTCAAGTGTCATTGATATTCATTTCATTTGTGAGTTATGCTGGGCTCGCACACAGAAACAAAATTCACTGAGTAACAATTGTCTTGGAATCAATACTCTTTGTGTCCCAGCACGTCTGATACTCTGAAGATAAAAATATTTGTCAATTTAAAAAACTGATTGGTGTCGTACTGATAGGTGGTCAAATGTCCTTGTCTCATGGAAGATTAGGCCATAGGCTGACTAACGACAAAAACTTCCAGTGTCTGGATGTAAACAGGTCATGACCTTGGGGTCTTTGAGGGGTGACCAGAGGCTTCTATTTGAATGGCCATGTCATGACAGTATATCACAGATCTGAACCATGAGCCAAGCACACATGTATTTTTATATCTCTTTTCTTCCTCCTTCAAAACCAAATAAAGCGAGTGGTGCCAGGCACAGCAGACCCCACCCCTCGCACATATTGTAGGTTATTTTGGCATGGATCCAGCTGATGTCATCATTGCCCATTGCCAGTTGCCTCTATATATGTGCCAAGTTTGAAGTAAATTGAAACAAATTGATGTTTTTGTAGACATTTGAAGTTTTGCCCATTATTGAGTAAATGGGTGAAGAAAAAATATTTTTAAAATGTATAAAAAATGTGAACATCGACCTACTTTTTCCAAAATAAACCACCTCTATTCTGGGTCACTGGCAATCTACAAACCCAATTTGGTGTGAATTCAACCAATAGTTTTACTGCAAGAGTGTTAACAAACAAACAAACCTGAACCAAAAACAGTACCCCTCGCCTCCCCTTTGGGGGGTAGTGTAATAAAACAAGTAAACTCACCAATCATGTCAGTAATCTCTACTAACGTACTCCCAAAATCCACTCTGCTCTACCTGACTAAATGTTTTAAACACAGGAGAATGTTTGACATTCAGCTGGTTTGCCAGTGATACACATGACCAAAGCTTAAACTAATTAGCAGCAAGTTAGACATGACTTTTTCATCAATGCTGATGTAATCTTTGGTATTTAGTCAGAATACCTTTGGTTGCACTTAGCAGTAGTACCACATCATGAAAATTTATTAGAAGAGGTCATAACTTGTGGCTTATTTTTAGATTAATGCCTGTTTTCTGTACTCTCTGAGTGACTTAGAGACCCTTTAACTCTGTCTTTCACTGTTATAAGGCATTGTACTTCTATTATTCTTCAGACTTTTACATCTGTTATCTTTGCTCGTTGAACAGCTCTTCTTGTGTGAAACTGTTTAAATGCAGTTTTTATGTCAGTGGAGTTTTTTATCATTCTTTTTGAGTGTTGCAGATTGGTGCCTGTGTGTTTCCGGAGTTTCTGCCTGTGTCATCCATCACCATATTAAACTTGTATTCAGATGAACCGTGTGTCATCCTGAAGTGTTTTAAACTTTGTGTACGTACATGTGTGGAGACAGTGATCTAATAAGAGCTGATAGTGTACCCTACTGCAGCTGCTCTCAGACACCCACTCGCTGTCAGATGCACACAGTGAGGAGATACATAAGCTGTAATTAAATATATTATACTTATTAAAGTGGAGAGAACTGTTCTCGATCAAACACATCCTTGTCTTCAAGACCAACTAATATTCAGAAGTAAGTGACGTAACTTGTGCAACTTACCATAAACCAAACAAACGGCCTTTACAGGGGTGTAAAGCCTCTCCAAATCCACCGTTTCAAAAAACATCTTGTGCATGAATGGAAGTGAAAAAAAATCAAGACACAAATTTTGGGTTTCAGTAAATCATCAACAGTTTGGTATTTTAGACTTTTTGGAACTCAAGACAAAAAGTTACTCTTGGCTGAGGTAAAAAAAAAAGTTTATATTTGAAATAAAAGAAACAGATTAAGAGCCACAGAAAACAGGTAAACTGTGATCACAGCTCTTCCAAAAGCAAAGAGCTGTGTTGTTAGTTATTCACAACTCTCAATTTTTAGTCTTTCACTTTAGGCTTATGGAATTCCTGCCCCTGCCTTCACTTCTTGCTCTATTGCTCAGTCAAATAGGCATTGCTATTATCACATGCTTGTATTCTTAAGTGTTTTTTTTTTGCACAGGAGTAGATCAAATGCTTTAAGCTGTACTTTTATCATCAGTAAATCAAAACACCCATTAATTCACATGTTCTTCTGCTTAGTTATCAATATTTACTTAAAATTTGTATGTTTGGAGGTGGAGTGTTTTGTCCACTTGGATTCAGTTTGAAGGCTCTCTTTCATATATAACCACGTGTTTCCTAAGAATGATATACGGCGAAAGTCATTTAAGATATCAAAACAAGAACCTTGTTTTGTAAGAGTTTTCTGCTCCACAGTTTCTCTCTCCAGTATGCTTCATCATGCTTCAGACAGTGCTGCTGATCATGAAAAGGTTGTGACCAGTCAAGATTCATGATGTAGTCCCAGATGTCTCTCCTCCTGGTCAAATGAGGTCCAACATCGCATAATATGTTATATGTGACCATCTGTAAGGACTGAAAGGTTGTGTTAGCTCTATAAGTGTGGCAATAAACAGTGCAGGTTTCAGGCTTTCATGGCTCACAGGTGCATCAGGTGTTTTATTTGGTGGATAATCAGTGTGGCTCAGCAGGGCGGGTAAACAGCAGACAAAAATCATTCAAGCTGGTGGCTGGGTGCTATCGACTGCTGGGTCAGATCCAGCTCTTAACACAACTAACTCATCTGCAGCTACAGAACATGGTCCATTAGCGGCTAACAGCCCACAAACACACACACACACATAGGGTGGGAGCAGCGCAGACAGACAGACAGGGAGGAAGACAGACAGACAGAGAGTGGAATGCTGTATGCTCAGATAAAACTGGGAAGGAAGTCGGAGTGAGGTTGCTATGACAACCCTGCCCTTCGCACCCTGCCCCCATACACGCATGTACACACACATAAATACATTGGCACATTAATACAGGGAGATGGCCAGTGTTTGTGTGTGATTATTGGTGAGAATGTGCTGATAAGAAATAGTATTGTGTGGATCAAGATTATTTTACCACACAAGAACTGTTGTCTGTCTCACAGCAGTGACCGTCTCTGTGTGTGCCGTTTGTATGTTGATTTCTTCCTGCTATTGTCACTTGTATGTGTGTTGTTACGTTCCTGTGTGTATTCTTGTGTGATCGGGGTCAGACAGAGGCCGAGTCCAACCTCACAGGGGTGTACCCTGCAGTTTTAATGGTTCTCACATATTTTTATGATTTTCCTTTTGGAATGTATTTATTTCCTGTTCGCTTTACCTTGAAGACTAAGCTTACTGTTTGGCATTCTTGCTTACTTATAGTGGAAAAAAAAACAAAAAGTAGGGGAGTATGAACATACTAAATATATTGCAGCTTGTTCCAATGGAATCTAGCGAATTACTATATTGCAAATATCAAGTCCAAGTCACATCATTTTGCTAAACTGCCAGAATTTTTTTGTCACTAATCTTGCTCTCTTTGCACTCATCCTCTCTCAAATATTTCTCAATATTTCTACAGCATGATGTAGCAGAGCGTTGTGAATCGTTATGTCCTGGTCATTTGTGATCAGGGATTAAAATAATTCCAGGTCAGTAAAAGGAGTGTAAAAGAGAGAGAATGAATGTCACCCAGATAGTTTTTTTTCTGCCTCATTTCACAGACATTCGAGGGACGTTGTGTAATTTTTAGCCACACATTGACTCCAGGTGGTGGATTTAACCACAGCGGGCCTCAGGATGCAGTCATTCAGACGTTATCTTTGGTCTGCTATCACCAAGTGAGGGCTGAGGGCGTCTGTTATCTCACTTTAAGCTACCAGAGTCACGTTTTTGAAGCAAAAGAGGCTTTGTCACCAGAATAAGATGAATGTCCGTGATCTTTGCCAGAGTCTGTCTGTCTTGAGAGAAACACATGCATACGTTTATGAAGGTGTGTCATGGGATGCTGAAACACTCTCGTCCCCTCTCTCATATGGTCTGTGTGTATTTTGATCAGGCTTTATCTATCACACTCCATTACCTGAGGCACTGACAGGAAGCCTGTAGAGACACTACAACAGTCTCTGTTTTCTCACAGACACATGAACTCACACATACATGTGCACACATGTACACACTCTGGGCATGCTGTGTCACCAGCGGCAACGAACAAGCCTCTCAGACTGACCCATATAGAGGGAGAGAGTGAAGGGGACAATAATAGGAGTTAGAGAAATCAGGATGAGATGGAACGAAAGGGGAAGACTGAAAGGAGAACTATAAAGAGCAGAAGTGGAGCAACAGAAGAATAGATCATGGGTTCCATCTGTGTGTGCCTTTGTGTCTCTATGGGGATGTATATGGATTCTGAAATTAAGTTTATACTCAGTCACTTTTACGGCAGATGATGCTGAGTTATTTTATGAGCTTGTTTCACCTCATCGTTGCTTTTTATCAGTGAAGTTTGTTGTGACACTAAACTGTTTTTGAGCTGAAATGGAATCATATGCTCGTGATGATTCGAATAAAAATAGACAAATATGCTAAAATATGCATTTTGCAGGTTAAAATGGTTCAACTTGCCACTTCCCCACATGCCTGCTCCCCATTCATGCCATCTTTTTAATATTGTTTTATGACTCTGTGTCATAACATTTGTATAAGAGCTTGTTCTGATACAATGCTACTGTGGTGTTTAACTCCCGGGAGTGACCTGGCTGATGCACAACTGAGATCTTACCGTATGCTGTTGCTTGAATGAAAGAGTCTTCAGATTGTCTCGACTGTGATGCTTATGAAAATCTATTTATTTTCCTTCTCACAAGTGAATACATAGTCCTGACTTCATAAATCAAACAGTAACTCGTATGGCTTCCTTTGTCTACTAGCTGTCACAGCGGTCAAAAACCATATGCCCTTTAGGGGTCAAATACATGACAACAAGGTGAGGTGAACTGCCGAAATGTGCTCATAGTGACACCCAATGACATGGAACAGAAAATACACTCCAGGTGACCATAATAATTTGTGACTCTTACATTTGTATGAAAATAAATCAGTGGTACCATTGCTTAAGCCAGAGCATTCAGTCCACCTCTCCTTGAGTCAGACTCTGCCAAACCTTGTTTTGTTTTCCAATGTGTTGAACTGAAGCTGTTATAGCAACCTATTCTAAAACTCCTAACTGAAATAAGTAAAGGGATTTTGCTACGTACAACCACTTCCTCAACCACTGAATTTGTTTGTTGGTTTGAATATGATGTATTGCATTAACCTCTTCCCAGACTTACATCCTGGTCCTGGAATGTAGATGACATTGTTTTAGTAACACTCATATACACCGCTCCCTCATTAATGCCCCTAGACTTGTCGCATATCAAATAAAAGCTAACAAACTCGTCTTTCCAAATGTATAACCCATTCTGAAGTGCAACAGTAACACCACATATACAAAAGGTTGTTTTCCAGAAAAGCAAAATATGAGAAATTTGGCTTTTCTTACTTTTGAAGGCTGTCATCAGGTCAATCATCTTTTGATCCATATAAATGTGGTCTCATTTTGCTCGTAACAGTCCAGGGAACATTTAGATTTACACCTTTACAAAGAGCCCATTCTTTTATCTGTACTCCAAATGGTTGAAGAACAGCTGTAATTTTAATTTGGAGAGGTATTTTTCAGGCGTTTTAGGCAAACTCACCAAGAATGGTAAGAGGTTAAAATGCCATAGTGACACAACCCAAGCTGCAGAAAGGCACTTATTAAAATGGCACTTATCATACCACTTTAGGGCTTCACTCCTCTGTGGGAAAGAATTGAATGATAGTGAGAAAATACATTACTTTCTGAGTTACCTTTTAATAAGTGATCAAACAAATACTAAACTAACCCCTTCAGAGCCTTATACAGTTCTGCACAAGTGTCTTTCTCTCTTATGTGGATGAACTACTGCCTGAACTAGTCCTGTCTTACATCCACACCTGGACATTGAGCCACTTACCACTTCCATCACAACTTGTTTCTGACTTTTCAGAATGATGCAGTGGCTGGAGTCAGACCTAGAACCGGGGTAAAGTCACATTTTAACCAAAGTTGCTATCATTTTCACCTTAACAGGTGGGCACACACCTACACAGCTGGGCATGGAAGGACTTTACCCATGTACAAAAATAATCTGAATCTGAAGTTACCATTCAGCATTTTCATTTGACATGCTAAAGTATGCTAAATGTGTGCTAAAAAATCATTATTACTGAGAATTTACATTTTTTTCAATGCTGCAACTGTCAGAGAGATTTTTCCCCTGACTTGCTAAGAGCAAAATTCTTCTGGGAATTTTAACATACCATGCAGCTGGAGAATCTCCTTATCAGTCCACAAACATTCATCTAACGCTTGTTTTCATTAGACTGATAAAAGTGTATGTGCACATTTGCAAGTGTAAATGCAAGAATGTGTGTACGTACTTGTGTGTGTCAGTGTGTGCTCCTCAGATTGCCCTTGCCTGCTTATCTCTTACGTAATGTTCCAGAAATAGAGCAGATTCACCTGTAAAGAACTGAAGGAGGCAAAGAGACTGAGGAGAAATAAAAAAAAAAGACAGAGGGGGAAAACAGGATGATATAAGAACTTGAAAGTTACTGAGGGATGGAATGAGATACCCTGCCATCTATTTATTAACTTTAATCTTTTCATGTAGCATGCTACTACTAAAGTGAGAGTATAATAGAGAGATGATCATGATTTTTGATGCATTTATTGATATTTTTTGACCAGTCATAGACTAATAGAAAAATTGGATATTTATTTTAGAAGCAGGAAAAGTGAACTTCCTTTAAAAATAATCAATATCACCATCCGTCACATTAATAATGCAACATCATACGTACACACTCAGCTCTTCACTCCCTCCCATGTTAATGTTGTTTTATGATGTGATTCACTGATGAATGTGCTGTTTTTCATGTGTTTTTAGAATAATCTCTTTAAACCAAAAGAAGCAAAAGACAGGAGAGGTGGGGAGGTGAGATGAGGTGTTGTGGATCCAGTGTCATAGTTCATCGGACACCCCTGTGCCCGCTCAGACACACACACACACACACACACACACACACACACACACACACACACACACACACACACACACACACACACACACATTAATTTGTTTGATATTGATCTTCCACTGATTATTTCCACACTGGGTTCATCACTAAGCCTAACCTTAATCACCCGTGTCACCTATAACTCTACCTAATCTCAACCAAAAATCCAAATCTTACTACTTTTTTGTATCTGCAGCTATTCCCCGAATCAAACACGCACACACATGAACACACAGAGTACAGAGCTCAGATGTCTGGTGTCAGGTCTCCGCTGCCTGTCACGTTGATTGGCATAATTACCTAACCCGTGCTGAGTGTGCTGGGAAGTTCAGGAACTGTTAGGTTAACTGATGCAGTCAAGCTGCCTTCTTCTACTTTAAACACAAGGGTAACAGAACAGATAGTTTCTCAGAAGAGTAAAGATGACAAATGTTGTAGCTGGAGGTCAGTGTGGAAGAAAAGGAAGGGCGAAAAAAGTGCGTTGGTTTCAGCGGCTTCTTGGCTACAGGTGAGAGGAAACTATTAGGCTTCTATGCTTGTTATTCTGCCTGCAACAAGTGGAACATGTTATATTATGGAAACAAATTTTCTGCTGAGATGTTATTTGTTGTCAAACAATTGAAATGTCAGGATAAAGATAAATGGCTCTGCTTGTGGCTTTAGAAATCCGACTCTGACTTTTGCACAGGTGTTTAGTCACTTTAAGTCCTGAATGCAAGCTTCAAATGCAGATGTTACTGATAGGTCTAAAGCTCTGAAAAACATAGCAGCTAGGCTCTGTATGTACACACCCCAAACACAGCATGAGTCACTTGTAGTCTAGGTCATGTAAGCTGCACAAAAAAATTAAATGTAATTGATTTCAAAACTGTTGCCGAGGATAGGTTATTGATTCTTTCATCTGAAGTGATATTAGAGGTCAACCACAAGTGGAGTTTTTTGAGGTGCATTTAATAGGTATCATTTGGAGCAGGAAAAGCTGATCACTGATGCATCGGTCAGTGTCATCCCTACCTCTGTCAGATGGTGCTGACAGTATGCATGACTGAAATTAACACAAGGTTCACGTTGTTAGAAACTGGATGACTGTTGAATTGAACATCTAAGTCAAAGGGATAAATATTTAAATACATTTAAATCAGTGAATGTCAGACAAAAATAATTCATAAATAAAAATAAATGTAGACCTGAACACTAATTTAACTTTAAAAAAAATGTAGGTGGGAGCAACTTTTCTTCATCACCTGAACCAATTGATATCGGTCTAGTGCATTTACAAGTTTACAAAAAACCTAAGCCAGTATATGTAGTCGGCTAGCAATGGTTATGTTTTTTCATCAGTCAATCTGCTGATTACTTTCTTTGTTTAATCGATTCATCATTAATGCCAAAAGGTAAAAGATGTAAAAATTCCAGCGATATGTTCAGTATTCATCACTTCTCTTGTAAGACAGAGGGGCTAAAAATGTCCACATTTTCCACACTAATTGCTTACCAAAAAATGACCAAATGAAGGATTAAATAATCCAAATATCAAATTAACTGTTTTAGTGCTCATCAACTGAAACATGTCGAACATCGTGCTCCTAACTGTATGAACTTGCTGAAAAGAACTGATGCACTGATCTTCTGTAATTTAAATATAACTTAATGAGTATTAACAAAAGTTCACTGTTGGAGAGGTGTAAAAAAAAAAATGCTGGAATGCACATGAAGAAGACATGATGGCATACTTGTCTCTACCATTAAAAATAACTCTTATTAGACTTAATCTGTAGAAAATATTTCTGACAGTCTGTCTGGGAACACTTTGAGATTCAGTATTACACAGGTTGCGGTGATCTACAAGAGCCTTCTAAATAAATAATAGTAAAAAAAACAAACAAACAAAAAAAAAAAAAACCACAAATGTCTTCTCCTACCAGAGTCAGAAAATGTTAAATTCAGTTCCTCCCACTTGCAGCTGCTTTGTGTTTTCTGGATGTTACTTAACTTAATCGTTAGTGTTACATGACTGCAGTGAAGCATGTTGAATACATAGGGTTTTATTTAGAAGATGTTGTTCAATGACTGTTGAAAATTATATGTTTCAGAGTTGTATGTTAGCCTCTGTACTGTGTTCCACCCCCCTGAAAAGCCCCTGCCCACCTGAATAATGTAAAACTCCATAAACCACAAATGTTGTTGTAACTATTGACCTCTCCCTGTTTACAAGTGGTCTGTATTGAGTTAAAAGGTGAGAGGTTACACAAGATTACATCAGTCTCTTTGTGTGGGCTGTAGAATGAAGATGTTCCATGGACTCTATGTGTGAGAGTGTCCACATGTATGTAATGCCTTCCCACATGGGGTGACCAGGGTTGTGTCTCAGTAACTGGATTCACACTTTACTGTAAAGTTGCTGAAACACACACACACACACACACACACACGAAGCAGATTCTCTACCAGTATAATTACTGGATGAGCTGCCGATGCTCCCGCTGTGCCGTTGTCATAGCAACACTGACAACCCACCTCTGCTGGAAGAGGAGGAGGAGAAAAATACGAAGAGGAGGCAAGAGGGAGGATGAACAAGAGGGGCAGGGGATGGCAGGAGTGAACGAGAGGACAGGAGGAAGAGGAAAAGAAAAGAGAAGATGAGTGAGGAGGAGGTGAAGGGAGGGGAGACGGGGATGTAGAAACAAGAAGCCATAAAAGAGACAAAGAGGAGGGGGAGGAGGAGGAGAGCCTGGTTGGTAAAAAGAAGAGACTGAAGGAGGAAGAGGAGGGTGATTGGGTTTGGATAGAAAAGACAGAAAGAGTGTGAAAATTGAAAGGTCCAGATAAAGAGAACAGTAAAGGGAGGGAGGAAGAGACAGAATAACAGAGACAGAGAGTAGGTGGCATTAAAACTGGGAACAGAGCAGAGGCAGCCTGTGTTCAGATCAGCAGCTGTATTCAAATCCATGCTTCTGGGTTCACTTTAATCTCTCTGCTAACATCTTCATCACCTGCCCTGTTTAAGTGCATCTTAAGCTGAGAACACACCACCATGCCATTTGGAACACTGAGCTTGCAGATGACTGAAAAAAACCTACAAAAAATACACATAAAGCAGTGAACAGTTTTACTTCCTCTACCACACTGGAGAGAAAAGACACAAATAACGTAAATAAGAATCTGAATAGCTTTTAAAATTAGTTTTCCATATTTGTAAGCCCTCCACAAATCTAGGAGGAAGCCTTGTATTTAGGGCTGTGTACTATGAGCAAAAAAACAATATTCTTAGTAGGGCTGTGGAATATTTCATAGTAATCGATAAAGATTTGCTTTT
This sequence comes from Ostorhinchus rueppellii, assembly GCA_030068375.1. Lineage (NCBI taxonomy): Eukaryota > Metazoa > Chordata > Actinopteri > Kurtiformes > Apogonidae > Ostorhinchus > Ostorhinchus rueppellii. Next base: position 22,015,783 of record JAQQZY010000005.1, read on the forward strand.
TGAAAATAGTGAGAAATACCTAAATTGTAATCATTCCAACATTCTCAACAAAGATCAAAATGTTGGTCTCTTGTAATATGTATGAGATCAAACATTTTGATCTTGTCACCCAGCTCTAATCCAGATAGATTTTGATTAAATGTAATTTGCAGTGTAATAATGCTTTTCTGAGGTAGGTAAAAAAATATCATTTGTAGCCAAAGCAATATAAGATGTCACAAAACACTAAGTCTAAGCAAAAATGAGCCAGTTGTTTTAAAAGTGCAGTTAAAAATTTAATGAAAAATGCCAACGACAAATATTTGTCTTTGACATATTCTGTTTGAACAACAGGTTACGAACAAGCAGCAGCAAAAGCCACATCTGTGATGAACTGCATGGTGAGGAGAGGACACTGCAAACACAATCTAAATACATGGAGGGTTTCAGTCACAAAATATTGTAAACAACTGTGCTCAACTCACTGTCTTTCGGAGCTCATTATCCATGATATGAGTTGGTTTTGCAGTAAAGATGACAGGAGATGGGCTGACCTCCTTTTCAGATGTCATGACTTTACAGCAGCACCACAGCATGTCACAAACACAAGTAAATGAACACGTGTCTTTGAAAGGCAGAGTCGGCTTTAAAGTTTTTAATGACAGTTTGTATTTGATAGTGGCGATATATTCTTACATCCCACACAAAAAAAAAAACCCCACTGCAGTGCATTGTGTAAATTAAACGCACTACAAAGCATTACCTGTATGATATAAATATGTGAAAATAATAATGATAATAAAATCTTTGCATGTCTTAACACTTCGCTGACTATATGTAAATCACTTTTTCGCAGGTCACAGTTATGTTTAAATGCAGATGGAAAAACCAGATAGCCAGCATTGGTGCACAGGAAATATGCCCCACTGATTTTGATCAGAAAATATCTTTTATTTTTTGTCTAATCCAGACTCCTTCAAATATATTAACTGTATATGACTACTTTATTTGTAGTGACGTGTCGTTCCTGAAACCTCTGGGCAAACTTCTCAACTGCCTCTGTCCCGATGTGGTACAAGCCTATATTTACATGGTTTTTAACACGATGTTGTAGCTTACAGACAGAAACACTTTTTTATCATATGGCATCTCTGAATCCAGGTTGAGTGATGACTAGATATTGAATTTCTTCTACAACTGTCATAATTTCATCCTTTCCTTCTACATCTTCTTCCCCTTTCTTTTTCTCATACACAAGAATTTGCATTTTCACATCCTGAATTGCTTTTTTTAAATTTAGCCTTCTCTCTATTCCTCTCACTTTAACAAACGGTTGCATTTTAAGGCTGTAAAGCTTTAAAAGTTGTGGTGGGTTTAGTGTGTGTGATCTCACAAGTTTTGTCACACGCATTTGCTTAAGTGCGCTTAAATAAGATTTATTTTTAGGTTGATGGACTTTTTTATGGACAGATCTACTTGGGAGTGTGCCATGCTTTCTGAGTGCAGCTTCACACAGTAGATTTTTTAGGTTATATTTTAATTTTAATGCCTGTGATCCTGTCTGCTTTTAGCAGATTAGGACTTGTTCAAATATAATGGTGCCCCATGACCCCTGAATGAGACTGTGTGTTTGTGTGTGGGTTCATGGATATTGAAGCATGTCTTTTACCAGCTCTGACTTCCTTGTTGTCAATAAAATGCACTCAGGTGTAGAGTCTAAGAGAGGGATTTTGCCATAACAATTAATGTAAAACACACATTCTGCTCATTTAATTCTGAATGTCTGGAATTTATTGTGATAGTATCTGTTTAACACACAGACAAAGATGTTGAATGTCTAACTGTAACAAACAGGATGTTATCAAGATAAGTTTGGACTTGAAAAAGCCACCAGATTGATGATGAACACAGTTTTTCTTCCCTTTATAAGGCTTTGGTACAGAGTCTGAACAAAATGTAAAACCTGTGTCAAGATGATCAAAGCTTAGTAAGGGATATTCCCCAGATCTAATAGTTCCACATCCTCTTTTTTGTTTTCATTTTCTTTGTAGTGTTGTTTGTTTATAATCGACTCTGGCTTTTCCAAACATGTATGCATAATTATACTAATAATAATACCTTTTTTTTTTTTAAATAAACCCTTCTGCAGGGGCACCCCCAAATATCCCACTAGTTTTCCCAACTTTTACACAAATTCAGAAAAATGGTTTTACATTATCCAATCCCTCCAAATACCTCAGGACAAAACAGGTTCAACATTAACCTACTGTACTCACAGTTGTTAAGAAAATGTTTTACGAGACATTGTTATTTTCCACCTTCCTTTTTTCATTTAATAGGTATAATATTTGTTCTCTGTTCTGGTTGTGTTTTGATTCATTTCTTCGTTTTACCTCTTTTATGTTACAATTAATGGAATAGGTTTAGCGTAACCCTAACCCTAGGGTTCCAAGAAGTGTTACATATTTTAACACAAACAATTTAAATCACAAGAAATATCATACAGCTTTGGAAAGAACTGTTAGCTCACATGTGATTTTTATAAATTCGATATAATAATCCCTCAACATTGATCATTTATGAAATTCATCAAAATGGTTAATGGCAGCAGTTTACAACAGGCTTGAAGAAATCTGATAATAACGGAGTGCATTCCATAGGTTCCAAAATTGACTCTAGACAACAAAACACACCATTATTATGTGCAACAGCTATAAGGTTAAGACAATCCAAAATAATTTCTAATGCAGTCAGAAGAAGAGAATTGCAAGATGAGAAGAAACATACACTTTGGTGCGTAACAAAAACAGCTGTTTTTATCCATCATAGTGATTGTTACTTCCGCCAAGGAGATCATGTTTTTGCCAGCGTTTATCTGTTTGTCTGTTTGTTTGTGTTCAAAATAACTTGAAAAGTTCTGAACGGATTTGTATGAAATTTTCAGGAACTGTTAGAAATGGGACGAGGAACAATATTACATTTTGGTGGAGATCTGGATCACAGTCTGGATCCAGGAATTTTTTAAAGGTTTCTTTATCATTGGGAGATAGGGCATGAGGTCACCTGTACATTCAGTGCCATTGAGTGGAGGAAAGCACAAACACTGCCTTGGTGGAGGTCTGCGCTCTCAGAGTGGTTTTGTAGTTTAATAATGATTTCCAAACCTCATATAGTACAGGAGACTGCTTTGTACATCCTATATTTACTAAATGGATGTCCAAACAGTCATGTTCTGCTTCACATTTCATTTCCAAATACATGGTTTCAGTAACTAATTCTAATACTGTAGATCAGTTCACAGTCCATCTGACTGTTAGATCTGCTTGTGTTACCTTCCCTGATGGACTGCGTTTGCAGAGCAGCAGTGTATTCAGACGTAAGTGAAGTTTATCATTACAATGTATCATGCCTGAACACATACTGACTGAAAATATGGAAATAAGACATTGATCATAAAAAAAGATAATTATCCTATATTATCTATTCATCAAACTGATGCATGTAATTTGTCAAGTAACTTGAGTGTATGTGTGTATGAATGTGTGTATGTGAATGTGTGGTCCCTTGTCCCATGTGGCATACATCCAGTCCCCATACGTCCTTGCATTTGTGCTGTTGTCACCCACGCACTACTATTTTTATCACAGGAGTCATGAGTGTGTGTGCATGTATCTGTGTGTGTGTCAGGGTGTGTCATCAGGTTACAGTGTGTGTAAGTGGACTCCTCTTTGTCCTGGTTGATAATTTTAGACAGACAGCCACTGAAACTTTCAACAGGGGTTTCAGATGCTCTGTGGAACCTTTTCCACTTACAGACACTCACACATTCATTCCCATAATTACTAATTTACAACCAGTCATACTTATCAAGAAGTACAGCTTCTAAAATACACACTTTTTTGTCCTTGGTTTGGAGAAAATGGATGAATTAATCAATTTGTCCCTGACGGATAGTGCAGCACAAATTTTTAAAAATGATCAGTAAAATTAAGACAAATAAAACAGAATACACACATTTAACTATAAAACATGTCAAAATAAGTGATAATGAATGTAGCAGTTCAAAAATGAGTGTTGAGGTTACTGTTTTCTTAGAGGATTTAGTCAAATGATGAATCTCTTGGCCAATTGGACTCTGAAAACAGAAACAGAATGTTGGATCTGGCACTCTGGATGTAACGGATGGGAGCTGCCACACTGAATGGACTATTTTCTTTAACATCTGTTATCAAGCATGAACACACTCTTCTGTTGTGTGCCCATGGTTTTGCTGCAGACTAGGGCTGGACGATAGCGCCAAAATTTTCTATCACAGCGCATGTATTTTTAGTTTGTCTGTCACTGATTTCAGTGCGTCTCCTTTATTTTTAGACTTTCAATCTTTTCAGTTCATCCACACTGAGCTCACTCACTTTATCAAAAGTAAATGTTTTAAAGCAATTTTTTTAGCTGCGCATCATTGATATAATACAGTGACAGGAATACAGAGTATTCACCATAACTGCTAATGCGACACAGACAATCAGAATCAGGGTTATAATAAAAAATAAAATTGACTGTTAAGAAAATAATATGCTGGTAAACCTGAATAATTTATCTTTTACTGTTGTAAATGGAATCGCTTATCTACTTCACTTTTACTGTGGGCAGATAACATGAGAAACAGGGATGCAGAGAAATGGATATGTAGTGTGTAAATGCAATACATTTCTGGGGAAATGGGAGAGGGAGAGTAATAGGGCGAGAGTCATAGACTGAAACATGGAGAGAGAGCTGACTGCTGACTCATCCTTCGACACAACAGCTCTGTCTCTGTCTCTGTCTCTCTCGTCACCCCAAAGTGCTGCTGGCAATCTTTCCTCCAAGCTGTTCCCAGTTCTCTTGTACCAGATTTCTCCAGCTGAACCCACTGAAATGTGGTCTCAGAACATGAATAATTAATTGATGTACTAAATTATACTGAAATCTAGTTCTCTGAGTGATCTTGCCGCTCTGTGGTGAGAGTTGTGTCACCAAAAAGGATGACGGTGCTGATTTTTGCATCAGGCGTGCTATGTGTTGACTTGGTTGGTTGGCAGTGAAATCATTGCTTGTTTGTTCTTTGTTGTTTTTAGAAAAGCGATTTCCCGCTCCGGCCTCCAGCACCTCGGACCACCCCAACCGTCCCTGCCTCCAGCATCCAACGGCCCCAACAAGGACTTACGGACATGTGTGGACTGGACGGTGAGATGTGTAGCTTAAATAATTGAATAGGATTGTGTCTTTGTTCTTTGCTTGTTGTTTTTAAAAATTGTATTTGTATTCATTTATTTGTGCATCACAAACAACAAGAAAAATAAATTATCATGCAAGTAACACCATTGTGCAGGAGAGGATAGAAGCCAAAAAGGTTTATATAAATACCCCCCCAAAAATAACAAGAAAGAAAGCATTATTATTATTATTATTATTATTATTATTATTATTATTATTATTATTATTATTATTATTATTTATAATAATAATAATAATAATAATAATAATAATAATAATAATAATAATAATGATACATTTTATTTATAGGCGCCTTTCTTGGCACTCAAGGTACAGTCAACAATGTGAGTATAAAACAAGCAACATTGAGTAAAAAGTAAAAAAACAGGTAAATATTCAATATAATTAAAATAATACTAAAAGATAAAGTAAAAATCAAATGATATAAAACATAATTTTTTTGTGAATTAGAGTCCTTTTCTGATGCTTTTAAAATAATGATGAAGAAGATGTTGATTGAACTTCAGGATGTAGATTCTTCCAAAGAAGTGGTCCATGATATTTTAGAGAAAACTGACTGACAAGTTTGGTAGTACAGAAGATAAAATTTGCTCCAGTATTGTGTAGGATAACTGTGAATAACAGAAGAAACATAAAAATGTTCTGGAAAACCTTAGGAAGGTCATGAGTTAAGTGAACATATTTGTACATTAAGACACAGGTCTGGTAAACATTCACATTAAAAACTGAGAGAAGTTTTCTCCAGGTTTCCTCCCACCATCCAAAGACATGCACTGATAGGTTAATTGGCTAATCCAAATTGCCCAAAGGTGTGAATGTGAGAGTGATTGTTCGTCTCCATATGTCAGCCCTGTGATGAACTGGCGACTTGTCCAGGGTGTACCCCGCCTTCGCCCTTAAATAGCTGGGATAGGCTCCAAGCGACCCCCATGACCCTAGTGAGGACAAAACCGGTTCAGATGATGAATGAATAAATGAATGAACTGAAAGAAGTTTGAATTTTTGGAAGACAGGAGCAGATGAGTCGTGTCTCTTAGAAAAGCTGATCATTCTTTGAAATGTCATTTTAAATGAACAATTTCATTATCTTATAGGTTTAATTATGCAAATACTTTAAAGAACAAAATCCTTAATATACAGGGAGTATAAAAGTACTTGAACAGGTCCAGATATCACACAATGCAACAGTTGTCCCAGTTTACGTGGTCCTTATTCTGTCTGGCTGAGTCACTGAACGACATTTGGATTTTCAAACCAACAGATTTGTTAGCAGACTGTTTCAACTGCCGTATGTTCATGTGGAAATGGAAAGCACTAATTTTCTTTTGGGTTTTGAGCATTACTGCAAAATGTTTCGATTTGTGAGCAAGGAAATGTGTCGTACCTCGGGGCTTTATGGGATATGACTTTTTCAGGATTTATCTTGCTCGCAGAGTTTAATGGATTTGATTTGCCACAAGCCTCGCGCAGCTTAAGAGCTGTTATGAAAGTGTTTTGCTTTGAAATATAGCAAAAGCTACGGATGCTGAGATAAATGCCAGGACACTATGGAAAGTCCTCAGTAAAATGCCACGGAACAACATTGCTAATAAATAAACCACAATGAAAAGGCACAATAGAAAACTAGTTGGAATTTGTTTTTTATGTCAACCAATACATTTCATTTTGTATTACAGATGTAAGGCTATTTTAACCCACAAACATCTTTAATGTAATATTTGTTTTGTGTCATTCATTGCACCAAATTATAATAACTCTGGGAATATGTGGTCTTGTGATAGAACAAATAAACAATAATAAACCAGAGTTTCTTTCATAAACTTTCTGTTATGTTTGACTTTTTCTAACCAGTATTGCCTGGTCAGGTGCACTCAAAAACCCTTATCTCAACAAGTCCCATTTGTTAACAGGTACAGCTGGGCCTGCTTTTGTTATAATGGCTTTTGTCTCAGGCACAAATTGTCACTGGCAACTTTACAATGGACCTAACAGAAGAAAGGCATGCTTCTATTTTTGTCTGATTCAATAAGAAAAGAATGACTGAGAGAGGGACTTGTTCTACTTAGTATCATCAAAGCAGGAGCATTTTCAATTTGGGCACAAATACAACATTTGAAAGCTTCAGTCTCATTAAAGAAAGCACAAATGTAGCCTACATATCTTATGTAATCGTCTACTTAAGGTCTGAAGGGAGTCTGGAGAACTTTTTTGATGCTTTTGCTTCTGATGGAGTTCTATTTAATTGGTCCACAGTGAGTGAAGTACACATTAATAATGAATATTAAATAAAATGTGCTGTATTATTAATTGAACTAATAGACTAATGTGACCAACCCAGAGCTCCTCTGGCTCTGTCTGCAGGGACACTTCCACCACGTCATCATTGGCCTTTACCTCTCTACATGACGCACATATACACCCATAACCTTATAAAATCATTATAACTAATCCCTCATGAATATACATTACAGGAGTGATTCATGAAAGATTAACAGCATATTTCAAGTGCTAATGAGTCAGATATTGTTCGTCCATGTTGTTCATATTATGAGGACAAAGGACTGGAGTAGGGAAAATGATACCACAAAGGTAAAAGAAGATCTCTTTAGGGCTGAACGGTGCAGACAGACATTTGCATGGTCATAGTAAAAGGTATGGCTGATAAACTTATGCTGCAGAATATTAGCTGTGATTGGACTTGTAGGACAAGCACAGGACAGAAACGTAAGAGAGAGATAAAGCATCTTTTGCCCTGTGTATCCCCAGCTGGTAACTGATCACTATTTATTAGGTAATATCCGTATGGATCACACTGGTCCTGTACTTGTAAATGTATACTCTTATGTCTGTTTGTTATAGGAGGACCCCAGGAAAAGTAGTTGATGTCCTGCATCAGCTAATGGGGATCCTAATAAATAAATAAATAAATAAATACATGTTTCAGTAAGAGCTATTGTAATACAAAATCAAATGCAGCACACCTTCCTTGCTGATTTTTTTAAAAAATATTTTTTAAAAAACATTTAAACAAAATTACACACAAAACCAAACCCAACTAAAACAGAGATGAGGATTGTTGTTTAGTTAATTTCTTCCACCTTTATTTGAAGATCTCTGCCTTATTCCTCAGATAAAAGGTCAGTTTTTCCTTGGGGTCAGTCCATGTAAAATCACCAGATTCTGTCCATCTCTAATTTGTTTCATAACTGGAGAAAATAATGGTATTATTTCCAGTAAACGCCATAGGAAACGTCAGCTTTATATCCTATCTTATATTTTTTAGATGCTGGGGTTTTGAGAATGGGGCATGGTGCTGATTTAACTGCAGACAGTGGCACAGAAAAACACGCTTTGTTAAAGAAGTCATTACTTTTGAACTATTCATGATAGGTGCATGAAAGTTTCAGGACTTACCCTAAGATGCAATGTGTCTTCATTTCTTACTCTATTAAAGAAGATCCAACTGTATATTTGCCAAATTATAGTATACCGAAAACAGCAAAAAATGTAATTTATGCTACTGAGCAATTTTGATGTCTCTTAAATATTGTTTGTTTAAAAATGACTTCATATTTTATGCATATAATAATACAGACATTCTGTCTTTAGTAATTTTTTTTTTTACAGTAGAAGTTGTCATACATAAGCAATTATTTTTGATATTTACTGGCCTATAAATAAGAGAATTTTATTTCTTTTTGAAAAAATCCTTGTGTATTTTCACACAAAACAAAAAGACATGTCTTGCCCATGGTCTGACATGTGGGTGCCCATGGTCTGGGCACCCACGTGCCCAGACCATCCCATTGTTACTATATTGCGAAATGTTTACTTAAATCATGTTTTTCTAGATTTTGTTTCATTTGACCATTAATTGTTGCATGTACTGTATTTCTTCTTGCATTATATCAAGTGGAGTTTGTTGGCCATTCACAGTTGAGCCAGAAAGTTAATTTGCATATACCTTAAATATATATGGTGTGTCCATGTAGTGTAGATGTGTGTTTGCACTTGAATAGGTTGCTCTGGTAGTGCTTTTATTAGCACCTTAAATCAACATACACTTGAAATTGCCCTCCTACTCAGCAGTCACAATTATGTGCTTGACACACCTCTTGACCGCTTTTGTTGTAGAATCTTCATGTGCTTATATTAACAGTGTAATGCGACTGAAAATAATCTGAGAGAGGGATACAGAGGGATAATGTGACAAATTATATTATGATTTGCCTCTTTTTCTCCATCTCTGTGCAGGAGAATGCTGTGAATGGGGATCACCTGTGGATGGAGACGAGTTGTTCAGGAGAGCTCTGTTATCTCGGAGAGGATGCCTGTCTACTAAAGACTGCAGTGAGTAGTAGATGCAAACTAGACCGCATATTATTTTGAAGAAACACTCCATATTTTCAGCTTGTTTGATTGAAGCCTATTATATCTCTTTTTAATGACTTCTGAATGGCGTTTTGATTCTGTTGTTGACAATCTCACACAATAATTGTTGAGCAGAGAAAGACATTCAGTGTTCAGTTTAAGTCTGTGATGATACATCCCACTCACTTAATGTAACTTCAATTCTGTGTGTTCCGTATGTCTAAATGTTGAAATGTAAAAAAAACTCAAAAAACTTGCATATAAGTTACTTTTCTCCATAAACATACACACAGAACAGTCTTTAAAGTGGGGTACATACATAAGGATTTTCTAAATTTGACAAGATTTTTTATTTGTTACAGACCCAACACATGAAGATCAAAAATCAGGCATTGAACAGTTTTGATGGTACTGTGTATAGTGTGATAAAAATAAACAGAGCGCTCCACACACATAACGATTCTGTCCGACCACTGATCTAGATTCTAGTCCTCCAAGCCAGAAATCTAATGTGATCAAATGTGATCTAACAAAAACTAAGAAGAAAAAACATAGCAACAATCAGAAAATGCAACACGTCGTTTCGGTTGTGGTACGACTTGTCAGAGATGTTAAATAGACATCCGTGGGCTTCCCACAACTCCACAAGCTGGCCTTCCATTTCTGAGGTTCACTGAACTTTATGTTTCAGGTCGGCCATGTTTGTTTTTATTTATGCCCGCTTCCTTGTTCCTCAGTCAGCTCGCTTCTTGATTGACTATATTTTGTTCCACATCACATTTCATGGAGTCATGACTTGGGAGTTGTCAGCTTTCGCCACACACATGAAGATTTTTGGTCAATATTTACGATTGTTAGCCCAACCCGTTTCAAATCTGATTCTTCTTTTCTTCTTCTCCTTTCGGCTTTTCCCTTCAGTGGTCGCCACAGCGAATCAGTCACCTCCATCTAACCCTGTTTTCTACATCCTCTTCTCTCACACCAACTCCCTTCATGTCCTCTTTCACTCCATCCATAAACCTCCTCTTTGGTCTTC
>JAQQZY010000005.1:22026542-22037254 GCA_030068375.1 Ostorhinchus rueppellii
GTATCCCTCTTCCAACACACCTGATTCAAATGATAAGCCTATCATCAAGTTCTGCAGAAGCCTGATAATGACTGTCAGGTGTGCTGGAGGAGGGAAACGTCTAAAACATGCAGGATACCGGCCCTCAAGGACCAGGATTGGACACCCCTGCTCTAGACCAAACAACATCGCTGGTCTCACCACAGTTTTGTATACACGTTTTGAAGCCGATTACCTGGACAAATTCAATCTTAACACACCTCAGACCACAGGATATACTTATAGGATAATCTTATAAGACATAAAATAATCTGGTGTTTGCTGTCCTTGGTCGTTAAGGGGGAAAATCAGGACAAAAACAGCCCGATTATCTTTGTGTGTACCCTGCTTTAGGTTCAGAGAAATTTGATTGAGCACTGTGATCTTGAAAGGACAGCCTGACTACAGTGGAATCCCATACTGCTTTGACGAGTCATGGTTGACATGAATAAGCACATTCCTACCTGCACTTGGTTTGATATGGATGAGTCAGTCATCGAGGAAAGACCTGGCAGTCAGGAGGATGCAGGCGTTTAAGCTCAGTCAGCACTGAGAGTAGTGCAATATTGCAAAATACATTTGCAAGCTCTATTTACCATTTCTCAAAGTAATTTAATGCAGCTTGCAATGCCAGGGTCATTTGATCAGTGAGGAAGCTACTGTATGTTAATAGTGTCTACTAAGAAGAGTCTTCATCAGGACGTGGAAGCTCCCTCTTCTGATTCAAAATATGTTGGCCTATGACTTATCTGGTTTTTGTTATGACACATTATATTATGCGTGAGTTTCACTAAATATTTAAAACTTTTACCAATCGTAAGTGGCCATTATTATGCTTTATCTGACCCAACCTTGTATTAGCAACTAATTTTTTCTTACCGTTTTAATCAGGTGCTGCACTCACCATACTTTTCCTTCATAAAAAGCTGGTATAAGATTGATTAAAAAAACAACAACTTATAAACATGTTATGTTTGACATGAAAGGCTAATGAAAGGGACTACAGGCTAAAACCATGACTCTGCGATTACATGAACCCTCAATGCAAGTGAAGATGATTTTTATGGGCTTACAAATATAACCTTAGCAACAAAACAGCTATCATTTGGTAAACATGTTCCCCTAGTAATGATTTTGTCATTTAAGATGCATCATTCCCTGTATTTTAGCGGTCAAAGCACCTTGTGTAACAGCTTCTACATCCCTAAATGTGATGTGTGCCTTTTGATGGGGGCGTGAGAACATTGACCAATGAGATAATAGATGAAAAGGCATTTTTTAATATCAGTGTCACTTTTGTGTACTGTGACATTGAAGTGTTAAACCAATTGCTGGAGGTGAAACCCTTCCATTATTTGTTGTCATATTATTATCTATAATGAGTAGCTTGCTGTAAGAGTAAGGGCATAAAACGAATAATATTTATGGAAGGCAAACAGCATGATTACCTCAGAGAGGACTCCACCACATCGCACGTTTATATTTTGTCATTGCCAGGCTCATAAATGGGATATGTGTTCTTCTCTGCTCATTCAGCATACTGCCAGTAGGACTTTACCAATGCTAAGTTATGTATTCAGGCTGTGTAAAGTTGTAGATCAGTCTTTGTAGACAACGGTGTGAGCAATGCTGTTACTCACACAGGCAGGAAAAATGTTATCCAGTTCATTTAATGACAGCATAATTTCTTGCTTCAGTTGGAGTCACAACAGACACATTAAAACATTAAAAACTGTAGAATGTCAAGGTGTCTGTTTTCATACCTGGAGTGTTATTGTACTGTTAATGCACCCCATAAAAAGGCTGTTAAACTCAATGGGAAGAGCTGTGTGTATGTGTGTATGCTTTATTCTTCTCAGTGCTTGTGTTTGTTAGTTGTGTTGTTGTGTACTGTGTCTCACCTCCCTCTGTGCTGTGCGTCTGTTTCTCCTTTAAGAAGTCAGCCCCCAGGAGGAAATGTGCAGCCTGTAAGATTGTTGTTCACACCGGCTGTATAGAGCAACTAGAAAAGGTATGACACACGCAGACTGTTAATCCATAATACTTTCCATTGTAGACTTGCCACACATACTGTTGTTTGGGAGGATTTCATTTGTAAAGCCTAAAGGTCATTTTCTGGGTTATTTGTTAGAATTGTGTTTCCTGTCACAGTGTGTTGTTCGGTTCTGCTGAGCACAATTAGGCATAAATGAACAAAGGCAGCTTATCAGGACACATGAATGTTGGCCGCCAATGGATTTTCTTAAAATGAATATCTGGCTCCTCTGTTGCAGACTGTTGTGTTCCTCCCAAGGGATACCTCTCACTGTATTAAAACCAACTTCAGAAGACAGTTAAGCTTGTATATGCATTCACCACAGGTTATGATGAAATACTTTAATATTAGGAGTTATGATGGTCTCAGTGTTTTTACACCTTAAAGGATTTAAAGAATGGATTTCAACATTAAATCTCAAACTAGTTAGAACAAGTGGTACCAGGCACAACAAACCCTGCTGCTCACACATATTGTAGGTCATTGTGGCATGGATCCAGCTGATGTCATCATGTATATGTGTGTGCTGAGGTCAGCATATGAATTGCCTTGATATATGTGCCAAGTTTGAAGTAAATTGAAACAAAATGGATACTTTTATAGACATTTCGCACAATCTAAATAAATGGGAGAAGAAATAAGATATAAAAAAAAAATCACAAAAAATTGAGACTTTGACCCACTTTTCCCAAAATGTAACCACATATATTCTGGGTCACTGGCGATCTATAAACCCAATTTAATATGAATTCAACCAAACGTTTTGCTGCTACTGTGTTAAACAAACAAACCGAACAAAAAACAATACTCCTTGCCTCCCCTTTGGGGGGCAGGGTAAATATTATGTAATCTATTAGTGCAATGTAATGTATATGTAGACACACTGTTTAATTGGCCATATTGATTAATCTTTATAAACTATACAAACTATCACTTTCAGCAAATATATGGCATGTCCACACTAATGGAGATGTTTCGCAAAATGGGTATTTTTCTGTACCTTGGTATCTTGTCCACTCAAAATCCATGTTTTAGGTCATACAAAACAGAGATTTATTAAAAAAAAAAAACACCAAAAAAAACATTTTCTAAAGTGAAGATTTTTGAAACCACTGTGTGTTCAGGGAAAATGAAGAGATTGGAAAAGGATGGTATCACACCCTGTTGCATGTGCATGTCTGATCTTTCATTATTGTTTTCTGTAAAGGACCTGTAACATTAAATCCAAGTGTATAAATCCGTGTATGGCATGCAGTAAATCGAGGTCAGCACAGATACGTTTGGGACCAGACCGGCATTATAGACAAATCCACATCATGTAAAGAATACACTTGAACAACTGCCCAGTAGTATCCATGTTATCTGCAGCTTTAAGTCCAACAGAAACAATGGTTTGTTTTATTTTTGTCTCATCCTGTGGAAATACTTTGTAAGGCTTTATCAGCTACTTTCGGTTTGATTTTCACTACATTTATTTACTCATTTATCTATTATGTTAACTTGTCGTGAGTCCCTAAAGCTCCAAAAGATGATATGTTTTATCTTCTTGCACAAGATAGTTAACTTACTGGTACAAAACAATAATTTACACACATAAATAAATACGTTTCTAGCTGCAGGAATAAACAATATGCTGAAAGGCTGATTAAAACTCTTGTTAATCAAGTCATTTATACTTTTCCATATCACCATACCTAATTTTAATAATAAATCTAGCTGATATGTATGAATATGGCTGAATATAATATGGCACTGGTAACAGAGTTTAATAATCTTTCTCTTAATTCCTCTCTCCCTGTTTTCCTTTCTTTAGATCAACTTCCGGTGTAAGCCAACTTTCAGAGAGGGAGGCTCCCGGTGTCTCCGAGATGTAAGTGTGTGTGTAACTGTATGTACATAATATACAGAATATTTGAGAGAACGTTTGTTTCTCGTGTATGGAAAATGCTAGTCTGTTTAGCCTCTCTCTCTCTGACAGCAGAACATACTGAGGCATCATTGGGTTCACAGACGAAGACAGGAGGGGAAATGTAAACAGTGTGGAAAGGTAAGTACACACAAACAAACAGTCTCTCTAAATTTATACATGATATTTATTATATTTTGAACTAATTCTGTGTTTTTCCCTCTGTGTGTCTGCAGAGTTTTCAGCAAAAGTTCTTTCACAGTAAAGAAATCATTGCTATCAGCTGTTCTTGGTGTAAACAGGCTGTAAGTAGTTTGGTTTCTGCCCAGATTGTCTGAGGCCACATCAACAGACAGATTTGTGTAAAAAGAGGATTATGTTTTTGAAGCCTTATATGCTGCTATACTGTTAATGCCATTTCATTTATTTATTTATTTATTTATGGTTAACTATTTTTATGGTTTTTGTGATATTTTGTCATGTGCAGTTCTTTTTCTGCCCTGAAACTAAAAGACTAACCACACCCATACTACAAAAATAGGTGCAATTCTGTGAGCAATCCATAAATCACTATGAACTGTTATTGTTTGAAGTCCTTTCTATGACAGTAAAAGACCTTGTGAAAACTGTGCAAAATGGATTCAGCTGTTTAAGCAGACTTAGCAGGATCTTGTCCCTGGAAAGACATGTGGAGACTGTTTTTTCTAATATTTGAGTAAAAGAAAGGTGCAAGTTGACATATTAAAGCATACACACTTTAAACTTCATGTATGTAGATGGGACAATGCTTTTGTCATTTGAATGAAATAATATCCAAGATCAAATCAGAACCACTATCCATATGCAATTTTGATAAAACTGGTCTACATTTTTTTTTTTTTTTTTAATAATCTGCTTCAGAGGCTAAATCTGCTTAATCTTACATACTTTAATATGATGAATTGGAAATCAAATGACAAAAGTGCTGGTTAGTTGATGTTTTCATTGTGTGATGTAAGTTTAATTACATAGTTTATGTGCATTTCGTCATTAAATCTTCCACTTGAAAGAACGTGAAAGGTGGATGTATTGTAATGTTTCTTTTTTAGTGACTCAAACTTGGTAAAGTTTCACTGCTTTTATTCTGGAGGCATTTTACATGCATATTAGTAATAAATAATTCTTATAGAGGGGTGTTTCTGTTGCAGTTCCACAACAAAGTGACGTGTTTCATGCTGCACCAGATTGAGGAGCCTTGCTCACTGGGAGCCCATGCCGGAGTCATTGTACCACCCTCCTGGATCATCAAAGTCAGGAAACCGCAGGTGCACACACACACATCCTTATTACAGAGCTCTCCATCAGTCAGTCCACTGCGTAATAAAGTTCACTTGCTGACATTTTGTGACAGTAATGAGTAATGACTTTGTGAGATCTAAATTTAAAACCCTAAAAGAAGGCATGTGTCAAAAACTATGTGCATGTCTGCTTTTGTTGATGTCTGTGTGTTTTGATGTGATACGAGCTGACACATGTCTGATTTGTCCGGAGAACCCTGGTTTATGTCTCGTCATCTGAGGCCCACACACGCGTACAGACAAAGTGACTTACACGTACAGACACACACATCCCTGAGTCACATCACATGCTTCATTGCACTTTTAATTACCATCACAAGGGACATGGTGACAGTGAACTAACCACTGAACTCTGTATGTGTGTGTGTGTACCCTAGAGCTCACTTAAGAACTCTGCCAGGAGAAAAAAACGGACATCTTTCAAACGAAGGACGAGCAAGAAGGGACTGGATGTAAGTAGTGCTGTAAGACATTAAGAAAGACTGTGTGAGTAGTTATATTAATGAAGTTTCCGTAGTAAATATCTTTTTTTTTGCCTCTCATTTGGCAGCCCCTCAGAGATGTGTCATTTTCTGAAATTTGTTCCTTTGTTCAAAACACAATAGACAATTTGTGACTGGTTTTATGATTGGAATAAAAAAAATACCATTGAAAAGTTTTGCAATTCTTTGTTCTATTTTGACACTGCCACCTACATAATTAAAATGTACATCAGTAGAATTATATTCATCAAACTGGCTGTGTTTCTATTTCTGTGCCATATTTTTGATGTGTGCACAAAACAACAGCACTGTAGCATTTCTCTTTGTTTCTGTAGGAGTCCAAATGGCGTCCGTTTATGTTGAAGCCTCTTCCTTCTCCTCTCATGAAACCCATTTTGGTTTTTGTCAATCCCAAGAGTGGGGGCAACCAGGTCAGGAAATATTTTGATTTATTTTACTTTTGCATACCCAGAAGCAATCTCTGATTTCCTGTACATACGAGAGTAAGTGTAGGCAGTAATTTAAAAATGTGTTGATACATAGGGTGCCAAGGTGTTACAGATGTTCATGTGGATCTTGAACCCCCGACAAGTCTTTGACCTTTCACAGGGTGGGCTCCGAGAGGCGTAAGTACCCCATCTATGGATGATTTACTTCCATTGAAAAATAGTGCTTTGTACTGATTTTGGTTAACGTGAGTGTGGCTTGCCTCCTTTCATGTCTGTAATCAATATTATTATTATTATTATTATTATTATTATTATTATTATTATTATTATTATTATTATTATTACTAATAATATTAGATTTTTTCTACATCTGTTAAAATCTTGATTACACATCACATTATTGATATTGATTCATGATCCACAATCAAATAAAAAATGCTGTCATTTAGTTGAACACTTGCTAATTGGTTGATCAGTGTTTCATGAATCTTGGGCCAGTTATTCAAACTCAGAGCCAATCAGTGCTGCTTTGTTCTTTTATTCTCTCAACAAATGATTAGGTTGGAGTTATACAGGAAGGTGCCAAATCTGAGGATTCTTGCCTGTGGAGGAGATGGCACGGTGAGACCATTCTGTTCATGTTGGACTGCTTTTTATGCTGTATTGAATTATGCTTTTTCGCAGTGTAATTACTGTTTATGTCCCACCATAGGTGGGGTGGATCCTGTCTGCTCTAGATGAGCTACAGATGAACCCACAGCCTCCTGTCGCTGTTCTTCCTCTGGGAACAGGAAATGACCTCGCCAGGACGCTCAACTGGGGTGGGGTGAGTTCCTAGCCTTGACTTCTACTGTAGAGATCACAGAGAGGAGCAGGACATTATAGTATGTCAGTGTAATAACGTAAATGTCCAGGAATAACTTAAAAAATAGCCTGATATGGTTAGTTTTGTTTTGTGTGAATCTAAAATAAATTACACTTACAGGATCCAGAGAATGGACCTCAAATTGAACTGGCATCTTTTATAAATTTTAACATTTTTTGTGCATATCCAGTCTTTAGCCACTCATACGTAGTTAGTGATGTTCATACTGCTCTTTCATCCAAGTAATGGGAAAACGACTTTTTTTGTGCCAATGATGCTCTTACCTGAAATCCTCTCCTGTCCTCAAATAAAGGATGTAATAAAAACATGTTTTCCACTTTATGAATAAAACATTAGATGAAAGAGGGTTATTGCTACAGGAAATTGGAAAAATAATAAAAAATTTAAACACAGCACAAACATAAAAAAAAAGTGAATGAAAATGAATGTATGTACATTATATAAATAATATGTAAGCATAAGCAATCCAGACGTTACCTATCTGACACCTCGAGGTGCTACAGAGACACAGGTGGTCGGCAATATGTTTTATTTCTGTGCTTCTTATCCTCTAAGCTCTGACATGTCTGCTGTCGTCAGAGTGCTACACATTTAATTAAAATGACACAGCTGTTGTCATGGCACAAGTTTTGTTCAGTTACTTTTGTTTGTTCTACGTTAATGCTGTATGTAACATTTTTCTTTATTATTATTATTATTATTATATATAGGGATGCACTGATGTATTGCCTGACTGTTGGTATCTGATATTTGCTGATATTGTCATATAAGATATCAGATATATAAATCTGTGTTCATTCATAGATAATTTGATGGAGGCCTGAAAGACTTTTAAATAGTAGCTAGTTTTATATTTATAATGAAGATTTGTTTCTTAAGGGGGGTAAATAACACAAGAAATACAAAAACTAACATTAGTTTGTGTATCAAGTATTGGTCAGAATGTTATTTTACATATTGTGAGAAGGGAGAGACATTATTTTTCCATTTGGTATTGCATCTTTTGTATGTGTCTACCAGACCACAATGACCAGCCAGTATCTATTCATGACTGCTATCATCTGAGCTCTTAACACCGATGAGCTTTCTGCCCGAGTCGTGTTTTCTCTTTTTGTAAAGAATGAGCTGTAGAGCATTTACAGAAGTAAAATATAATGCATCGTCCTTCTTTATTAAGGCTCTTTATGGTCTTGGAGTTTGTTACTAAAGCAGGGTGAAGTGCTGAACCATCAAAAATCTGCCTATTGACACACACATATTGCGTAACTTCAATAGAAGACAAGACCTTTTCATGCACCCACGTTCCTCCATTATGCTTTTCTTTACAGCACTTATGTGGGCTCCAAGCAGTGATAGTAGATCGACCATCTCACTGAATCACTTTTGACTCTTGAATCAAATTCTGTGTTACTAAATCTCTGAAACTACCAAAATTACTTAGAAATTACTAAATTATTCAAATGTATCATAAAATATATATTTTTCCTTACACATCATACATTAATCACTTTGAGAAATTTGTTTTCACAACTGGTTTAATCAGTTTTTGAGGGGCATTTTAATTAATTAATGTTGCAGGCTTTAAATTATGCATCATCAAGCTACTGTAATACTTTATGAACTTATCCCCATGAGACAAAAACACTGATGCAGTTTCTTATCTTGGGCCTTAACTTCCGCATGACAGAAATATTCTAACAATAGAGAAGGAACAGCTTTCTTCATCAGTGAGGATGTGGACCCAAAATTATTCATTATCATCTGACCAAAAGGAGAAAAACAGTGATTTAATATTCCTACAGGTATTGTCGGGTATTATACGATTCCTGTTGTGAATAACAGACTGAAAATAGATGAAGTCATTTTGGAAGATTCTTGTCAGGCATTGCTGAAAACTTCCTGACACATACAGAGAGATAGATGCTTTGAACTAAGATAAGACGGAGTGAAAAGTCTTATCTACCATGTATGTAATCAGTGTAATTAGGATGTCTTTTTGTCCTCTGTCACTAGCGTTTTCAGTCTTTCTCCTCTCCTCTCCTCTCCTCTCCTCTCCTCTCCTCTCCTCTCCTCTCCTCTCCTCTCCTCTCCTCTCCTCTCCTTCTGTGACTGTGAATGTGCCTGTGACTTGCTGTGTCAGTGTCAACTCTACAGTGTCAGTGTTAGAGGTCCTTGATGAGCGCTACTATTATCAGATTGTCTTTACACAGTGCTGTCTTTTGTGCACTCATTTCCTGACTCTGTTCAGCAAGAGAAACAAAAAACAGAGGAAAAGACAGCAGAGGAGCTGGCAACATTAAAACAAAGACAAAATATTGTAGATGAGAGAGACCTGACCTGAATAGCAACTGTGATAGAGGACAGAAGGGAAGAATAGGAGGCAAGTCAGAAATGAATTGATGATCAAAAAAAGTGGCAAAGTGTGACAAAAGGAGGAGAAGTGTATGTGTTAAATCTTTCGAAGTGTGTTGATGTGGCAGGCTTTGAACTTTCTTTGCTCTTAATTGGTCATGTTGTAGATGATGCGGCCTCAGTGATTTCCTAATCAGTACATGTTCTTGCTCTTTGTTAACATTAGTCTCTGTGTTCTGTGTCAGACACTTGTTAGGGAGTAGGTTAGGAGTAGTTTTCACCTTACAAACACAAAAGTTCAAGTGCTGGCTTGTTTATGTTATATAACATCCCAGTTCTCTCTCTGCAGGGTTACACAGATGAGCCTGTGTCTAAGGTTTTATGTCATGTGGAGGATGGGTCAGTGGTGCAGCTGGACAGATGGAATCTTCTGGTGGAGAAGAGCGCCTCACAGCCAGAGGAGGGCACGCAGAAGGTCTGAAATCAGCCAAGACTCAGTGTGCATGTTTGGTGTGTGTGTTTGTATACTTATTGTCAAATCTTTTAGAACTCCTTCTTTTTTTTCCCTGAAGGATATACCTGTACTGTAAACTGTAATATAGTTCGTTAACTTTGCTAATGATAAAACATTATGGGAGCGATTTACATCTTCCTGCAGTGGAATATTGTCCACACTAAGCTTAAGATGGTGTAGTGACAAAGTCTGTTCTCGCACTGCTTTTATACAGACACAGTGTTTGTAAGTAATAAGTAGAGTAGTCCTTGAGGCATCTGAGACTCACTTTAGTTCCATTTCTGCAATAAAACTCTGAAATGTAGCAAAGTCAGATGATAGACATTACTGAACTACAAGAAGTTGTTTATTGAGAAAGGTAATACATTTAATAAGCCGTTATAAGAAAGACGTTTCTTTTTGATTTGGACTGCTTGTGTTACCGTCTATTAATGACATTGTAGGGACAATAGACATTTACATAATCAAACTAACCTTCAATCAGGACTAACATTGTGTCTGTGCTCCAACAAGTTCACATTCATTTAAAGGGAGAGTCAACTTTCTACCACAGATGGACCAATTCATCAGTATGGTGTAAATACTACATAATTATTTCAGCAGATTTTGGCTCCAATAATGTCAATAATGTCCGGTAACTAATGTTAGGGTTCTCCACTCCTCAAATATATCACCATTTTTCCTTGTCCAATCTGTGTCGTATCTATCTATCTATCTATCTATCTATCTATAT
>JAQQZY010000005.1:22052206-22074686 GCA_030068375.1 Ostorhinchus rueppellii
GCCCTGCCCCCCCCCCCCCCCCCCCCCCCACCCACACACATACACACACACACACCACCACCACCACCACCACCAAGCAAGGGGTATTTTTTTTTCTTTGTTTGTTAACTCTAGCAGCAAAACTGTTGGTTGAATTCTTACCAAATGTGGTTTATAGATTGCTAGTGACCCAGTGGGAGAAGTGTCAAAATTATAGTTTTTTGTTTTTGTTTTTGTTTTTTTTAATGAATTTTTTAAATCTTTTTTTTTTCCCCCATGTTCTCATAATGGGCAAAATATCAAATGTCTGTAGCAGCAAAACTATTGGTTGAATTCATCCAAAAATGGGTTTATAGAATGCCAGTGACCCAGAATGGATCTCACTACATTTTAGGAACAGTAAGTCCAAGTAAAACAAAAAAGTTTTAAAATCTTCCCATTTACTTGAAATGGGTGGACTATGTGTAAAGGGTGTGGTTTGTTGTGCCTGGCACCCCTTGTTTTTTGATCGTGCCAGGTGGAGTTTAATGACCTTATTGCACAACAATAATGGACTCATGACTGGAAACTCTACACATAAATAGATATGCTGCATATGTTCTGTTACACAACCTATTTTACAGCATCTGTCTCAACAAACATGCATTACACATTTTTTTCATTGTTGAACTTTTATCTTTGTGCACTGTTACACAGTTATATTATTGTATTGAAAACGGTGATATTCCAGTTTTGATTTCTTGGTTTCAGTTCAGGCTGCATATACGAAAAGAAATCAGGAAAAAAACCATAAAGATTCAGTCAAACTAAATGCGCACAACACAACTCGTACATTTATGCATAAAGCAGTTAGAAAAGTAGCCTGTCAGTCCTGTTACCAGGTATTTCATGTGGCTGTTGAGAACATGTTGATGACTAAAAAAACCCGCTTCAAGGAAGTACTGCAAACATGTGTTCATTTAGAACCAGACCGAGTACCGTACATCTGCAGGATCTTGTTATGTTGTTATCACACACAATGCTTCACCTTGATTAACTTCAACTATTTTTAGTGTTTACTATTACACACAAACGTTTTGCAAAGTCACTGCAGGTCTTGAGTCATCTGCAGTTTGATATTAGTTCAACATACCGGACAGTGTTTTATGAGTATCGTCGTTTGTTTGGTTTCAAATCTGTACTGGAAAAAGCTTTACTTACATGAGGTCTGCCTTTTTGTATTTTATTTACAGCACTACTGACAGCTGCCAGCTCTGGGGATCTGTCTATGGTAATGAGTTCTCTGTGTGCAGTTCACACAACTTTGAGATGAACTTTACAGCTTCTTGCTTTGACTTTGTACTTTGAACATATGAAAGTAGGAGCATGAGTCAACTTTATATCACTATTTAACAGAGTAGTGATGGAAGAAAAGTGTTGATATGTATTAAAGAAGAAAAACCGAGCAGCGATGTCCAAAACCTCATTACACAGGAGGTTTGTCCATCTGTTATTCAAAACCTCATTACAGATGAGGTTCAGACATCACTGCTCTGTTTTTCAAAATTAGTATTCAACAGCTTTGAGCAGATGTAGGATTCAGCCACACATGTGAAAGCAACCATTTTAACCTTTAAGTCTCAAGTAAGTCCTAAGTTTCTGTGGTAAAAATCAAGTTGGAACCCAGGTAAAAGCAGAGGAAAAGTTAGTTCATTATTCAGGTCAAACAAGTGACAGGTTAAGTCATATGAACTTCTGAATACCAGTCCTGCATTAAAGTATAGACCTAAAAGTCTACATAATTCACAAAAATAAATATTGAATTAAAAGTAAAATAAACAGAATGGTCACCTAAAACATTTATAAATATTTCTGACAGTGGTGGAATCTAAGTAACTCTTCTTTACTGCAGTTCTGTGGACTAATTTGAGGCCTTTATACTTTGCAACAGCAGAAAAATGATCCCAAAAATGTCACAGTAAAACACTGACAGGGACCATTTCACCTTGACTTTTCACACCAACTACATTTAACTTACATACTTCATATATAGCTATCTTTTAATGAAAGTTTGTATTACAGCGCTTCTACTTGTACTAGTGTTACTTTTAATTGAGTAACTAACTTGAAAACTTCTTCCACCACTGCTGTGATTACAATAACATCAAATACATTTTCAACTAGAAAAGCACTCAGAGAGCGCAGACTTCCACCTAGGTAGTGTTTGTACTTTTGTTTTATTTTTTAAGGTAGTGTTTGTACTTTCCTCCACTAGATGGCGCTGAATGACCTCATATGCAGATCTGTGCCACCATGCCCTATCTTGCAATGATAAAGAATCCTTTAAAAATTCCTGGATCCAGACGGTGATCTGGATCGCCTCCAAAATTTAATCATCTCTTCCTTGACCCAGAGTGGACATATCCTGAAAATTAAATAAAAAATCCATCCATAACTTTTTGAGTTATGTTGCTAACGAACAAACAAACCCTGGCAAAAACATAGCCTCCTTGGCAGAGGTTACTATTGTGTTAAATATTAATATTTATATTTGACTTAATGATACATGAGTATCATATGTGACCTCTCAATGTGCGTCTGAAGAGGAGGACTTATCAGATTATCTGCCATAACTCTTAAATTAAGTTGCATCAGGTAAATAGTACGTCAGACCTTCAGTCAAGCAAACATCATGTCTTAAAAATGCAGTTTAAGTCATGTGACTCGAGTCAGTGCCTCTGGCTTTGAGACCAGTCTAAGTACAAACACTCCAGCGTCTGCCGTTGTTGTGATTTACTGTGTTTGTAAGCTGAAGCTGCGAATGAGAGCGTAAATGTTTTAGCAGATATAAATCTGTTACATGTTTTATCTTTGCCATCCTCTTCCAGCTGACGGAGTGTGTGCGTCATGGTGTTAGCTTGTTGGTCAGAGACTCTGGTGGTTGCTCAGTACTACACGTAGCTGCTCAGAACGGACATGCAGATCTGGTTAGCTACATCCTGCAACAGGGTGAGCATGTGCATGAAGCTGACATTACAGTGTGTGTAACTGTGTGTTGAAATGATGCATACAGGACTTTAATAGCTTGAGTTTTGATTTGTATTTAACTAATAAATCACTGTCAGTCCTGTTTGGGTCTTCCCACTGGGCCTGCATACTTTCTGATTTAATGGGCAAACTACCAAATAAATTCACAAGTTATAAGACATTTTAGTGTGACTTTATCTGCATTTCTAAATGGAGATACTGACAGACTGCACCCTGATGCACTTTGTTTCCTGTAATTGCTTCTTCTGTTTCTTCCTCAGGCTCCAAAGTGCTTCTGGATTTAACAGACAGAGAGAAGTAAGTTTGATATGTTCAGTATTGTTTTTCCTCTTAGGATGTGTGGAAGAACACACTGTATGCATGAGATGTTTACATTTTATTGGATTATTGTTGTAAATCACATACCCTGAGAGTAAGGGACTTACCAACTGCCCCTTCTTATCTACTTCATGGCTATTAGTTACAGCTGACTCTTTTCTGTCTCAGCATGGCCTTTTATGGTTTATGATTGCTATCACATTTCGTAATAGGTTAGGGATTTTTTTCCCACAGATATTAATGGGTGTGTGTGATTTCTGTGTGCAGAGGAGACACTGCCTTGCACAAAGCAGCCTCAGGAAAGCAGCATGCAGTGTGTCGACTGCTGGTGGAGGCTGGGGCGTCACTTGAGAAGACCAACTTCCAGGTAAAAACCATCTCTTCCTCCAAGTCCCTCTGATGACTCATATCACACAAGACAAGCAACAGCATGGCATATGAGTAAGCCACAGAGAACACACAGGAGGTGGAGCTATGATCGAAACCGGTCCTTTATAATAAAACAATCAAGACAAACTGTAAGATTAAAACTGGATTTTGTGCACAACATTCATATGAACACTGACTGGCCTGTTTCGTTTATAAGACATACTTAATAATTCAAAATGGTAAACATGAAACTACTGTAGCAGTTACATTTGTCCTAATGAACTTTTAGTCTAGTTTGTTAACAGTTGTAACAGTGAAAGGGATAGGGGCCAAATATGACATAATACATTTTAAAACCATGAAACTTGGTATAGTCTTATAGTTTAGGGTCATAAATGGAGCTACCATGATTATTTGAGACAACATCTTGAGATACAATAATTTTTAGAAAAACATAACTTTGACCTTTGACCTAGATCAGCCAAAATGTTATCATGTACATCCACAGACAATAAATCCGGCTGATTTGTCCATAATTCTGTTCATTAGACTGCTAACAGACATTATTGATAGGTACTGTAATTGTTTTGTCATCTGTCTGTCCATTCAACAATGTAATCGCATTATCTGAAGAATGCATTGACATATCTGCACCAAATTTATACTGTGGATGCATGTTGGCATGGAGCAGATGCCTACTGAAAATAGCTGACCTTGATCCACTTTTTCAAGGTCAAATGGTGACATGTCCTTTCAAAACATAATGTCATTAGCTGAAGAATGCATTGAGATTTCTGCACCAAATTCACACAAAGACAATCTAATGTAAATTATAGGTCAGTAACTTTCAACAGAATCTTACACTATTATTTGGCAGAGGGGCATTGAAAGTGTGCAACACATTATGTTTTGCTTTAGTTATAGTGATGTGAACCAGGTTCCACAGAAACGCTTCTCCTCCTGTGTTTTCATGGTTGACCTCATTATCATTTAGGGCTGTGTATTGGCAAGAATCTGTTGATATGATACAAATCACAACACTAGGATCAAGATATGAAATATCATGATATATCCCGATACTGTTAAAAGGGCTTTTTTTTGGTTTGTTTGTTTCTCTTTTAAAAATGATTGTTTCCTTGAAGAATTGAATTACACCTGAAATATGCACAAATACTAAACAGATTTTTATTTTATCACAACAGGATCAGATGCTACATCACACAATGTTCCTGTGTTAAAACTTAAATTATGTTTTACAGTCATTACGGTTTAAGATCCTACTCAAATGTTCATATTCTATTAGTTCATAACATTATTTTTGTGCGATCCCAACAAAGGAACAGTAAAAAGTGCTTTTAGGATGCTTCAAATAACCAACAGCATTAAATAATAAATATAATATAAATAATAAAGAAAAACAACAAACAAAAGTGAACTTCTGCTGTATCTGCATTTGAATAAATATTTAAAAATATCGATACACTACTTTTTAATAAAGATACAGTATTGCGAAATAATATATTACAGCTCCAATATTTCCTAACACCCCTATTATCATTCATACACAATACCAGTTACAGCTGCTGTGGCCATCATGAGGTGATTCTAATCAATTAGTCTCATGCTTTTATGAAAATGTAAACGTTATTGTCATATCTCACCTGTATGACAACTCTGAGTTGTTTGTCTGTTTTATTGTGTCAGGGGAAAACCCCAGCAGACCAAGCTGAAGGAGACTCGGAGCTGGCCACCTACCTGAGCACCCAACAGCACACTTCCTCTACGCCCCATGAAGACCTGGAGACGGCTGTGTGAGACGCACCCCCCCCCCCCCACTCCCACTCACTCTGTCTCTGTGGACTCTGCACACCCTCGCAGTGGAGAAGAAACTGGGAGCAAATCCTTTTTAAAAAGAACCAGTCTTTCCAGACAAACCAGAGGAGGGAACTGCCTGAGCTCACAGCAGCCCCACAGTGGAGAAATGTTTTATCGGTCAACTATTTATTTGTATTTATTTATTCATATTCTATTTATTGGTTGTAATGATTGACTGAGTGGTTGATTGTTGGACTGGTCACAGTTCAGGATGCAAGTGCACTAAGACTGGTTGAGTCACTTGTCATTCAGTGGAGCTGAATTCATGACAACATGTTGTTCTCACATTGTAAGGGATTTGTTTTGATCGCACATCGGATTTTAACAAACTAATAGACTTTTACGGTGGTTGGTTTTGAAAGAAGTTATTTCTGTTGAAAGTTAAGTCATTTCACTGCGTATGGACATAGTAAAAGTATATATGCTACCCCATAAAACCTGCGTGCCAAAGACATTGCACTGATGTAGTGTCATATCTTGTCCTCACTTTTAATAATGTTACCAGCATCTTATTGGTTGTTTTTTTTTATTTTCTGATTATCTACAAAAGTTATTTTTGAGCCTGTGTGATTATACTGTATGAAATCTGTCACTTATCATTTATTGTCCACATTATATGAACGCTGGAGCTGCGATAAGTACAGAAACTGCACATAAAAACACACAATATACCATAAAACAACCATGACTGATGGTCAAACATCCTCAAAACCTGAAACTAAGAAAAGTATAAGCCACACAAAAATGTGATAATGAATTCTAAAATTGATACTTGATATTTATCTACTCTTCTGTTTTATTGCTAAAAAAAAACAAAACAAAAAACTTCAAATTGTTAGAAATAGTGGTTTCGATGTTAATTTATATCATTATATAAATAAAAAGTTGAAAGTATGATTCTGATACACAGGATAAAAATAGGCTTAAAAATGTCCAGCAGTAGTTAAATATACCCCTTAATATCTATTTTATACTTTTAAAATGTAGTGATAACTCTTGTTAATACCCAGTCCAAATGATATTTACATGATTATTATGGCCAAATGATGGCGTCAGTAAAGTGCAGTACGTGACTCCCAACTGCAGGATGTAAATACATAATTCCTCCATTTAACACAATTTAATTCTCACCTCTGAAGTAAAGTTCAGACCATCACAGTTCAATTAAACATTCCATTGAAAACATCCTCACTTGCAAGACAAATAGTTTGAGCAGTTTAGAACCAATATAATGGCCTTTAAACTGTATTTCGTCAAACTCCATCTTGACAGGACTGAATCCATTGTATCCGGGTAAGCTGATGCTGACTGGACCATGTGATTTAGGCGATAACTGCTGAGTGAAGAACACTGGTGTAATGTGTTACGTAGAGAAGACTGTTGTAAAAAAAAAAAGGACCTTTTAAGATTCATCAGTTACTTGTTCATTTCAGTGATGCACACTATTTAAGTTTCCACAGTAGGATATTGTGAAGGCTTTTCACTTGCAGCGCGTGAGTGTGACTGTGTGTGTGTGTGTGTGTGTGAGTGCGTGCGTGTGTGTGTGTGTGTGTGAGATGCTCCATTCCATATCAGTCCAATCTACAGCTACAAAAAGAGACTTAAGCAGAAAAGCAGCACTCCCATCCTCTGTGCAGCCTGTGCATACCTGCAGACTGTGTGTTGCGCTACTACTGTGTGTGTTTTCATGTGCACCTTGACTACACGTGCCCGAGTGTGTGTACATGTGTGTGTCTGTGGCATTTATCCAAGAGTTACAGAAGAATCTGAGCCATATTCAATGCAATATGAATAGATGACTTCTTTTTGCATTTCTTTTAATTGTTTACATTACATTAATGTTTTAAACATAGTCGACCATTTAGCACCGAGGAGTATTGAATGTGCAATTTTACTTCAGTGCTGGTTGCATAAATGATTGTCTGTTTTGTTCTTTTTTTTTGTTTTTGTTTTGTGTGCATGTATGTCATTGGATTGAAAATTAAAAAAAAAAAAAAACCCTGTGAGGTTTATTTTGGTATAACCTGTTGTAAACTAAATAATCTTATAGTGGGATATGTTTTTTGGGAAGAGAGAATTTAAGACTCAGATGTAGCCACTGTAGAAGTCAAATTACGATTTTTCTTGTACATTTTACTATTTAAACCTTTTTTCTCCTACTTTTTGTTGAAAATAGAGCTGCTCAAGAACTATTTCCTATTTGATCCACACTATCACAGGATAGCGGCTCCTGTTTTTGCTCAAATAAAATTCTTACAAGTAAAAAAAAACCAGAAACGTAGGTGGGGATTCTCTCAAATTTTTGAGGAGAACTCCATTTTTCTGCCATGACTTCTATGATGGCTACTGCTGTTATTGTCCAAAACCTTCCTGTGAGTATCTGCAGGTAAATTAAATAGTCAAAACTGTATAAATGAATCCTGAACTCTCTGTGGACAGTGATGACTTATTTTCTATGAAGTGACTGTGGTATAAGCTCGATCCTGTTCTGAATGACATGCACACATGCTTCTTATCACTCTTTTTATTGAGTAGAAAACATAACTTTGTATTAAATTGTGTCTCTCATCAGCGTTGGTTATGCATGGAATTTTCTTACCTCCTTCAGATCACTTTCTGAAGTATGGCATTATTGTTGTTTTAAACTATTAAATTATTCTAATTTTAAATGATTTACACCTGAGTTTCCTCTTAGGTTGGACAAGTATTATACTTTATGCTGTTCTTGGCTTTTGCATTTCTTTTTATCTTTTATTTTTATGATGATGGGATTACTTGAAGTACCAGTATGTTGTTATATTTTTTTAATTTGTTAAAAAAGAATATGTGATGCTGTAGTTTCGCCTCTGATCAAGTTTCCTCTTTTTACTGCTTGTTATGGGAGATTGTGCTTCATATCAGTGACAGAGCAGAATTTCATTTGTAAAGCTACAAAAAGCAGAAGGAAACCAAATGCCCCTCAGATTAGGTGTTAAACATTTGTTTGTATTTCACCATCAATCACATATTTTCATCATATCTGGGAGATGGCTTTATATCTAGAACTCTCCTAATCTTATAAATTCATAAAAACAGGTATAGGCTTCTCATACAAATTTTGTAAATTCATTAGCCTAATGTATATATCACATTTGTGGGAGTTTTTCTAATGTGTTTGTGTTAACACATAAAGGTGGAGTTGAGTTCATCTGTTACTGCAACAGCAGTGAAAGTGAAATTGTGAAGTCACACTCACAGTACTTCCTGACAAATATCTGGAACTAAGTCAAACGTAGTTATTTTTATGCATTCAGAGTTTTTAAATAGGCATAAACTCTGTTTGTAAAAGCTATGGGTCTTTCAGGGATACATTTGTGAATGGGGTCTTGGATGAGCATTCACA
Organism: Ostorhinchus rueppellii; assembly: GCA_030068375.1. Classification (NCBI taxonomy): domain Eukaryota; kingdom Metazoa; phylum Chordata; class Actinopteri; order Kurtiformes; family Apogonidae; genus Ostorhinchus; species Ostorhinchus rueppellii. The sequence continues at coordinate 22,061,157 of JAQQZY010000005.1, forward strand.
CAGATCAGCATCAGTTATTTCATTGTGTTTTATAACTTAAAATGCTAATGTGAGAAGCAACACCTTGCTCTTTTGATGTCTTTATGTGTCAGTTCTCTGACATAAACGTTCACCAGTTCTTTAAAATCAGATAAACAGTATTACAAGCACTGGTTATAACCCATCAAAATACAATAAAGGTGGAGCTTGCTTTTACACCAAATTAAACAGTTTTCACCCCATAGGGAGATCACCTTAACAGTTATGTGAACTATCACCCAGATTACTGTGCGTAAATGAGTGAATGTAGCTCAAACCCGAGGCATGTTTCAGCCCATTGTCAAAGTAAATACGATGGTTTGAAGAACACACCCGACTCTGTGTCACCGTACGGACTGTCTGAGCGGAATGTTTCCTTCTGGTAGCTCATCATATACCAGCAGGTTTTCTGTGGTTGGCTGTTAAAAGTGGACTTACAGTTTTAAGAATGTAAAAATTAGGTGTCAGTTAGCTGTAAAGTTAGTTAAAATCAACACTGGCAAACATTTAAAAATAATAATAATCATAACTTTATTTATATAGCACCTTTAAAAACTGGGTTTACAAAGTGCTTTACATACATAGTAAAAAGGGTGCAATAGCAGGATGCAAGGTGCAAACAAAGATACTAAAACAAGGCAACACAATCAAAAAATAAACCTAAAACATGTATGAATAAATAGTTAAAACAGGGTACAATAAAAAATTCAACATTCTGAGGTGACAACATTACATAAAAGCAAGTCTATAAAAATGTGTTTTAAGAAGCGATTTATTTCATTTTACTATTTCAGTACAGTATAACTGTAGGAGCACTTGGTAAAGGCTAACAAACTCAGTATTTTACACATTTGACACTTATCGGACTTTAAAACACTCAAACAGATGACAGAATTCATGATAACCATGAAACAATGATCATATTTCTGCTGAATCTGAAAATTTTCTAATTAGAGTTTAAAATGGGCAGTTTAAGATGAGATGTTTAAAAAAGGAGGAAAAAAATAACTGGAACACCAAGTTTTCAGTTTAACAAACGTTTTACATGAGTGGTGGAGTCAACAAAACACAAATCTGGTGAATAAAGACTCGTGCAATAGTAGAAATGAGTTGCTCAATACATTTAAGACTGTTTCACATAGTTTAACTTCCTTCTTCCTTCTTCTTCTTCCCTTTTTTATACGTGAGGCAATTTGTTTTAAATGTGAAACAGCATTAAAAACAGAGGCAGCTGTTGTTTTTATTCTAGTCAACACAGAAGAGCCTGGAAGGTTCTGGATGGGCAGAAATCCCCTCTTCCTGTTGTATCTGGAGAACAAATATTAAAGACAAAACAAAACACATGAACATGTAAAGACATACTAGACTGCATATTTTAATAATTCCTATCTAACCTCATCCTAATAATATAATAATGGTGAATAATGATCAAGTCGTTTTTCTATCAGGTGTTCACTAGGTTTCAGTTTCGTTTTCACATTATATCAGATGAATATTTCTAGTAAATGATCTTTAAGGCGACTATAGCTGTTATAATCACAGTTTGGCTTTATATTTTAATTTGTTATAAATTAAATACCTGTACAACTGAATGGAAGGAAAAAGAGTCGAATAGTGCTTGTTTTGTTTCTCTTGATGAGTTTTCAGTCCAACATGGAGGAAGTAAGTGTATGTTTGACAGAAAAACAGTGTAAAGATTAGATCTCGAAGATAAGGAAAACCACTTTAAGTCCAAAATAAGGTGAAATTAGCTTTATATATTACCTAGGATATTATATTATATTATATTATATTATATTATATTATATTATATTATATTATATTATATTATATTATTTACTTAGCAGGTATTGGGGAGTTGTTTTTTTAAATTAACTATATATATATATATACAGATGTACAAACATTACAGGATGAAATATAATTGTAACATTAACATCATATTGCCTTAGCAGGTGTTGTCCAATAAGTTGTTTGTCCGTACGTAACGTCATCAGCTCCACTCGTGATGTGACGCGTAGTTAAGAGGCTATATAGGAAATTCCTCAGCTGATGTGAGCAGGTCAGATCCACAGTGGAGCTACAGGGAATATTCCCCGGACCACTTTGTGCTACTGTAGTGTTTTGGACCTTTTAGCCGTAAGTAAAATACTTGTGTTTTTTACTGCATATTAGCTCCGGTGTCATTGTAGTTTACGGTTAAAGACTGGTGTCTGGTTTTTTTTGTTGCTACATTTTGGCAACTTATCGACTCGTATTCATGAAGGGTAAACAAACTATTTTCCAACTGTAATCCATTAACTGCTTGTTGAGATTAACCTTTGTATGTGTCAAATAACCCAAAGTTATCACTTCTGGGACTTAACTAAAAACTTTGGAAGCTATACGCCGTTAGCCGTTAGCTTTAAACAGATTATAAACTAATTAAGAGTTTGTCTTTTACTAAGTCATAGTGTCACGTAACGGTCATGTAACGTGTGCCATTCTTATTTTTAATGTGTGCTATCGTTAAATGAAACTGCAAACTTAAAGTAGAAGTTTAAGGAAGACAGAAGAGACATGTCTGAACATAACACCATCAGCGTGAAGTGTGTAACAGTCACCACCAGAGGGCGACGAATGGGCTGATATTTATAAAATAACCAAATAAACATTAAAACAATAACATAATAACTACAGAGGCCTTAACATACAGCCCTGCTTATGTCAGATATTTTAAAAACCTTCTGCTGTTCCCTGGAAATAAGAGTAATTTGTAAACTATTCTGATAGCTGAAGTACAATAGAAATAATGTGTCATGATTCGTCTGTACAATATTATTATTATTATTATTATTATTATTATTATTATTATTATACTGGACTATTAGGCTGACAAAACAAGTGTTTAGAGACATAATTTTTTTGGCTTACTCCATGTTTCACATATTTTCACTCCAAAAAACACCAAAATATTCTGCCTACAGTTTAGAAAACTGACGAAAGAACCAAACTGTGACATTTGTGGACGTAAAATCAGTAAATCTTTGAGTTCAATGTGTGATAATTAGTCACCTACAGTGGTGAATTTGTAGATTTCAGCTATGGTGGATGACAGAAACATGGGAAGTCCCTTGTAAAAAAAAAAGAAAAAAGAAAAAGTGTTTCTTGTGTTCATTCTTGGCTGATAACAAAAAACAAACAAAAACCCCCACAAATTTCATTCATTTTTGGTCCATTAATCCCCACCAATACATGTAAACAAGAGTGCTCAGTGAGCGCAAACCTCCGCCAGGGTTATGACGTCACGACGTCAAAACAGCTAGAGATATTGACGTCATGATGTACTACATGATAGCAGGTGTGACCCTCTATCATCCCACAAAGGCACGACTCAATCGGCTGAATATTGACAGAGCTATGATTTTTAATTTTTTTTTTAATCTTCCACAATGATGAGAGATAGGGATTTTCCGGATTTTCAAAAAAAAATCCTGGATCCAGAGATTTATCCGGATCGTGACCAAAAGTTAATGGGAACATCCTTGGGTTATTCTCTGTCACTGAACATTTCAAGAAAATCCGTCCAGTAGTTTTTCTGTAAAGTTACTAAAAAAAAAAACAAAAAAACAGACAGACAAACAAACAAATAAACGCGGCAAAAACATAACCTCCTTGGCGGAGGTAATAACCCAAGGAAAATGCATTTTCTTAATTTTTCAGCAGCATCAGATATGACCCATTTGGACACCCAGAGGCTCTGTATTGAACATGTAAACACTGTTATCTCCTGCAACATTGAAATTGAAAGTAATATTTTGAAATAGTGATGCGTGTACTTTGGCACATCCTAGTGGTGACATGTGGTTATATTCCATCCGAAAACTGATTTGCGTACCGCACCCCACCAAAAAGTAATTTCACAAGCAGCCACTGGTTATATCCACAGTAGCAAGGGGTCATTCGTGGAGTCCACCATGTTGCACCACTATGTTTCTATTGTAGCTCAGAATAAACTTCTAATCACCTGATGGCACAGTCATGACCAAAACTTTTGGTAGTGACAAAGATTTTGTTCTCACAAGTTTTACTGCCCTAAAAAGAAATGCCCACGTATTTCAGATAGACTGAACAACAATTTTTGGCATTTTATAGTTTCAGAGACTTTTCTAGACAAAATTACATTTATGCTTTGCCATGCTAAGAGTCAATTTGTGTCATGACAGCAGAGTTTATATTCCCACAATGGACCAAATGATCCTTATTTAATACTATAGAGGAAAGTGAGTTGAGAGCAGAATGACCTAATCTACAGTTTTACCACTAGATGTGGCTGAAGACACACTTAACCTGTAAGATTAACGATCAGAAAGTTGGGAGTAAACTGTTTACAACTGCATTATTTAACTCATATTAACCAAAAACATTTGACACATTGAAACTTGTTTTAATTGTGTCATTATAATTTCTTCCTAAAGTAAACATGGAAAACGGCCATGTGGAAGTTTACGACTCCTCTGGATGCAATGGACTCACCAGCAACACGGACTCTGATGCAAAACCTAGCAACCTTTCAGACCCAGAGATTATAGAGGAAACGGTGGAGTTCAAGATCCTTATGGCCTACGCAAAGAGGAGAAGGCAGGAGGACATGAAGCTGACTATGAAGGGCAATCCAGACACACTGAATGGAAACCTAGACTTGCATGGAACACCCTCACCTCAGACACCAGACAAGACTGAAGAGGTGACTGAGAAGAAGAAAAAGAAGAGGGGTGTCAAACGGGCTCTCTCCAAATTTTTTACATGTCTTAAACCTCAAATAAAAGAGGAAGAATCGTATGGGAGAAATGAGAACCACCATAATGTTGAAGACCGATGTTTAGGTGAGTGTTTGGTGATTTTCAATCATGTCGGGGAATCAACAGAAATATTTCTTTACGTGTGACATGTTTCAAAATAGGATTACAGTAATAAACACATTGATAGTATTGGTTAGAAGAGCAGCAAAGCGTCGGCTCCTTATGTTTTAAAAATATTTTAGCATTCCCCTTGAATATTATTTTCTTCTGTATTTACAATAGAACTCAAGCCAAACTATCTGAAAAGTTGGAAAACAAGGATTTTAGAACTGATTTGACTGACATGGTCTGTCTTCTTGTTGAAGTGACACATGTAAATAATTCAAATAAAACTTTGTAATGCACAGTTGTTGTGCAAATGGTACAAGTTTACACTCCCAAATGTGTTGAGGTGTTATCCTAAAATGTTTTGTTAATGTTTATCTTCTTCTAAGATCCTAGCCTGAAGAAGTTGCTGAATAATATGTATGGGTCATGTATGTGCTTTCCTCTCTGAAAATATTAATCTGTATCATTTCTTTCAGATGAGGATAAAAATGAGAAGCAGTTGGAAGCAGTTGTGAGTAGACTCACAAAACTCTCGGAGGAAATCCAATTTGTTCCTCCTGAACTGGAGACAGATGCACCAGATGGTGAGTGCTAATTTTTCCTCCTTTACTATAAGACTCAAATACCTGATTAACCTGATAACCTGTCATTGAAAACTGCAAGAGGTGAGGGAAACTGTGGAGCTGGACAAACACTGGGTTTATGTTGATTAACAAAGACATCCCAGGGACAAACATTCTGTTATTTTTCTTTACATGCAGTATTGCTTTTCTATGTATTTTTTGTGGCTGGACAAACTTTTATGTATCATGTGGGGTCCTAAAAAGTCTTAAAAGTCTTGAATTTCCAAATCTGAATTTAATACCTCAAAGTCTTTAAATGGTATTAAATTGAATATGGTAGGTCTTAAGTTATGTTGCCATAAACTTGTTGGCTGTGTGGTGTTTAAATGTGTCTGGGAAAGGTCCAAGTTGTCAAGAAACTAATGTTAGTTGACTCAGTTCCACCTGTTCCAACCTGACAATTTATATTGAAATTAGGACCCAATTATTGCTAACTTTGCAGCCCTCAGCGAGAAGTGACTTAGTACAGTGGGAATAAGGGTGTTGGAGTAAGTAAATACATTTCCTAAATCTCCTACATTTCCAAATTCTAGGAGTCACAAATTTGTGCATGTATGGCTGTGAAATAGGCATTAAATTCTATTCTAAGTAGTCTTAAAAAGGTCTTAAAAAGTCTTAAATTTAACTCATAGAAATCTGTAGGAACCCTGTGTATCTTTCTTGAGTCTGAATGCAAACTTATATTCATGCTTTTTTGTAGATGATGTGGAGAAGGTGATTGGTCTGCTGCTGAGGGATGCAGGAGACAAACTGAATGAGAAGGTAAGAGGCTCTTCTGTAACAGAAACATTTACGTACCATCTACATCTCTGTAATGTAGGAATTGTTTCAATGAAAAAACACCATTTTCCATAAATCCTCTTCTCCAGGAGCTGAAAGAGGCTGCACAACTTCTTGTAAACTACAGTTTTTTTGAGAAGGTTGTAATAGCTTTCCTGAAAATATCTGGCCTCTCTACATTGAACACTGAAGGTCTGGGACCAAAAACATGTGTCAAGACCCAATTTGCTGCGACCTGTGAGGTAAGAAAAAAAAAAAAAGGTGGATTTTAGAGAAATATTAAGTAAAGAGGTTTGAAGTGATGGGAGAGCTGCAACAGATAGTTAACAGATAATACAGATTACAGTGTTCAGTTTTGTCCTTCATTTATGTTTAATTTGTGCTTTTGTGGTTTCTGTTCTTTAGCGCCCTCTGTAGGCAGGATTAATATATACCACAAATACATTTAGTTTTCTCTGGTCTGTAACTAAAACTCCAACACAATGGGCCTCATCATAGCTTAAGAACATATGTGTATCCTGCTATTTTTTTAGTATTTCAAGCCGTGTCAGATTTAACAAACACTCATAAAGAAAGAAAGAAATCTGAAATCATAAAGAAAAAAGAAATCATAAAGAAATCTGGGTAATGACCCGCAAACACAATGAATACCTCCTGTACCATCAGCTGTGTGACACAGAATCTCACATAGTGATTGGCATACGGCTTCAAAGTAAAGAAGCATACAATTATTACGTAAGTGAAAACAAATGACAGAATTCCTACAACAATGCGCAGACCATTTTTAGATTGTGCTTGTACATTTAAAAAAAAAAAAAAATGAAGAAATTGTGTGTTTGGCTGGTTCTCCTAAATCAGGGGTCGGCAACCTTAGACGCTCAAAGAGACTTTGGACCTGTGTCCCACAGAAAAGAAACCCATGGGAGCCACAAAACCCTTTTGACAACTAAAAAAAATACTGCACATAAATACTTTTTTTTTTTTTAAACCTTAATGCAATGTATAAAACATAACGTCTAAAAGAGTAAATTAAACTGTGCAGATACTGAGTAGGTTTCAGAGATCATGTGAGTTGGAGCTGATTTACTAACAGGACGCACCGAAGATTGAATCTGTCAGATGGACAAAATAAATGCACAGCGTGTTTGTCCTGACGAATATGGAATATGGGTGTTTCTGACAGAATGCACACAATTATTGGGAGGAGTAAATGCAAATAATTATTTGGCGTGCACAATGTGATTTACCAAACCTGAGACTGATTTAGGCTGATTTTGCGTCTATGTTCTCTCTTGCGCGCACACGTAGGGGAGACGGGTTCTGGCGCTACACACACACACACACACACACACACACACACACACACACAGACACAGACAGACAGACAGACAGACAGACAGACAGACAGACAGACAGACACAGCATTCTTAGTATATGAGGCCCCAAATGCGGTCTGATATGCGCAGATATCTGTGGAGTGTACACAGCCGATTCTGGGGTGAGGGTTTGCCCCGAGTGGACTAACTTATGGCAAAGTTTTGGGGACAGATGGACAGACAGATAGACGGACGAACAACCAACTGATGACAATACCCTGCGGCCGCTGTGGCCACAGGTAAAAAAACAAAACAAAAAAAAAACTAACTAAAATAAGATTTATTTAAATAAAATACTGATTCATGTTCCCAAAGCCACAGAGAGCCGCAGCAGAGGGATGAAAGGGCTACACGTGGCTCCCAAGGTCCCGGGAATCGAACCCAGAACCTTCTTGCTTTGAGGCATGAGTGCTAACCACTGCACCACCGTGTTGCCCTCTACTAAACATGTTTGTGTATTTTCTGTCAGGTCACCAATCGTCTGTCGGTGCTAGAGACGCTGCCAAGCAACCGACTGCTGGGCCATGGCGCCCGATACCTGAAGACCCACTACTCCTCTTGGGCCGAGCAGCAGGGTGGATACGTACGTGACACAGACAAACACACCTCATTAGTTCTACCATATGTCAGAACTAATCAAACTATAAAATGAACCTAAAGAGTTGCTGTTCTTTCTCTTCTTCAGGGTGCAGTCTTTGACAGTGAAGATGAGGATGAAGTCCAATAAACCAGTGGTTTCCAGCCCCACAGCGCCCCCTGCAGCTGCCTCACTGTAACTTACGGAGCTGACAGCCTGATGCTTTGTCAGGTTAGACTCGACCAACAAAGTGAACATCTGTGTTAATGTGGATGCTCTTTAAGACAGTGACAGATGAGAGACACCAGAGATGTCACATTCTGCCATAAACTCTGATAACTGTGACGCATAAAGTTAGATTTGTATTGCACTTCAGGTATTTTTCTTCCAGACGTTCCAGGGTACATAATCTTTTTTTTTTTACTGCACCAAAGAAGAAACTGCTGATGTGCCACTACTAACCTTTATGTGTTTAAAGTATATTTCTCTGGGTTATGTTGTAAAATCAGGAATATTTGTGTATACAAATTTGTTTTCAGCACTTGGCACTTTGTTGTTTATGACAAAAACAGGGAACTTTTTCCTTTACAATTCATGTATTTGAGATGTTTAAAAGCTATTGAGAACAAATGTAATTGTTGCTGATGTTGTTCAAAGAACTGTTTTATGTCTATTTTGATATGATGAAAAAATGTATTTACGCAACAAAACTCTTGTTTACAATCTGAATTTGTTAATTTTGTGTTTACTATAGGGCTTTGGAAATAGTGGGTAGAAGTAGAACAACCCATCTTTTTGGCATTATTATTTTCACTACTATTATTATTTTAATGTTCATTGTCTGTCTGTTATTTTATGTGTTATCTTTTAACAAAAATACATCTGGATTTGTAAAATAAATGTGTCATGTCTCCTTTGCCAGAAACTTTTGGATCTCATTTGCACACATTGAAAATCCCGGATGTTTTACACACATTTATGTTGAACGTTGAATTTTCACGATGGTCCAATGATAATTTCCAAAGCTGTAGATATATTTTTGTGTTTTTGATCTCTCTTGTGTTGAGTTTCTGTTGGATATTGGTATATAATGCATAATAATAGCTTACACTGGCTCACTCACTCATCCATACATATAATCTAAATAAAAAATGATGCCATAATTTGCGTATCTTATAAATTCATAATTTACAATAGAACAAAGAAAATATATAAAATGTTTACATGGAGAAAATGTACCATTTCATTAAACAATTACAGTAATTTTTAATTTAATGGTAGTAACATACCCAAAAAAGTTGGGAAGGAGGCAAGAATAAATTTTTATAAGTAATGAACTGGAGTGACATTGTATAACTGATTACAGGACATGACTGGGTCTAAACACAGCATATTACAGAGGCAGAGGTTCACCATATGTCACAATAATGTTTCTCAATGTAAAATTGCAAATTTTGAATATCACATAATTTAATAAACAATAAAAACACTGAATATCTGAAGAAATATCTGTCAGCAAGGGACAAAGCCGAAAATCAATACATGATGACTGTCATCATCAGGTTCTCAGGCAGCACTGCACTAAAATCGGGGATGATTCTGTTATGGAAAACACTGCATGGGCTCTAAACACCTCCAGAATTACAGCAAAGTTCACTGTGCCATCCACAAATGCAGATTAAAACACAATCGTGCAACCAAGCCAGAACTGGACGAAACTCCTGTAAAATGATGAGTAAATGTTTGGAGATGTGTTACTGCCACCAAATTCGACATTACCAAATTTCTCCATAAAAGTGTCTATTTACTTAGCTTAAATAGTTGAAATGGTTTCTATATTCTACTGTTAATAAATGATAGATTTGTGAAATTTGCAAATATGCAGCTTCTGTTTTTATTTACATTTTACAGAACATCCCAATGTTTTTGGAGCATATTTATAAAGTCACTAGTATGACCAAAAACAAACAAAAAAAAAAAAACAAAAAATAAAAAACGGGATATCCTTTTTCAGTCAGTCATGTCTGATACTGTGACAGCCAGCTGTTGTCTGTAAACCATATGAAGGAGCAAGATAATGGCAGTACAAAATATGAGAATCCGAAGGCTTCAGTACAGTCAAACAGCGCCCCCTGTGGTCAGAATAGTGACTCCTCTGTCATGGCTGATACAGTTTTTGAATGTTCCTCCTTTCATTTGGTTATTTTATTGCATCCAAAACAACATGATCGTTTAGTGGCTCAGTAATGTAGGTAACTTTTAAATAAAAAAGCAGACTTCCGTGAGATAAGTGATTAGTATTTATAGGTTTGTTTTGGATGTGACTGGAGTGTAGCCTAATTCCCATATTATCATAAAATTATTTTTTCAGTGAACTGTGGTATGCGGTCTGTGCAGTTTGAGGTCTGGCTGAAATGAGACACAACCCGTTCCTCTGCTCTCCTCGGTGACAGAGCCAACCTACTGACGACAAACACGAGCGCGCGGATCATCTCCACAACACTGACGTCTCACCTGTGTACAACATTCACCTGTGCGCACGCGGCCGCGGACTATGAGGACCGTGCGTAATGTTTAACGCCGTACACCAAGGTCGGAAATACGTCCCCACGCGCCCTCCCACCACGGACGACTCCCCGTTAACCGTACAGCCTCTCCACATCCACAGGACACCGGTTACACTGCGGGACGCACCGGAGGCAACGTGGCCACCGCCGGGCGCCAAGATGCGCGTGTCTAAGGACGGGAAAGGCGGGGTGGTGGTGAAAGCCGTCCGGCGCCACCCGTCCCCTCAGCCGGCCAGTCTGGAGAGTCTGGAGGCGGCGTGGAGCGACAGAGGACAGCCGGAGGTGAAGACACCGAGCCCGGACGGTAAACACAGCAATTCAGAAGCGGCCAGGAACAGTGTGGAGGCGCAGGGTGGAGGACCCCCCAGGGCCAGGAAGAAGGGCTTCAGACCCCCCGATGTGAGGACCATCTTCTCCCCCGGACAGAAGGACCCGAGGGTGAAGGAGGAGTCTGGGGAAGGTCACGCGTTCGGGCCCAGCGTGGAGGCCACCTGGTGTGATGTGTGCTGCCACTACATCTTCCACCACGGACTCACCTGCGCAGGTGAGTGTGCACGGGAAGGGACCAGGGGTGTGAGGGTGGGGGGACGAGACCCTCCTCAAATTTCTAAACTTTACCACAGAAAACCGAATATTTTCTCAGTTTTCATTCATATTTAGCTGAATAAAGTTATGTTCTGGTGTTTGACTCAATGGAAACAACAGCCAGATCAACCACTGTTAGTTTGATTTGATCACTCATTCATTCGTATCTTTTACCGAAGCTTGAACTCAGAATATGTTTAATGAAAAAATCAATTCGATTCAACTCAATTCATTTCATTTCAGTTCAATTCCAAACACTTTATTTGTCCCCGGCGGCATTTTTAAAGGCACGTGTGAGCAGCATGATTACACAACACTTATACAACCAACCAAATCTCAGAAAATAAAATAAATAGAAAATAATATAATATGTATTAAATAAGAATAAGAACAACCATGTATAATGAATAACAAATCTGTGCAATAAAATAAATGGCATTATCCACAGAGGATGTAAACATGTGACTGGATAAGGTGGTTAAGTGGATATAAAGTGCAGACAGGAAATGACAGAAGGTAAACAAGGGGTGTGCATTCCTGGAAAGTATATGTTTACAATTGTTATTGCAGAGGTAGGGATAAGTATAAAAAAAACCAACAGAAACAACCCTTTTCTAAGCAGGCAGAAGTATTCTGTACATCTCCTTTTAATAATAACAGTAAAGTCTGATGAGACAGTGACCATGATTCACACTTTAGAAGGTTTAATGGATGTATTGAATTTCATGTCAGACACTAAATATTAGTTATATTAAAACCAATCCATGTTTCATATGTATATGTCTATTTACCTGCACTATGACACTTTTTGGATCTCCTCCATACTAACCTACTTTATTAAAACTGCAAGTTACTTGAAAAATAAACAACTAAAACTTTTAAGTTCTTAGTACTATGTTTTAAAAATTGTTCAAAGAATCTGCTTTGAAGAAAATGCAGTGAATATAAAGTATCCAGTCTGATTAATTGTTGAAAGTTGTCCAAATTCATAAAGATCATCCCTAAAAATGTTTTTAAAACATAAATCTTTTTTTATTTTTACATTTACTTAAACATATTAAGTGACCTAGGCCTACATAATTTTTTAAACTATTAACAATGTTCAATAATGCTGTTAAAAATGATCAGTGTGCCATTGTAGGAAACAGCCTGTCCCACTTCACCTGATAAAGGCTTCTTGTTGAATTTGAGAGATTCTAATCTTTAAGTAATAAGAAATATCTAAATGTATTATTATGTTTTCATTATTGTGAAGGCATCACATCAGCCTGTGGTTTTTAGGTGACGTAAAGTGATCAGTTAAATGATTTCTCAAAATATTAAAGAGAAAACACATGTAGACGACTCTGATGAAGTTCTTGTGTTTATTTTTGAGCCATAGGGTTCATCCAGACAGTGGAGGAAACTCATAAATTATTTTTCTAAACAGACTCCTTTCAAACATCTGTCATATCGTAGATGGAGTATTTTCTCATGAGCGTGTATGTAAGTGTATGTGTACGTTGACTTAAACAGGTGGTTCTGAGACACAGGACAGGAACAGGAATGCGGTTGGTATGCTGGTAAACTGGTTCAGGTCTGAAAGGAAAGGAGCGTCTGATGTCTCCTCAAGTGCGGATCCAGACTGTGTTCACTTTCTGAGGCAAACAATGGAAATAGGAAACAGCCAAGGCTCCTCCTCATCTGTCGACTCCTACAGTAACCTGTCAGAGTGGTTTGGTTTGTGTCGTTGAACACAAGAATGAAAAGTAGTGGCAGGAAGTTTTGAATATTCAACCAGTGCTCTTAAAAACAATGTTCAGCTGCATAATTTTAAAACCACCAGTGTTTTCCCTCTGGCAGGAGCTGAGTCACTTATCATTAAACATTTATCTTGACATTGCAGCAGGATTTGTGACATTTGTGACGACCGCCCCAAGACCAGAGCTATTTATAGGGCAGTGACAGTTTTGTGTCCTCCTGGAGTTTGGCCTTTTTTAGTTGATGTTGGTGGCTTTGAATTAGAGAAATATAGTATTTTCTACCATCTCATACAAAGCTAGAAAAGCACTCGGAGAGCGCAGACCTCCGCCAAGATAGTGTTTGTATTTTTTTTTTAAGGTAGTGTTTGTACTT
>JAQQZY010000005.1:22103130-22115724 GCA_030068375.1 Ostorhinchus rueppellii
GGGTGTACCCCGCCTTCGCCCTAAGTAGCTGGGATAGGCTCCTTGTGACCCCCGTGACCCTAGTGAGGATAAAGCGGTTATAGAAGATGAATGAATGAATGATTTTGTTTTAATTGTAATTGTGTGTTTTTAACCCGTCTTTTTTCCATTTTGTAAAGCACTGTGAATTGCCCTGTGTATGAATTGCGCTATACAAATAAACTTGCCTTGCCTAAAGCATTTTCATTTACTCTGAGCTTTTATGATCATCTACATGGTCAATATAGACAAATACTTGCTATTCAGTTAAAAAAAAATGTGGGGGACAAAATAATAAATATTGACAAATCATGTAGGAAAGGATGGGTGTAGAGAAAAAACTAATAAGGACAATACCACAAAAATAGATCCAAGTCTTAAAGGGTTAAGATTATAAGAGCATTAGAGAAGTGCATAAATCAAAACAATCATTGAATATATTGAATGCCCTGAACTTGGAGAAAGGAGAAAATCAAGTTAAACAGTTATTTTTAGCTTGTTTGTTTCCGTGATTGTTGTCAAGGAAACCTGATTATCTGTATCAGGCCCTGGATGATAGAAGCTGATAATCTCTGCTGACACATAAATGTGCATTTGGAGCAGGTCCATCAGTGTTGTACGGCTCTGCTGAGCATTTTGAAGGATTTTCCACACCCGATCACATAATGATTTGACATGAATGGAGGAGAAACAGTGTTTACATTTACACTGCTCCCCATAAACTTGGAATAATGTTGATTTCAGACTCTCTCCTGTGTTTTTTCCTACTTCTACACAACAGTAATCACCTTTGACCAGTTATAATTATCACACACTGAGTCATAGTTACACTTTATCTATCCCATTGTCGCAATCATTTCATGAGAAGAGATAGAAATATTTTATTCCAACTTTATGAGCGACAGTGTATTTGCGCAAATACCGTGCTGTACAAAGCAGCTCTGCAGGTTGGAAACCACTTCTCTGCAAAAATCCTGAAACAAAGCTCAGTTTAAGCCTTTGCGCGTGTGTGGAGAGCACTAACATTACATCAAGAAATAAACGAAACCCGGCAAAAGGATTCGAAGTAATTTCCCTGCTTAGATTTTGGGAGGTTCAAAGAAAAACACAGATCTGTATCAGGGTGGGACGATACATAAGAGCCCTCTGTGTGTGTGCAGGTCGTGCTTTACAGCGTATTTTGTTTTGGTCTTATCTAGGATCCTGTCCTTATCCACACAGACAGTCAGCTTCAGATACCAAGAGGCTGGGATAAGCTGACTGTATGACACACATTCATCATTCATACAGCTTTTATAGAGCAGTTGAACACTGACCTTACTGTCAGGAAGATAAAATATACACCTATGACTTACAGACCTAAGGCTGAAACTTGCACAGACTGGGTATTGTTTGGTTAATAAAAAAAAGTTTCAAGTTGACCAAAAGATATACTGCTGCCATAAATATTTCATTCAGTTTAGTTATTTTTTTATGTAAGATTGCTATTTTAAACAAAGTTCATTCTGTTTAGACAGCAGACATGTGAGGAAGGCAGGCTGTGTTGGCGGAGGTGGAAAATCTTATCATGCCAATAAATCTCCTTGAATTGAATTAAACTGTGTGTGTATATATATGTGTGTCAATACATCTCAGAAGTCTGTTTGGTAATGGCTCCTTTCAACTTGGAGTTCAGTGCTGCTGTATTTCCACATCGTGGTGGATTAGAAGTAATTTAATTTAGTACTTGGAAAGAGTTTTTCAGGGACACGGTGGATTTTTCATGGCTTACAACTACTTTCACCCTAAAATACCTGCTGCAGTGTGCTTTTTGAGCTGAACAAATACATTCATGTCTGGAAATGTGTTTTTTCAGATTAACCTGCAATAACCTTTCTGCTCAGAGTGTACTTTACTGCATGGATACCCTGCCTGAATCCAAATCTTTACCTGCTTTTGTAGTGACTTCACCTATGTTTTCTCATGTTGAACTGTCATGTGCATGCAGGGGCTTGATATGAGCAGTTGATCTCTTTATTGTTTGTCTAAGCTGGGCTTATCACAGTGAACGCTATCAGCAGAGTCTCACAGTTCACAGGCCTGCTGTTGTGCCGTTGCTCATACACATTCACAATCAAACTATAGCTCATGCCTGACGTGAAAATTCAGTGGTAGCTCTAAGACCAAACAATAGTTTTCTTTCTGTGGCCATAGAGACAATCATTTACATGGCTCCAGTGCTCTTGTTACAGCCTCTCTGTTGTGAGTTACACTGTTGTTGCTGATAGGTTGTGTCAGACAAAACAGCAACACAACAACTTGAAACTGTCTTTTTTTCTCCTTTTTTTTTTTTAACTAACTAACAAAATGCTGGTCAAATTGATGAAAATAACATTATTTACAGCATTATTGAGCTGCATTTTTGTTTGTCAGACAAATGGCCTTGCGTGTTATGTTCTCCAGGAGGAAGATTTACAAAATGTCTGACTTCTAAACCTTTGTTTGTAAGATGTTTCCAGCATCTGATTAAATTTAGCAATGACTTATTTTAGCTCATAAAGACCATCATCCCCAAACAAGCACTATTTTTTGCAGTGTTAAATTCAAACTTAAAACTGTAACATTTTCCGCATTACAGTAATTAAAAATAAGCAGTCCATATATTTTTGTTGATGTGGGTAATCGGGATGTTTCCACTTATATTGTTAATGTCGAAATCTAACATCTTATCGTATGCAATATAATGATGAGATATTGGAAACAAAGAACCAGATTTTTACCTCTGCCAAGGAGGTTATGTTTTTGCTGGCGTTTATCTGTTTGTCTGTTGGTGTTCAAAGTAATTTGAAAAGTTCTGAATGGATTTGGATTAAATTTTCAGGAATCGTTAGAAATGGGAACAAGTGATTAAATGTTGGAGGTGATCCTGATCCCCGTCTGGATCCAGGAATTTTTTAAAGGTTTCTTTATCATTGGGAGATAGGGCATGACGGCACTGAGCTGCTTATGCGGTCAATCAGCACCACCTAGTGAAGGAAAAGTACAAACACTACCTTAAAAAAAAATAAAGACAAACAAACAAGACAAACACTACCTTGGCGGAGGTCTACACTCGCCGAGGGTTTTTCTAGTTATTAATTAAATCATATGCAAGAAATTTGAACAAATTATTTTCTTCTCGACTGGCTATTTTATACTAACATATCATTGAATATTTGTAGATTATCTGTTTAAGGATGAAAAAAGTGTCAGTGTAAACAGAAAGTTAATTTAAAACAGTTTCTTTCATTATATTGCAGTGGAGGCTGTTGAAAGCATTCCCTGAACGCTATGTTGCTTTGATCAGATGCTCCAAACCAGTGGGTGAGATATTTTATTAGTCAGCAGAAAAGGACAAGGTCTTTTCCTCCTCATTAAAAATATATAGGTGGCACATCTTTGCATTTTTCTTGTAAAATCCTATTTGATATTTTTTGCACAAGGCCATAGGTCACTAACACTGTAAATCTTACTAGAGAATGTTTTATTTGACCAAAATGACTTAACATGAAACATAATTTAACATAATATGAATAACACTTTAATAATCATCATCATTTGCTGTTATGCATTTTGTTGTCCTTTTTATTGAGGGACCTGGAGCAGCAGAAGTTGTCTACTGGGATTTAAAGACAGCTAGTGACAAGTAAAAACTCTTGGATAAATAATTCAGTAATGGTCATGTTTTGGAAAGAGAATGTATTTTAACAGATTTGTTGGAAACAAAAAAATGAGCAACTTTTGTGAAGTTTCAATACATTTGCTTCTCTTTAAGATCAAAAGCCAAAAAAATAAATAAATAAATAAATAGTCCACCACTCTAATATTTCATTGTACTTTGCTGTTGCATTCACTGTGGCATCATTTCACGAAGCTAACGCAACATCACAACATTTATTTCCATCATTTTTTACGCACATAACGTTGCTGAACCTTGACCTGACCAACTGAATCAACCCCAGATCATAACACCGCAACCACAGGCTTGAACTGTAGACACTAGGCATGATGGGTAATCTTTCTCCATATTCATCTGCCTCTCCTCTTACCCTGATGTGTCCATCACTCTGGAAAAGGGTCATTCTGGACTCAACAGACCACATGACCTTTTTCCACTGAAACACAGTCTTATGTTTATGTTCTATCAAACTGATGGATGTTTAAGAAATGAGAAGCTACTGCATCAATTAAAGAACTTGTAGCAGCTGAAACATATTAACCACTGCAGTAATTATCCAATGGAAGGATCTGAACTATTTGCTGAGTTCAGTCCAGGTGATGACTTTTTGGCTAGGCTGTGTATGATTGAAATTAGATAAAACTGAATGAAATTAATTTAGTAATACAATGATTTAGTTGTGGTCAAAGAGCTAAGAAACAGACATTGTTTTATCAGATTTTTTGGAAACGAAAAGCAACACCCTCTCTTCTTTATAACAGCTATGAATATTTTAAAACAAAGACAGGCCACAGCCGTCCATTTCCTTTCATGGTGCTCATCCTTCCCTGCCACTCCTGCAATAACCATGACCAGCCGTGTAATCCAGCTCCTCCAGCTGCTGTCCAACCTGCAGCTCTAAGTGTAGGTCTGTGTGTGATTAAGTGATACATTGAAGCTGCGTGTGATCCTCAGACAACATTCCTCTGCTCTTTGATCAGTAGACACTCAAGTGTTTTGTCTGTGGGGATGAAATACTGGGCCTGCGGGGGAAACACCGGATGGTTGGATGTACTCTCACACACGCCGAATAATCAGCATCTGTTATCCAAAAATATACTCTGTGTGTGTGTGTGTGTGTGTGTGGATGCTAAAAAGTCAATCCATGCCATTCAGGAAGATGGATCAACCTGAAACACTTTTGCACACCTTCATGCAGTTTGCGGATCAGTTTCACAGTCCCGAGGCTACTGGAGCTCAGGCTGGATATTCAACGCCTGTAACCCTGAAGATAGAGTCCAAACACACACAGAAATACAGTCATGACAAAAAAAAAACCCACCTCAAAGTGCACAATGAGCTCTGCTGTTTCCTGTTTATAATTTTTTAAGAGGTAAATATCTGTTTCCTCTTAGCCTTCAAAGATATGTTTAGTGTCATCAGGACCTTCAGACTTGGGGGTTCAGGGTTAGGAAAGTTTTAATCACACAGATGTTAAGTTTGTTCAGCAATAATTGGTCCATTTGTTTTCTCTAACGCCTAATGTTTTTTGTTGTGGAGCAGACACTACTGAGAGGTTATCTGTTATCACACAGATGCAGAGTTTTTGTCATTGCTCATGGCCATTTGTTAGTTTCTGTAGGTGCTCACGTGCAGTGCTTGAGAATGTATGACACATAGCCTGAGATGATTTTTGTTGTAACTTGAGCCATATTCTGCATTTAGTTTTCCAAACCTTTTCATATCACTCATCATACCAATGAAAATTCACTGACAATACAGGTATAAGGGGGCATTTGGTGCATATCATCCTTCTCTCTTGCTGATTTTGAAAACATTTGCTTTGCTGTCAATATTAAATAAAGACAAAATATATATATAAAGGTCTCTAGAACCCCAGACTAATATGTTAAGTCATTTTTTTATGTGTTTTTTTGTTTAGTAGTGTAAATTATGCTTGCCTTGATTGCACCTTGAGCAGATCAATGAGCTCAATCCTTAAACTGCTGGTTAGCTGCATTTAAGTTGTTATTCTCGAGTAATATTTCTACAAGTTGTTTCAGTTTCGCAAGTTTTTGCTCATTATAACAGTACACAGTAGAATTGTTATAGAAAGTAAGAAAACAGCTAAACGATGGAAAGAGCACAGACTCTGTCATATGGCTTTTGTTCTGTCTTTTAAAAGTGTAGCTAAAGGCTGTTTCTGTGGGAGAGATCATCTTTATCCAAGTGTTACCCCCTGCATCACCCATGCAAAGCCATTTTATGAAAATCCAGTCGTATTCTATTTTCTTACATTCGGAATTGTTATTTGTTGGAACACAACATGTATAAAAGGTAGTTTATATCTAGGTCAGTAGGTCAAGTGAGATTTTTTACATAATATAAACCGAAAAGCATCAAATCTCCAGCAGAAACACAGTCACAGCTGGTTCTCACCTGTAGAGTAGTTTTCAAACAGACCCACCCGCTCACCTCCCCCCTGGTTCAGCCTTTAAATTAGAGAACAGATGCACACCCACCTGTGAAAAAAGGAAACACACACCTGTGCACACAGAAGCAACACACTTCATTGAAGCTCTTGTTTCAGTCCCTTTGTCTGTAACACACTCATCACACACTCGTACCTACACAAGGTAACTGTGTCTTTACTGAGTGAGCTCATAAGAGCCAGAGGGGCTGGTTTTATAAATATGACACATTCCTCAAAGTTCCCCTCACCTTTGCCCAGCCTTCAATGCCCTAACCTGACCTCTCCCATAATACTTTTCACCACCCTAAACCTGACTGAGAGCCCAGTCTCTGTTTTACTTCATCTTTACTCCTGGACTTTGTGATTTGATGTTGCTGCAGTTCTGTGTATCATCCACTGTCTGCTGAACCTGCTCATACTTTCAAAACAGATTAATGTTTAACCAGATCATAAACTGCAGATACATACCCCTGTTTATCACAGGATTATCCACCCCAGCGCAAACATGGCATTTAACCATTGAAACCCTCCGAGGCAAACCCAACTAAATGACTCATTTCACTGATCTATCAATATTGTAGAAAATACAATGCAGCCAGGACAGTATTTAAGACTGTTTTAAATCTGGGTACATCTCTAAAGGTGCAACATCAATAAAACGTATGTTGTTACGAAGTCATTTAAAAGACAAGTAAAGGATAGCAGAGGCAAAACATTTTACAAATTTAATGTAAAATGAAGTATCCTTTATTTATTTCTAGCACATCTTATTTGTGTTTTAGCAAGTGATAATAATTTGTCATATAATATAAACAATGTTTCAACTGGATGTAATAGTTAGGTTTGCATGGTTTAAATTAAAGAAGCTGCTGTTGGTCATAGTTCCAGCCTTGGAGGAGTTGGCTCCAATACAAGGGGGCAAATTAGCAAAGTGAAAGTAGTTTTCATTTTTAGTATTTTCAGTCACAACAAATCACAGTGACATACATTTATGATGACAGCTTCAATGTAGGTTCGGTGCAGTAAGTTTGGACCGCCTTATGAATATAGTGGAGCAACATTTCTGTCACAGACACAGATGCATATATAGCCATAAGTAAAAATAAAATAATATGTGAACATGATGTGTTCATCAATTGTCTATGTTGTGCCAGATGTTTCTGGTATTAGTGGATTCAGTTTCTAAGTTAATGGGAGCTAGCATTGTACACAGATGCTCGCATAGATGGATCCTTTATAAGTGTTGTAGACAGATGTGGCACCTTCACTGTCCATCTGGAATAGGGGGAAAGGTTTATCTGGGTTGTTTAACCAGTTCCTGAGCAGCGCTGAGTGCAGCACATTTACAAAATAGTTTGAGTTTGTGTATGAGGGTGTAGTTAGAACCTGCTGTTCTTCCACATAGCGAGGGAGCAAGTGATAACATCTAGATAGCAGAAAGGTGAGTGATGAATGACGAACTACACATTGGAATTATTCACACCTATTTCTGTAGACTAGTTCTAGAGTCAGACTGCACTGTTGCAACTCACCATCAACAAATGATCTGCTCCCACCTCAGAAGAGACTCCAACACATACTTCATGTAATAACACAAACATGTGTACAGCTTCTGTGTTGAACCTCAAAAATAAAATAGAACAAAAATTATGCAAATTTAATCAAATACATAAAAAAGAACCATGTGATGTGAAGACAGTTGGTTTATGACCACAAAGTAGCATTTTTTAATAATGTTTTAGTATTTTATCATGCATACAAATATACTGTTACACCCCTCTGATCAGGTCATGATCAATGCGTATTTACTGCTAATGTAACATTAAGTTTGCATATCCCACTGGGGGGGAATTAATCATATTCACTGATAAACTCAGTTTGAAGCAGAGCCATCCGAGTTCAAAATAGTTTCATGAAGAATCTTTCAAAAAAAAAAAAGGGAGGATACCTGAAAAAACTCAGCACTGACTGTAGCACTGACTGTAGCTCTAGTCTATGTGATGGAATGTAGTAACACCCTTCATCACCCAACGTCACCCATCTCACCAAACCACTAACCCACACTCCTCTTCCTTCACCACTAGCATATATTTTGAGCCTTGTTATGCGGCTCTAAGTCTTGATTAAGCAGGTTATTAACTGGTCCTACTTTCAATTTGTGTCTTTATGTTCCTTTGTCATACCATCAGATGTAGAATATACATATATCTTCCTACAATTGCAAACATTTTATATTTCTGCAGCTTTTTCAAGGTGAGGTGAACTATTAATTAAGTCTTCCAGTTTGGTTACAGTACACTACTGAATGCAGCGACAGTTGTAAGAGTTGTCTGAGGCCTTGCAAGTATTTTAAATATTTTCTAATGTATTTGAATATCAGACAAAAATTTAATTCAAATGATTTTTTACTAGAAAGCTGCACTGATTTGGTGAACCTACAGTAATCTTTGTGCTATTTTGTGTTATTGCAAAATACAGAGTACCATTTCAGTACCATGAGAGTCATCATTTTTGTACCCTGGGAAAGTTCAATCTTGTCATCTCTGTGCCTCCATGCTCACAGCTGCCTAGTTACAGTGTAGTGGATGTATATTAGCTACGAGTTGCCCTCACTGGAATGTCAGAAATGTGTAACCAGACTGGCTCCAGGCCACAGCGACTGGACAGCAGCTTAACACCGTGACCGTATCCATTCACCTCTGAACATGTGCATGTTTGTCATGGGTGCGGCGCTCAGTTGGCCTCTTGGGGAAAGAAAGTTGATGCTGTCTTAGAAATGATGATTAGATTACAATATGCAGCCTTTTGCATATTTGAAATAAGGCGTAAGCTTAATGATGCACAAATGTCAAAGAATTTAAAGCTACAGAAGCAGAAATACCAGAAAATTTGAATCTTAACTGTGTAGCTCTATCCTCTCAATCTAAATCAGAACACTGAATATGAAGATAAATAACCCGATGCCACTTCACAATACTGTGGAACAGTGAGAAGCTGCTTTACCAAGTTTCCGTGTTGAGCCACAGACTAGAGCAGTGCAGTCATATCTGAGGGAATCTTAATGATTGGTAATTACAGCTGTCAGTCACATATTTAACCCCTCTACCTGTCTGAAAACATCTACGATTACTCATAGTCTGTATAACTGGGGACATTTTCTATAGCCTGAAAACAGAAGTGGGAAGATAGTATTCCCTGTATTGTCTCAGACCTTTTCAATTATGGTATACTGTTAAAGGTAATTATAGAATTGTTGCCCAGAGACACTAAAAAACTATCAAGCCCTGCAGATTTAATTACAGTAAACAATAATAACCTTGCTGCCAACAGAATCCGTCCCCTGGAATAACAGAAAAGCATATGATCCAAAAACTACAACATCAAAACGCTCATAACATTCACTGTTTTTCTGTATTTATTTTCCTCTTGTAGTTCAGTGGACACTCAAAGGAAGCATGGTGGCTGTAATATGTCTGCTTATCTGCGCAGCGTGCATGCTTTGGATGCTTCACTGCAGCTTTTTAAAGGATAAGATGGTGGTTTGGCTCTCCCACATGTGCCACATTTATTTTTGGTTCTTTTTCTAACCCAGATGGTTTTAAATTAGAGCCTGTCTGTCTAAAAATCTCCCAGCTTATCCACTGGTTGTTCCCAGTGCTGCATTCGTGTATTTCTGTGAATGTGTATGTGGGTTAGGCTTGATTTAGTACAGATGTGCCATAGATTTCACCCTACTGCTGAACCTACTTTGCTGATGTTTTTTGGTGTTTTTTGCAACATGGTGGGCTCTGAAGTGAACTTACAACATAAAATCAGTAATTCATCACTGAGTAGGAAGCATCCCCCTCTGAAAGTAGTTGAAAACAGAAGGTGTATGCTCTTAATTGGCTCTCTGTGTAGTAATAGCTTCCAGTTGCTGGTCTGTGAAAGGGTGATATGAGGGGTATTAACCACAGCACCACCCACTGAAAACATGAGTAAAACTCTGATCCATTTTATCACCACATAAACTCTGTGGTTGGGTCAGGTTGTAGCCAGAGTGAACATACACTGTAATATGGCTTCAGTATGTGTGTTTTGACCTTCGTCTGTGTTTGGCTGTGTGAGGACAACATACAGGCACTATAGGAGCACTTGTGGGAACATTTGGAGCCAATCCCATTAAACAACATGAGATAGAGATGAAAAATACTTTTGAGTCATGCAGAAACAGGAAATAAAAGGCTTTTTATAATCTATTCCTCATGTTTTCTGTTTTTCACCCCAGGTGAGCGTATCGAGCTCTAGCAGACAGTTTTATTTTGTTTCATCAGATGCTCATATCAGAAAGAATGTGAGGACTTGATGAATTTCATGTGCTTCTCTACCTTGAAAAGAATCATGTCTACTGTAGGGTGAAGCACTGAATATGTACAAAATGTTTGCCTGAAAAGTTGTAAAATGTGTTTAACATGTTCAAGTTTTGAGCTATGTCTCAAAGAGATAAGTTTGATTTAACACTGTTTGCAAATGTCAGGTTTTTTCTGCCTTTAAAAGGTTAAATCTTTGGTTAGATCTCTGCACCAAACCATGTTTTATAGTAAAACCAACCTGCACCACAGGCAAACATGACTTCTCATTCTGGTTTGGCTGATTGTATCCCATTGCCTTGCAGCCTCCCATTGTCCAGTGCATGAGCTTAAAATATCTCACATGAACAGATTTATAGATTTGGTGTGAAAAGTATTGTTTTCTGTGTCATTCATTTTGAGGTACTTGGAGCAATGAAATCTGGATTCCTGACAAAGACTGCTGTTGCAGATTTGGAGATCATTAAAATGTCATTTGTCAGGATGAGGTTCCTTTTGCCTGAAGACATATTCTCAGGTTCAGTCAAAAAGAGGCAGAGCAAACTTTTGTGGGGGCTGGAAACATCATAGGAACCACTAACAGGGACCTGTAGCTCATTTTCACAGGGTGATCAAAGTGTCTTCCTGCTGAGGCATGTTTGCTATAAACTCTTTTAGATTCACACTGATTATTGAGGGTAGAAGAAAATCTAATGGTTTAACTATTGATTACATGTTTTTATTAAAAAAGATGCATGCAGCGACTACACACTACCATACATAAATACTATCGACACAACCAAGGCCTCCTGGGAATTTCACGTCTGAAAAAGACAACTGTCTTTATGCGCTGTCCCACCCATGGAAAAGGCTACATATGTACATTGGCCTTAGAAATTAAACAAAATACATCAGTCCAGAAGTGAATATTAAATGTGTTTGGTGTCTATAGTTTTAGTGTATTTGGTGTAAGCAGGAAAAGCATGCTGCAGAGGAAAATTTTTAAAAAGCTAGCACTGCTTTGTTGCCTTTTCATCAAGGCAAGATTCAGAGTTTTTAAAAAATTGACATTCAAAAAAACTGTGTGTTTTTAGTTGGTACATGAAAATGGCATCAAATCAATTTGAGCTCCTGCAGGGTTGCTGGTCTGTAACTAACCCCTGACCTTTTATTTAAAGAATGTGGTAACTTTATTCTAGTCTGTGGTGTGTTTTTCAGGCTTTTTTGGAATTACTGTGGTTTGAGGGTGACACTGATCCCAGATGAACTCTGTGGTGCCATCGAAGAGAGATTTAAAAAAAAGAAAAAAAAAAAAAGAAAAGAAAATCTGTCCTCTGGGCATTTGTGAATTTGTAGTAAAATGAGTCAGGATAACTTTACATCCTTTATTGTCTGTAGTAGTGACTTTGTTTCAATAAAGTTCATGGTCCTTGAAACTGCTTACTTGGTGCAATGTTTTTTAATCTACAGAAAAAAGGCATCATGTGAGCTATAATTTGAAATACAGCAAATTAAATTATTGTGAACAAGTGAATACTCATCCATCCTCATCTACAGTCACCAAAAATTCCCTCATTAGGTCAAAATAATAGATAAGAAGTTTGGTTACTGTGTAATTGTGTGATTCCCTGATGCTGCCAAGGGATCTCCTAGTGTTTACAACAGTTGGTCTTTCAGTTGAGGGGATTTCTTGGCTGTGTTGAAAGAATGTAGTGAAATCATTAGTGAGTTTGCTTACCTTTACTTTTATTTTTGACATTGTAAAGAAGAGAAAGTCTATAAAAAAGGCATGTGTGTTTTGTCCATGGTTTGGAAACATGACAGAGATGCTGTTAAGTGTAAATGGGCCTCATCTGCCACAACACCTCAATCTGTCAGTTGTCTAACAAAACAGTCTTTTAGCAGGTAGTGTTGTAATTTGCTAGTATAAGGAAAATTGCACCTCTCCTAAAGCACTCCATAGAAACAGATGAGCCTGTAGTTGTTGTTTGAAGACCCCAAGGCCATAACATAGTTACACCCAATTTTTATCTATCTATCTATCTATCTATCTATCTATCTATCTATCTATCTATCTATCTATCTATCTATCTATCTAT
>JAQQZY010000005.1:22115798-22138808 GCA_030068375.1 Ostorhinchus rueppellii
TCTATCTATCTATCTATCTATCTATCTATCTATCTATCTATCTATCTATCTATCTATCTATCTATCTATCTATCCCCAAAAGCTCTTGAAGCTGTCAAAAAAGAGACCAATATGTCTGTATTATCCCGTTATTGTTATTATCTCCTTTTTATTATATTATTTATTTATTATCATCTGTTTTTCTCTTTTTCTGACTATTTTGTTTCTCTCTGTTTTTTTTACAGAGCTTATTTATAAAATATTAAAGAATGAACAACTAAATATGTAAGTCTTTGTTATACTATTTTTTCCCCCACCAATAAATAGAAGTTGTGTGCTGTGTTTGTATTTATTGCTACTGAAGTGTATCTCATTGTTTTTTACTGGACAGTGACAAAATCCTATTCTAATACGCAATGAAATTAAAAGAGACCAGATTTTCGCTTGTTTGCCTCTATTCTCTTTAACTGAATTAAAAACATAATGTCCCATATTTCCAGGTAAACACACGGGAATAAATTTGCAATATCATAAAACATCAAGCCGCAGATATGGTTTTATTGTAAATCATCCTAACTTGGTCAGTTTATATCTGAAAGTATTAATCTGGAAGGTGATTGGCTGACTGTAGCGTCGAGTTGAAAGATGGGTGGGGTGTTTTTAACTGTCGCGCATTTGATTGGTGTACTGCAGCTTGTTCACTCATGGTGGGCGGGGTTTCACTGTAGCCTGGGTGTCACACGCTGAAGTTAAACCATACATTCAACAGAGTAACGGACAGTCGCCCTTTAACTGGACATTTATACTTTAACGCGTTAAAAAATTGGCAATTTAATAAAAGTCAATGTATATCTTTACTTTATACATCCTAAAAATAGACTTCACTGAAGCAATGTGAAGTTTTATGTGTGCTTCGGTCATGCCGGTAGAGTAAATCGAGTGTTTGACGGCAGAAGAGGAAGGAGGATCGGGACACCGCTGAGCGGATTTGAAAGAGGAAATCATCCCATACTGAGCAAACACCGACTCCCTCCCATACCAACAGACGCCGGCTTCAGTGTTCAGCTCTATAGAGTTTGTTCTAAGTCAATAATTGTCCAGCTTTCGGTTTTTTTGATGTGGCCGAGAAGTTTTCGCCGCAAATGACGTGGAATAGCACGATGAGCAGTGGCTACAGCAGTTTGGAGGAAGACTCCGAGGAATACTTTTTCACAGCCAGGACCTCTTTCTTCAAGAAACCCTCCGGCAAACTCACAGAAAGCAAGGTACAAAGAATACTATCAGCTCTAGTTACTATAACGTTTATGTGTTTTGTGTTCAATACCCACAAGACACCCGTTTCATATCTCAGTCAGAGGGCAGTTTTCTAAGCTTTATTGAAACCAGCCCTCCCAGTGGACAGTGTCGAAATACCAGTGGCACATATATGACATCTATCCCATTTACCAGTCACCTGAAGTCAAAGGGGTCAAATGCACGGTCTGCGGCCCCAAACTGGCCCTCCAAAGGGTTCAGTCTGGCACAGGATGAATTTTCAAAGTCCAAAAATGACACAGAAGACACTGACAGTCTATGGTGTCACTATGTCTTGACAGGTTGTTTTGGTCATAAAGTTAAATACTATATTTTTTTCAGTTCCAGATGCCTGTTGCTAAATGTTTGTGTAGATCCACAGCAATCTGTAACATAAGGCACATGTGTAAATGGTAAGATGGGACAGCATATTGTTAAAATTGCACTTATTTGTCTTAAGAAATTTTCAGTTGTTCAGAGATGTTATTATGTTTAAGGATAGTTTGTAAATGTTTTCGTACTGCGGTTTTACTATTTTGTACTAAAACAAAGAGGAAAATTGGAGTTGTTTTGCTATTATTTTACTGGTCCAGCCTGCTTGAGATTATATTGGGCTGTATGTGGCCCCTGAACTAAAATGAGTTTGTCACCCCTGCCTTAAGTCATTCTTATTAGTTTAAACCCCCACCATTACACTTCTTTTCACTCACCCAGGAAGCCAGAGTCAGTAGGAAACATTATGTTATGTGTACATAGTGTATTATTTTTGGCCCAAATTCACCAGTGGCTCATAGAGAGAAACTAAATATGTATTGTTGTTTTGCATTGTGTAGGAGAATATTTGCATAACAAGAAGCAGCCTATAGTATAATCCCCTTCTTTCAGGTTTACCCTACATTTTATATGACAATAAGGGTTTGTTGCCCCCGTTTCACATTGTGCCAATTATGGATCCTTTAAAATACTTTACTGTGACCATTACCCTCAGGTACTCACTGGAGTTAACCATAACTCATGCTCTGCAACCTCCTTTTGACCCTCAACTCAGAGTTTACCATGCAAAATAGAAAATGCATTCCTTCTTTGATATAAATTTGTTTGCAGGCAAGGCGAGACTTCACAGACTGTGAGATTGAGGTATAGACTGATCAGTTCATTGAGTTACAACCAGGGACATTCAGCTTTATTATGTTTGGAACTTGGAAAAATTAGGTCACTCGTGTCGTCCTTGACTAAATACTGTCCTGATGCTATCTTCAAGTGATACTCACATACATGCACATAGATGCAACACACATTCTCAGTGTCTTAGACAAACACAGACACAGCTGGTTTGTTCCACACTTTCAAGACTCAGCATACAGTAACAGAATTGAGCCATTCTTCTTCTCTGCCCACTTCTCATGTGTATGTGTGTGTGTGATGAGGGTTTCTTGCAGATTGTGCGCACGTTTCCATGACAGGCCCTTTAACATAGTTCTCCATTTCCCATGGCAGTGTGTTAGTGTGCCTGGAGTCAAAGCACAATGTGGCCATACAGTTCTGTGAGAGAGGTGATGACCTTTGGTGTTTTAAACTGTGGCTCCGGACCTGTAATGGGACGCTGGCTGCTGTTTGGTGGTTTCCCACATGCCAGCAGTAATTACTACTAGGGAAGGGACGTGTCCCTTGGGGAAGATGTGTAGCCCCGCAATATGAAATTACTGGTTAACGGAAAAATAGAAGGTTATTGAAAGTGCTACTGTATATTTATGTTTACCACTGAATAGTTTGTATGGAGGCAGTAATAGATTACAACAAAGGCCTGGCAATTAAAGGTCTTGAGTAACAGGAATAAGACTACTAGTATGCTCAAAACAAAATTGGAACTGGTGTCTCTTTGTAAATGCCAAAGCTATGTGCACAGCTTAAGGAGACTGTGAAACAGTTTCTCAAACAAGACGCAAACCTTCAGTTATGTTATCCCTGTGGAAGTTAACTAAAACATGCAAAATTCAGGTTGTTACCGGGCACTGTTACCCTGCAAAAGGTACATCAGTGGATTTACTAGCCTTTGTTGGTATATCTGAAGTAATAGACCTCAGCCTGTGTGTGAAAGACCTCAAAGAGACTGTCTTTTAACCTACATATAAGATGGGCAGTAATGGAAGCCAACCTGTACTGGTAGTTTGTGCTTCACATAGTTTTGCATGTTTTTTTTGCAGGTGTATGCTCTGTCCAATTTTGCTCTCTGTAATATCCTGCAGAATAACAGGCTAGTGCAGCACTGGTAACAATAACAATGTTTTAGAATTTGGTTGGGGCACTGCATGAATTTGCCATGAGTTTTTCCTTCTTCTGTGGTTTTTCCTCTGAAATAGAGGTCGACTGATATGGGTTTTTCTAAAGCCGATACCGATATCTGGAGGTCAGAGTCAGCCGATGGCTGATATGAGTTGCCGATTTTTTTTTTTTTTTTGGCCGATTTTTAGGGCTGATATGCTATCGTATTGTCCTTAATTGGCATGCTAAATATCATACTAGTAAGAGGACGCACAACACTTATAAACTTAATACGATTTATGCAAAATT
This sequence comes from Ostorhinchus rueppellii, assembly GCA_030068375.1. Taxonomy (NCBI): domain Eukaryota; kingdom Metazoa; phylum Chordata; class Actinopteri; order Kurtiformes; family Apogonidae; genus Ostorhinchus; species Ostorhinchus rueppellii. The sequence continues at coordinate 22,119,642 of JAQQZY010000005.1, forward strand.
GAATATTGAAATAATCAACATATGAAATAAATAAATAAATACCAACTCTGTCTGAAATATTCAATATATAATCAACATAAAAATAAATATGAAATAAAAATATATCAGTGCTACAAACACACTAGTAACACAGGACATACTAGCAACATAAAAAAATAGTTAAACTTGATAAACACTGTAATGTTTACATTATTTCACAGTTTGGCATGTTTTATTCTTCTCAATACTGCCAGTTCAAGAAACGCAGGTTGTCCACTTCAACAATATAAAACTCCTTCTCCCAGCATGCTGTGCAGGAAACCAGAAACAGGAACTATAGAGCATCCATGTGATCTGTCTCTGGTTCACAATCAAACCAAACTTGTAGACATCGCAAAAACAAATGGACATGGGATGGCAGTGTTATAAAACGTTCACAGGTTAGTTTTGTGTCCTCTTTTTGTTCACTTTTCACTTAGATTGTCACATACTATAGTTTAGATCAGAACATAGCGGTCACCAGCGTTGAAGGGGCTTGCATAGTCGACGCGTTCCCAACGCACTCGTGGCCACAAGGCTATGCATAGCCTACGTTTCGTTTTGAGAGGAATTCTACATCTCCGATGCAGTTGAAATGCTATTTGTTTTTCCTTTCGCTAAATGAAGCAACACATCACAGTTTACAACTTGTCATGAGAGCAAATATACGACTTTAGGACATTGAAATGTAAGAATTGAAGCCTTACCTGTAGGCTATCTCTGCCTACTCGTGAAATGTCACGCTGCGTTCTAAGTAGCTGTCCGCAGATGTGCCTGACTTTAAATCGGCGCGACCAAATAAGAAAATCAGCCGATGCCGATTTGATTTAAAAAAATGGCAAAAATCGGCCGATTAAATTGGTTGACCTCTACTCTGAAACATTTATTTTAAAGTGTAAATTGGTTGAAAACCATAAAGGATCCATCTGTGCTTGTATGAAATATGGAAGTTATTTTGTGAATAGGGCAGTGTAGTGTTTCACTCTGTGACCATAAAATGAACCCTCAGACACACTGGGCAGCAGTACTTGCAGTAGCAGTAGTGTGAGCTTACAGCCAGGGCATACATAATTCTCAGTGACAAGGCCTCCCTGGCATGTCTCATTACAGTACTAGGCAGAAAGGGAAGTTTAATAAGGAAGACTGCAAACAGTGAGACAGAAACACAAAGACTGATGGGTGATTGACTGATTCTTGATGGGAAATGAGATGTAACAGTCTGGTCAGAGGGGACTTAATATCTGTATCACACATACAAAAGGGGGTTTATGTCCACCAACACACAAACGATTTTGCCCACACATCCACCTTTTCAATGCCTGAATGGGGTTTCTGTCGGGAAATGTCACGCTGACCAGTGGGTTTGTGTGTCTCATGAGAAAACACACTGGGGTAATCTCACTCGACACCCAGGACACACACGCATACAGTGGATTGCTAAAGCGGCTCATCTTCAATTCAAATCGTCCTCAGACTGTAGGCTTACTGAGGCTTATTCATCATGTTTCAGATGTCATGTTGGCAGCTCATGGTCACATTGCACCAGGACTGTCTCCACATCAAGTGCTTCTTTTAAAGTTGATGTAAAAACTCTGCACTTACTGCTCAATACAATGCTGTCTAGTAGTAATCTACTGGCCTTAATTTGGTGTGTGCTTTCTACCTAAATTTGTGTATTTTTGTGTATCGCACAGCAACATGCATGTGGGAACATTTAATGTAGTTTTCTGTGACAGTGGTTGTGTTGTCCTTGTCTAATGGATACTTGGGTGTGAGAAGGTCAGCCGTTTGTTATTCATTAACCAAGGATGGTTGCAAGTTGCAGCCAGTTGTGGGTACATTAAGAAAGTTGGACTTTGGTTCTGTTTATTAGTTTAACTTTATCATATCTGTCAGTTTACTAATATAAGGTGACAATAATGTGTTGCAGAATAAGTTCACAGAAGTCAGGTCAAAGTTAAAAAAAAGACAGACACTTGCTAACTGCACAGGGCAACCCTGACAGCGTGGAGTACGAGTCTGAATTCTCCACAGCAACGCAACATCAATACTATTAGTGTGTCGGACAAGTGTAAGACAGTGAATATTAATGTGCAGAAAAAGTTAGAAGATATTTGCTAATCTTTTGGCAAATTTAGTCTTAAATATTTCTTTCACTAATGGAGTTTTTAGTCAATAAATTATAGGAAAACTGCAAAATGTGTTCTTTTGCTTGACCACTGGCTTAAAGCAAGAAACATGCATCTAATAATGGAAGAGAAAAAAGTAGCCAAGTCTCACATGAATAAAAAAAAATTCATTAGGAAATCTGACATTTTTGTTTGAAAATAATAATTTATCACTAGTTTCCTGTAAATTGATTGAAACGGGCTTCTACAAATATTGCTAATGAAATTAACAGCACCTATCGTCTCCGTTTACTCACTTGAACACTTTTCAGTGAGGACTGTATGTTACATCTCATAAAAGATGAGCTTTTCATGAAGTTTTAACCCATCAAACTCCATGTTCCATACAGAAAACATCAGTTATATGGCTCCCAAAAATGAATTCTTGACCTATAAATCAGCTTATGATATGTACAGTGTTAAAATACAATATTAATGTTGGCCCATTAACACTGTCTCAGATTCACAAGGACTTAAGGATATGTCAGTCTAGGACAGGAGGTAGTGTTTCCTCATACAGTAAGTTTAACGGTACATGGTAACAAAAACCGTTAATGATCAATGAAACTGTTTGCAGTCAGTTCAGTACCTGACATCATACTGTACAGTGTGTGATAATGGGAGGTTGTTTACAGTCCCTCCCACGCTGATCGCTCACTGACAGGTTTATGGTGCAATATTTTTACCTGCCCACACCCTGTAGGCCTCCCCTGTAAGGCAGGTTTTCATTCTGTTTGTTTATAGTTGGACATTTTCACAGTTGTTTCATACTCCGGTTAGACCAGTCTGTGTGCTTCTTTGTTTCTTTATCACTGGATTGTTTTGGACTTTCCAGCTGGTGTTTTTATGAAGGTTTCTCTGGAAACTCACCTTACTAACCTGATGTTACTCTTAACTTTAAAGCTAAATGTTTTAATGTTCTTATCTGCCGCTGTGGGAAAGTACATTAAGGTTTCTTTCTCCAAGGGCAACCGATAGACTGGCTGGCTGCCAGAGTAGTAGACTGATAAACATCTTATCTCTCCTTCTTTCTCAGTAAACTACTCTAGTCGTAACAATCAGTTTACTCTTTGAGGACTTTGTACCTGAACACTCAGTGTTTTCCTCTGCGTGAGAGCTTTATTATTTTCCGTCATAATTCTCTCACATTTTTTTGTCATGTATTTGCAGTAACATGAAAATACATTTCCTTAATTGCTAAATGGTATAGGCTTCAGTTGAAAGGGGACAAGTTGTGTTTTTTTCCTGAAATGTGTTTCTAAGAAAGGACTGAACCAACCTCAAGACTTAAATTAACTATTTAAATTAGGTGATTCTTAGACTTTTTAAGCACAATACCCAGAAAGTCAATTTTACATTTCCTTGGGACCCGGATTTCCAAAAATACCTCATCAAACACTTTAAAAATGACATTTTTAGTGATTCTTCTACCATTTAAGCAATGTATGCAAGTTCTTTTTTTTTTTTTTTTTTTTTTTTTACACAGTTTTATATCTTTTGCATCATTTTCTTATATCTTTTACCTAATTTTTCCAATTTTCCATTTTCATTTATCATTTTCATATTCGTGTAGACCTGCTTTCTGTTATTTTCATCTTGTTGCATCATTTATGTACTTAACCTCTCTTTCACCTTGGTACATGTTTTACAATGTGTTTTGTCTTGTTACATCTCTTACCTCATCTACATGTCATTTCACTTTAGCGAGGTCAACTTTTATTGACTCTTGTGGAGAACACCCTTCTATTATTTTAATAAGTGGAAGTGATGTAGTTTATACATCACATTATTATGTAGTTGAAAAACTAAAACAGCTCTGAATCCCATTGTGCATCTGAAGTTTATGAAAGATAGGTTTAAGGGACTAGTGAGGAGGCACATCTACCTTCTTTTATTGACTTATTGATCGATCATTTGTGTTAAAAAAAACCAAAACAAAATATAGTTTCTTATCACATCAGAAATGTTTAGGCATTTTGTTTATGACTACCTATATGCATACTGTATAAGCCTATAAAATAGATGCAGGTTATTTCCAGTTATCTAAGTGCAGTTGTCTTTCCTGTAAATCCAAACCCTCTTTTCTCACATTCTGCCTCTCAGTATTTCCTTCCTCACATCCACTCCCACCCACAGTCCTCTCATCCTCACCCCTTCTCACCTCTTCCCATTCTCTCTTCTTTTCATTCTGGTTCCTCCTCCATTGTATGTCACTTCCTGCCTGTTCTCGGTTCTCTATCCTGTTCTCTTGATGGCAGAAAGGCCACCAAGGTTTATTATAGTCTGACTGAAACCAACATGTGAGTGGGTAACAGGAGCCTGGGTTTTGAGTTTCCCTTTTGCAAAAATGGCCAAATTTCAATATTTGTCTGTCTGTTAATTTCACCATTGATATACAGAATAAAAAACTTATTTGGTTGGTGACTGAGTCATTTTGTCTGAGTGGTAACAATCAAAACAGTGCATATGTTAGATCTTTTACTGTTCTGTGAAAGAATTAAACATCCTTATCTCATTTAGTTGCTTCATTCCCTGCTGCTACCCCTGCTTTTGATTCAATTTATCTATTTCTCCTTTTCCAACAATTTTGTGTTGCAGTTGATGGTTTTAACCTGTTAAACACCTGAAAAATGCCCTGTTTTATCCTGCAGCAGCCTTCTTTTCTGTCTAATACTGTATCAACTTCAAGTTTGAGTTGGATTTACTGTGTCTTTGGTTGTCTGTGTCTATTAGACCACATGATCTGATGCAGATTAAATTTATGACCCACTAAGCGATGTTTGTCCCTTAAGCAGTGATGGTAAAATGGTGTTTAATCCTTACTTTCAATATTAAGGAATGCAGCAGTCTCCTAGTCGATCAGATAGGTAGAAGAATGTGAGACAACAGTACTTCACAGAAGTCTGCTTTGTGTATGAAATTATAGCTTCCTAGGTTTCAGGTTGGCAGTCTTGTGGATCAAACATCATGTGAGGAATGGTGTGTTTCTCAGTCAAATGTTTAAACTTACAACACTGAACACAATAAACATCATGTGTCTATGTGTGTGTGGCGGCATTAAAAGCTTGGTAGATTGTTCCTCATCCAACCTGATTAACCTCTTTCTGGCATTGATGTGGTGATTGTTTGCATTTAGTTACAGGCATGGTCAATATTTTTTCACAGCTTTATCAAAGGAGTTCCCACTATTGTATTTATTAAGAAAAAAAACCCCTTACACTGCAGTGACTTTGTTGGTCTTTATCATAACTGTGGGTAAACTTAACCACATATTTTAAAGGATTTTTCATCAGTCTGACTTTTATTTTGGGTTTCATAAAGGTCCAGCACTTGGCCACATGTTTTTATTCTCAACCCAAGTGAAGATTACAGGTTATGATGGTTTTCTGAGGGCCTGGTGCTGCTGCCAAAATATTTTCAAGGACTGACTCAATACTTGTTCATTGTGGATTTGAGTCAAACACCAATTTCTTCCTGTCAATTATGGACAAAATAGGGTGTGCCTTGATGTTACTTAATGCCATCCCTACTTTGTTTCTCATCCTTAATGCAGTAAGATAATAGGAGTCTCAACTTATTTATTTCTGTATTACTATGTCCCAGAAATTATGTTCATACAATAACTGCAACTTCTGTTACATTTTATTAAAATGTTTAATAAAATGAGTGTGTTTCAAAATAGTCATAGCTTTAATTGCACAAGATATAACCTGCAACGGAGGAACGATCACACTTTTTTAAACTGTCAGATAAAATCAGTCCATTATTTCAATGTGTTCTTTTTTTAGCTCATGTCATCATAGAGTATATGTGTATCTGTATCAGTGTACAATGTGACTATCACGCCACTGGTTTTGAAGTACAGTCCCTGTTGGCTGTGGGCAGGTTATGTAAAAGGTTTTATGAGGCTCATTTGCCTGTCTCCCCTCCTGTACTTGGCTTTTCCAAAGGAAACACAAGTGGAATTGTTCTTAAGTGTGCAGCTTGCGCTATCTCTTCAAACAGACCTGGAGTGCTTTTATGCCTGGAAACACACACATATGCAGTATATATAAAACACACACACCTCCATTACACAGCAGTGGGCTGTCTTGTATAATATGATAAATCTGGCTTTGAACGTAGCCACCTGCGTCATAGAGAGTATGAGGTGTTGGTCAGGACTGTGTGAGTGAAGATGGAAAAGGGACAGATCGAAAGTGTTTGCATGACAATGTTTCAAGATACAGTATCTACAGTTCAGGTACATTTTGCGCTACAAGGCCTTAGATAATTTTTCTCAGCCTATCTTATGATCATGTAATTTCAATGCCAAATGTTTATGCATCAAAATCCTCTGTTTTCATATATGTAAGTGTGTCACAGTAGTGGAACATACCATAACATAGCAGGCGGAAACTCAAAGGATATATGGTTTACTGGGATCTTTTTTATATATTGGAAAAAAAAAACCACCAAAAAAAAAAAAAAAAAAAAAACCAGCATTTTTACATATTAGATGTGCATCATAACAGTATTCAGAAAATGGCTCAAAGAAAGAAATCTCCTCAATTTTGGAAAAAGTAGACTACTTAATTCCAGAAAAAAAATATAGTCTATTTGTACTTGTATCATCTTTTTCCATAGATGTAGAATAGTCTGGGTTATTACTGTATAGGTGCAGCTCAAAAACATCTAGGTACTGCACCTAAATTTTACAATAGTAGGGAAAATCTTCTCTGTTTTTATGCATTTCCTTCATGCAGTTTTCCTGCCTGTATCCACAGAAGCATCCTCCAAATACTGCTTTAAAGAGTTAAAATTTCTACACAATATAAATTATCAGAACAGAATATTCAATGATGGTGTTTGTCTATCACACAAAATGTGCCATTATATCAAATATCCCCAGCTGCAAGCATTTACATTAATGAGCATTTATGATGAACAAATAATCATTTGGTGTGTAAAACCTTTAGAAATGGAGGAAAAACAGAAAAGTTCCAAATGTTGTTAAAAAACTGATCTTCAAACTTTACCTTTGGTGCTGCAAACTTGCTTTCTAATATTTTCATTATTTAATCTTGGAAAATCTTGCGTGAGCTCTAATGCAGTCCTTCAAGTTTTACCTGGCCCCACTAATATCTGTGGTCTCATCTTATTAAAGGTGTTGACAGTGATGAATCACACAGGCAGCTGCTTCAGACAGACCCTCTACAGTCGGCTCTCATCCAGGCTCAGTGAACAGGTGGTCAAGTAGTTAAACCCCCAACTCCACCTGACCCGCCTGTGCATTAAATGACCACCTGTAGCATCATGTTTCAAGGTCAGCGGGCACCAGATGTGAGATGCAGTCTTGTAAGAGTATTTAAGTGCTATATTTCAACTTTGATTAGCTTCTTTTAAAACTTGTAACAGAAGATATTCCTTAAATTCCTAAAAGATCTGGTTATATGTTTTTCAAAATGTAATGTTGATAATAACTATAAGCCAAAATTGTTGGTGAAGCTGTAGTCAAATGATGAGAGGACGTAAAGGTAGAAGAATTGATGCACCACTAGTCGCCTGTGTAGCTTGAGATTATCAAAACTGCCGCTTACCTTGTTTTTTTGGGGTTTTTTTGACTGATTTTTCCTGGGGTGGATGGTCTTTGGTTTGTGTCTGTGTGTTTGGGTGGGTGGGAGGGGAGTGTTCTGTGTTCTGTATTTTCTGTTAACTTGAAAAATTTGACAAAAATAAAATCTTCCAAAAAAAACCCCCAAACAGATAAAGGTCAAAGTATAGGCCATTCAATACATTTCCAAAAGTTGCATATTTGTATTTGTATCTCAGATCAGACATTTCTTATAGCCTCACATGAGACATGTGCTTGTACTGCTAATTATATAACATGAGATAGATTGTTAAAGTCATGATGTAGATTCCAAGTACTTCTATGGAATGAAAACATGATGCCGAGCTCCTTATGTAACTTGAGGCAAAAGCAGCACAACATCATATTTAGTCTTGGAGAAATCAACTGACGTCAGCTCTAATGTAATAGATCTTTATTCCACAATATAGTCAGTGTTTGTTCTGAATCATTTAACTGTTGTAAAGTGAATAAAAAGAACACTCTGTCTTCCCATGTCCAAAGTTTAGGAGTGTAAGTTGGTTTTGCTGCTGGAAATGTGTAATTATGTCAATCCACTTTATTATGATTCATGGGTAAAGTGATTGTGGGTCTTGCAGTGAGTCTTTGTGCTTGTGTGTTTACATGATCAGTAATGAAGCATGTGTTGGTCTCTTCTGTTTCTCTGTAAACTATTCTGTCCCATACTTTGGCAGCCAGTTCAATGCTCATCTGGGAGCACTTTAGACCGTCTCTGATCTCCAGACCCCATTATCACTAAACCACAGCACACTTTGAGGTGGTTTTGTGCTCTTTAAGTTTGCTTTAATGTGCAATGGGGAAAGTGAGAGTAAAATGATGATGAATGACGAGGCCGATCTGGACGATGTGTGTGGTGGTTCTCGCATCAGAGGGTCATTTTTAGAGTTAGTGCTGTGGGTATGCTAAGGTTGGCATTTTAGGAAGGGTTAAAGGTTAAGGTATGAATGCAGATTTCATGGTTTATTTGAACTGGTTTGGCTAAAAAAAAGCAAAACACAGACCACAAGAAATTAATAAGTGGTTCAGTGCTGTTGGATCCTCACTGCAGTCTCATGAGTCAGACATGAAACAACAGAGCATCAAACTAGTCACCATCAGTCACATCCGACATCTGTGTTACTAAACACTGTAGGTTTGTCTAAAACAGTGAGAAGCACAGCATCTGTTTTTATGTTGCTTTCTGTGTATTTACTGTAGATGTACCGCAGCACCCAGGACATTTTGACTACCACCTAACTAAATGATTTTTACTTGATTGAATAAGTATTGTTGGTACCCAGTGGACATTTTATTAATTTTCAATATAAGTGTTTTCTTTGGTACACAGATATGCAACAATCACAATTTATAAAGTTATGTGAAATTATTTAAAAACGCATAAAAACCTGTGCATCTAAGTCTTCCATAAACATATTCAGTCTGGTCTTTTATCAACCTTTACTGTAAGCACAAGTATTGACAGGTTTTTGCACAAATATTCTTTAGACCTCTCCTAAGTTATCTGAAATCCAAGGGAAAAGTATGGGGTAGAACTATCTGAACAGTAACTGAATAAGATATCTTTGGAGTTATTTAATGGTCTAATATGACATGTATTTTCCAAAGAAACATGAATACTGAATATAAAGATGTAGGACCTTGCTTGCTTAATTCACACAAAAACCTATGAGTTTCTCTTAAGTAACTTATTTCTATATTGATCTGTTTTACACTTTTATTCTGTCCAGAAAAAACATATGCAAACCAACTCAACAACCATTAAAGAATAATGAGCGCGAGCCATGTGCTTTATTTGTTGTCACATGTTCTCGTAGCTTGAGGAAAAATAGAGATAAGTTGCATAATGTGATATGATGCTGGGTTTTGGTGTGATAACAATGCACACAATGACTATATGAAAGGCAGGTGTGTCTGTATGGAGCCTGATAATGGAAAAGCAGGCAAACAATACCTGTGAGATGTGCTGCTCTGTGATTGTGTGTAATGATGACTATAATGTCAGTCAGACATTGGAAAATCCCTATAAACAGACTCACCCACCCCCACTATTAAACACATATATTCCCATATCGAACTCGCCCAAACACTGAATGAGTGATATTCAACAACAAAAAAAATCCCACTGTGAAAAAAACACCACACACCAACACAATAATCAGCCAGAAAAAACCCACAGACCATTGAGGGTTTTACTTGGAACTGTGTGTACAGTGTGTGTGTGTGGGAGGGAGTGGGATCAAAACTGTGTTGTTCCTTCATTTTAAGTGTCATATGAAACAACTAATGACACACAGGGTGATGGGTTTCTTGGCACGCAAGTCAGTGAGTCTAACTACCATCATTATGTGGAAACCTAACATTTAACATGTGATGGTGTGATGAGTTTGGCAAATGGAATGTCATTTACTACACTGTTTTACTAGACCTTTAACACTGTTGTCTGTCACTGTGGGAGATTGAGTATTGATTATAGTTTCATACTTGCATTTATTCTAGAGGTAGACAGATATATACATTTTTTTTTCAATGTTGTTCTTAATTTGTTTTTTGATATTTGATCATGAGTAAAAATATTGTAAGATACTTGATCATGCACGTATGTGGGCAGCATTTTAATATCAATAAATGTTAAGAGTACTATTTGTACCTGTATTAATAATTTCATTTATATTGCTGCATTAAAAATCTTAATTATTTGAGTGTTTCAATTGTACTTTACGGTCAGTGTGCTATGAAAAATAAAAAAAATTGGCCTTAAATATCAGCTGTGTATTTCGGACATCGGCTGACCAAATTTTTTAAAATCAGCATCCGCCTTAGAAAAACCCATATTGGTCAACCTCTAACTTATGCACGTAATATAAGAAGTTGCTAGAGGAAATAAGTTGTCGCCCATTGTTTTCTGCCATTTGAATCCAGTGGTTTGTGATTTGATGATGGTTTGCATGTTGAGCTTTTGAGCTGGAAGTGACCATAGTTGGACAAAAGGGGCACAACTACAGGAGTCTGAGGGGTCATGGGTAAGCTAAAGTTAAATGTTAGCTTATTTACTCAGTAAAACAGAATGACTCCTGAGGGGAAAAATATGTAGTAATTGTGTTTTTATATTATTTCAGGAAATTAAATATACGTTTATGGATCAGGGCTTTTTGGAGCAGTGCAGTGTTACAACTTTAAGATACTTGTACATTAGCATCATTTTGGAGAAGTCCTCATCACTTGGTTACATTTGATTTATTCAGCAGTAGAGAATCCTTACTACTTTAAATAATCGAAATGAATGATTTTGCCCAACAAAACTTGAATTCAGAAGCTTCAAGCTTTGAGTTTCACTGCAAAGAATTATTTAAGTGCATAGTCTAACACTGCTTTAGAGTCATATGTGTTGGGCAAGACCAACAAATTCAGGATTTTTTTTGGTTTAACAAAGTTAAGATCTTGATTATTTTGTGCATAACTGCTAAGTCATTGAATATTTGCAATGCAAAAATAATAGAATTTATTTACTGATTTAGAGTTTTTGTTTTTTTTTTTTAAATACACTGATTGGAAACACTGACTAATAACATGTTTGCCTTTCTGTCTCTTATTGTTGGCACAAATGTTTATTCCTTTTCTTTTTACTTAAATTAGCATGAATTCAAATCCTTCAACAAACTTACAGCAGTTGGAAATATTGACAATAAAATAGATTCCTGATGATTTGATTATGTCATTCTTAAAATACAGCTTCTTTATGAGAGGATTTACTATTTTTTGCAGTTTTATTTATCTATAAATTGAATATATTTTTAGTTTGCAACTGTTAGTTGAACAAAGAGTGCTTTGAAAACATTGCTTTGGGCTCTGGCTGACGAATGAAACTCAGCAGAGGAAGTCTGGCTGATTGTTGGCAAACACACACCTCTTTTCTACTGCTGCCCTGCCTTCGCATTTTCCTTCCAAGGTCAGCGCATGAATGTTTCATAATAAGCAACCACACATGCTTACTCACCACACACCTCCCTCATCAGATCTGTTGCCTAACTCTTCCTGTGTAAAAAATGTGTATACTGTAAAACTTTTTTCATCTTTTACTACATTAAACAGTTAGACTCCACAAATAATTACCACTTTTTTTTTTTTTTTTTTACATTGTCTGTTTGTGGAAATGAAATGAAAAATTCTAGCATGTATACGTGTGTGTGTGTGTGTTTGTTAAATTGCTGGCCAGTAGTTTAGTTTCCTCCCCTCTGTGCATCGCTGTTGTAATGAAAAATGTTTTTCAGTCTAATGGGAACATTTCTCAGCAGGCAGTTAACAGTTTGGACAACAGCTACAGTGTGAGCTGATGATTAAAATAGCTGGACAGCACCCGCATCTGAATGTGTGTTTTTTTTGTTGTTTTTTTTTTTTTAATTTACTCTGAAGCAACTAAGTCAATAACTGAGCTGAGATTAAATAGAAAGATCCAGAGTTTTTCTGGGAATGAAGCTAAATGTTAGACAGACGGCAAATAATTCAATCTTTTCATTCTAATAATTTTCACCTTTGGGTTTTGCTCATCTGAATCTTTCCATTTTCTTGTTACTTCTTTCTTTCTGATTCTCCTCTTCCTTCCTCATCCTTCTCCCTACTCCTTCTCTTCCCCTTTTTCTAGTCTTTTCTTTATCCTCTTCCTCTTTTACATGTTTCTTTTGGCATTCCACTGGTCCTCTCCTCCTCACCGTCCTTTTTCCTCCTCCTCTTCATTGGTGTAGGTAAAGGTCTTGACTGAGCGCAATGTTTCTGGGTGGTCCCTCCAGATAGACCACTTTGTGGTCTTCATACTGTCATTGGTCGAGTTTGGTTCCCATCATTGTGTTGTGCAGCCCCTTGTCTCTATGTGGTCTAACAAGTTTAGTCTGTCGATTTCCCATCTTGGCTTGCAAAGACAATAGAAAATACCAAAGAAAAAGCTGATATTTGTTCTGTGATTTCTTGCGTATTATGTAATGTTGATTGGAAATGTGTGATTCTGATGCTGTCAGAATTTATGCATAGAAAGTGTTTCTATTTCCCATCATGCACATCAGCTCATGCAAAATATAAACACATTGCAAAATATAAACACATCAAGTAAGGTTATGGAAATGTACCTTGTGATGGCCTTAAAGCACTAAAGGTCAAGAAGGAAAGAATACTGGTGAGCAGCTAGACGAAATGCTTTTCAGACCGATTACCATATTTATTATATTTCTTTTAGAAATTTTTCTCCTTGAGTGTAGATTTATGAAAGCCTCTAATACCACATTGTGTATTGTAACTATGTATCCATTATTTCAGGAATTTCTCTTTAGGAATAAGACTCTGTCCTCATGTCTTTTAGCTAAAGAATTTTCTGCAGAGGAAAGGTCTGAGCACTAGGATGTGTAGCACATGTATCTGGTGCTGGACGTGCATGTGTGTACCCATTAGTGTAGGAATGCTAGGAGGAAAGGTGTGGCCCATCTCTGCTTTCCCCAAGGACTGCAGAGGAAGTAACAAAGAGACGGAGGGGAGGGGGGGGGGAGGGGGGGAGATATAAACTGATGTGGATGGAGGAAGAGTGAGACAAAAGTGACACAAGAGGTGTTGTGTAAAAACTTTTATGTATAGAAACAGGAGAAGGCCTCTACACAGGTTTCAGATCTCACTGATAAGTCACAGTTCAGAAGTTAGCTACATGTTTATCTGTAGCAAAAAGATGATTTGCTCCTCAGCAACTTAATTGGCACCAACTAGCTCTGAATTCGGAGTAAATGGACAATCCTTTAAAACATAAAAAAAGTCAAATCACTTGATTTAGTTCACCCTAGCAGAAATAATTTGCTTTCTTCTTTAAGGTGAAAATAATTAAAAATAGAACAAACAAACCCAGTACTGGAGGTCTGGAACTAAAATGATCTTTTATAGATCATTTCTATTTCATACTCTGTTCAGTAGAGAATCAGTACACTACTTTAGCTCCTCTCCCATAAACATTTTGCAAAATAAAGTTACCTCTGCTTTTGTCATTTCATTCTCAAACTCAGTGTAAGAAATAAACACAAGAACAGAAATAACCTTTCCACTAGGGATGTCCCGATTTGATCTACAGATTGGTATCAGCTGTCGATCTGACATTTTTTAGGAGATTGGATTTAGTCACGAGGTCGGGCTGATCCAGACCTGGTTCTGGGGCAGGGGTAAATGCACGTCCTTCTCCCTCAAATTAAAGTTTCTGAAGTTAAGGGAAAGTAAAATTGGCTGCACAACAGGAGGAGGCTTAAAGAAATTAGTACAGCATCTATAGGTTTGACTTTCACTTTAATGTGATGCACAAGTTGGGTTTTTTTCAACTCGCAGGGCTTTTGTGGAATTATTTTACCCGACCCAACCTGACCCGTGAGTAACCCACTGATGTGTGCATCACTAACGTCTGGCACAGAACACATCCTATATAATACCTGGACAGACCTATAAATAATGATTTCAAATTTAAATAACAATTTTTCTATAAAAAGTCAAGATCAGTATCAGCAAAATTAATCCTAAAAAAATCAGATTTTAAACAAAATCCAGTGTGGGACATCAATACTTTCCACAGTTACTTTCTTTGAAATGTAGGTCAAACGCAGTTAGCACAGTTAAATCACTGTTTAGTCTGTATGACGCATCAATAAACACAAACCCACAGTCCACAGCTTAGCGTGTTTTGTCTTCACACATACATCCACTGACACTGGTGAAGTCATCTGTTTACAGACAATAGATGCAGATGAGTGGGATAGTGTTAAACAAAGGCAGGAATGCTGCAGGTGTGTGAGATAAAAGGTTGAGGCCCAAAAGTGCAGTGATAACAGACTAAACCTAAAACAGCAAGGTTATTCTTGAAACAAGAGTGGGAGAAGACGGAAAGGAAGATAGGACCTGATACTGTCTGTGTACAGTATAACTTAGACTTTCAGCCCTGCAGACCTTTTTTCCTTCCCTTCTTTACTGTCTTCACTTTTTTCCTCATCATTCTCTTTTTCTTCTGTTTTTCTTCACTGTTTCCTGGTAGCTCTGGTGCTAAAACAGACTGCTCTGCATTTTGTTCTCTTCTAATATCATCAGCAAGTAGTGTAAAGTCTGATCCATTTATTCATTTTAAACAGATACATTTATTACTTTCGATGTGGAAACATTTTTTTTTTTTTTTTTTACTCAATGTATGTTTTCCAGATTGAAATTCTTAGCTAAAATGTGAACAAATCAGGAGCTAAAGTGAGGTAATGGTACTGGTAATGCTAATACAAATCAGTTTTAGTAGGTTTTCCTGAACTGCTGACATGAAAGCTGGACATGAATGAGTTAAGTGAACAAATGTGCCTGGACATGAAATGACACGTGACACATGTCAGGATCTTTTGTTGAATATTTTCCAACTGGTGGTGTTTGTTTTGGTCCAAATCAGTGAGTCATACGATCTCACACTCCTCTGAAACTCACTGATGTCAGACATTTTCAGACGTGTATATATTCAGGTGAAAATGTGAAATTATTGTGGTTCTTGAGGCTAGACAAACCTCTCTACTGTCTCTGTCTTGTCTTCTCCCCTCAGTCCAGTGTTGATCTTTCACTTCGGTGGGAGGACTTACAAAGCTCTGAAATGGGAACATGATCTCATTGTGTTGTAGCTCTGCTCTGCTCTGCTTCTCCTGTTTGTTTGGATTTGGTCAGTCACTCTCCCAGTTGCTCTTAACCCTCTACTTCCTGGATGGACCAGATTGGACACACTTGCACATCACTAGTCACAGAGTGGTGTGACAAGACACCATCTTTAATATCTCAGGTGTTTTTGTTGTGAAAATTATTCATCAGAATTATTCAGTGGTTGGAACTGGAGGACTTTACTCAACATTTAACAAGCTGTTTAACAAATGTGGAACGAAAAAATGTTGTACTGTTAAATAATGCTTGAGTTTGAGTGATGCTTTTCCTGATAGTTTTTAAATGTTTAGAAATTTTTTTTTACTAAACTAGACACTGGCTATCAGCGTCTCCAGCCAAAAGGCATTAATATTATCCTGTATAAACTAAAGCATTAATATTATCCTGTATCAAAACTGTTAAATGACAGACTCATTGAAACAATCTACACTGCAGCATAATATAAAAATCTCTGCTACATTTATCTTTGTATCGGATACAAAATAAGAGGCTTATCTGCTACAATTTTCATTAAACAGTTACTTGATTGAAGTGACAAATAACTGAAAGCTGTTCAAATTCTGTCTTTTAGTATTATGCATGCTTGTAACAAGAAAACGTAGCTCCTGTTTTTGCAGTAATGTCCAGTTTTCTGTCAATGACTAAATTCAAATCAAGGCTTAACAGATTTGGACACTGACTGCAATCACAAAAATCTTGACAAATATCCAAGTTTTTCCTCCTGAGACTTTTTGTGTGGTCCAGCTTTAACCTGCATATTGTAGTGAATGTAGAGAAAATATCTTTTAAATCACTTCTTAAAACACATTTTTATAGACTTGCCTTTATGTGATGTTGTCTCTTTAATGTTTGAATATTTAATTTGACCTTTTTTTTTTTTTGGTTATTCATTTATATTGACAATACATGATGTTGTCTTATTCCATTCCTTCATTTTGTTATTGATTTGACAACAACATGATTCATCTGTAATCTCTGCCCTGTCAACTTCACTATATTTAAATTTATTCGGAGGGTCATGTTTTTTCGTGTTTGCTGTTCTTAGCTTTTTCTGCGTTGCATTGTTTTTCGATGTTTTAGTGTCTGTTAGCATCTTGTTTATTTCATTTGTATCCTGCTGTTGTACATTTCTGCCTTTGTCTGTCAGAGCACATTATTAAATCTGTTTTTAAAGGTGCTATTTAAAGTTATTATAAGTGATTAGATTTATTACTGAGCCCAAGTTTTGTTCTTCAGGGTCTTTGTGAGTGATGTAAATACAGCAGATGTAGGTGAAGTCAACTGATCTACCAGGCCGCTGGGTTTAGTTAGTTACCTCACTGCTCTGACACAAAATAGCCATGAGAAGAAAGAAGTGGCGTTTGGTCTCTTTTCTTCCTTTTTTCTTCTTTGTCGAGCTATCTGTCTGTGTGTTGCTGTAACAGATAATCTCATTACCTGTTACTTCCTGGTAATAAGCTTTGACTCATCTGACTTGGCAGGTACTTAAAGTGAAGACTGAATGTGGAAAGAAGTCCTCGGGTCCACAAAAAATGGAGCGGACGCAATTAGGAATAAACGTTGGACATTTTTAACCAGGCTTCTGTTAATTTTCTCATAAAAAACCTACACCTGGTTAATGTGCGTTGCATAAAAGATTTAAGGTCTTTTTTTTTTTTTTAAACCCTGGTGACTCATTGGTGGATAGATGGGTCACTGAAATGTCAGGTCAGGGACTCCAGGTACACAGTATAGAGCCGTAAAGGTATAACTGACTAGATTTTGATGGCTGTTAAAATTTGTTTTATTACTATTGAAAAGTATCAGAATTGCCAGACCCATCTGCTGTTCATTATAGCTTTTTGACAATTACATGCAGATATACTAGATTATAATTTGTATCAAAACATTTATTTGGGTGAGAAAGGTGTTATAACGACCTCATGGCTTGCTTTTTTTCAGTCAAAAATGTACAAATGAGTTTTACAGTCATTAACAAATAACCCTAACCCAACTTTTGAGGAGGTGGAACAAGTAAATCCATTTTTATGTCTGAATTGATGTCGTGTTAGATTACTCATGTTCCTTTTCAGTTAGTCATGATCTACTAACTGATTAATAATGTGTTACTTTCAGGAGTGCTTTATGGTAACATGATGACAAAACTGGATTGCGAAAAAAAATTGAGTCTATAAGGATGATAAGATCGGGACATTTACAATGGATTATGGATAGAGCTACTGTAACAGCCTATCACACAGAAGTTATAAATGAGTCACGTGTGAAGAGCCACTTTGGTCACATTTTCTTTTCAAAGAGTATGTTTCTAAAGGCTATTTGGCACACTGTTCAGTTAATGTTGTTCTAAAGTCATCATGTAGTAAAAAAAAAAAACCCCTCTGTTCTCTGTTTTGGTTTCATTTACAGATGTGTTGATTCAGTTGCTGCTTCTGTTTGTGTTGAAATTTGATACATAGTCAGACACAGGATGGGTTGCATTCAGTGCACCATGGAAACTATCTCCATTGTTTCAAAGTGCAAACCATGGGGGCCACAACACACTGGATGTTAGGCTACATTTAAGGACACTTCATAAATCCAAAAATGTATTGTCAAATGGTCATGAACATTGTTTAAATATGAAATATGTATTTTTGGGTCTCATTTTCCCTTGTGTAAATACATAGTACTGCATCTGCCATTACAATGAGGGTATGAAAATTTATCAGTGTAAAGGTTAGTCAAGAAACCTTCTGTCTTAATGTTCAGAACATCTGTAAAACTGGCAGTATTATTAAATGATGTCCTTGGTGTCAATATTGATCAATATGAGAAACATTAATGTGGTTATGTTTCCCCATTTCCACAATAAATAATAATTTTAGCTGTAAGCCACATTACACTGTCTGCAGTAAAGTTGTTTTGTACCGTGAGAACTCAGTCACCTTGCACTCATAGTCAGCTTTTTATTTTATTTCATCCAAGTATGTGCTAAAGGGTCTTAAGAAGAGTGTCTGTGTAATTTTCTTAATTTCCGACAGTCATTCTTGTTGTTTCTCTCAGCTGTAAAGTGCAGATTCCAGAGATGTAGCGTCTCTGTGTTTGTACATGCTACACTGGCACCTTGTCTTTCTTGTGAGCAGTGTTTGCTCTCCATATAAGGGTGTATGTGCCTTCAAAGCCTCCCTGGATTCTGCACTCTGTTTGTGTGTGTGGTTTTTAATAGATGCAGAGGAGAGCTGAACTATGCCCATGTAAGCACACACCACTGTGGTGAGTTAAACTCAGTCTAAAGACTCTGCGTTGGCACTCGTAGTGGACACATCAGGATGGCACAAAGTGTTTTTGATCCTGTTTTATACACCTGGTATTAGTGGAGTTCATACAGAGGATATCTCATAATGTAATGCAGAACTCAAAAGAGTTGGACTCGTCATCTTGCACAACACTGAGTTTGCTCCTTTTTTCAGTTGATCTAAGGTAGGGGTGTCAAATGTGCGGCCCACAGACCAAAACCAGCCCTGCCTAATATTCCAGTCCAGTCAACAACCTGATGCTGAACACCACCAAAACAAAGGAGCTCATTCTAGACTTCAGGAAAAACAAAGCTGCCCCTCCGCCCCTGTTCATCAACAGTGAATGTGTAGAGAGGGTGAGGTCCATCAAACATCTGGGTGT
>JAQQZY010000005.1:22140933-22155711 GCA_030068375.1 Ostorhinchus rueppellii
ATAACGACCGTCAGGTGTGTTGGAAGAGGGTAACATCGAAAACATGCAGGATAGTGGGCCTCGAGGACCAGGGTTGAGAACCCCTGTCTTACATACATGCAACGCTGTTTAAAGACATACACATTCAGTCACTCAAACTATTGTGTTTTCTAGAGATCTTTTCTTCAGTGGGCTACCATTTTGGTTTAATATTAGCAATCAGTCACACAGCATGGGACACAGGCTGATTAGAAATGTGTGTGTGTGCTTTTTTTGTGTGTGTTTACCCTACAGCATTGAACAGAAGAGGGAAGTTCCAGATTTTAAAAAAAAAACTGTCAGTATCACTTGATACACTATCGAAATATTGTTAATGTTCTTACTAATTCTAACCTGGAGCTCTTTGAAAAGTCGTCATAACTCTACATGGTAAAGGAAGCACATGGATATACTGTACAGTCCTGCTGTGGCTATGATGAGAGGATTTTAGAAAGTGCAAGCTAAATGAGATGCCTTTGTTGTGTTTTATGTGTATTTGAGCTGACACTACTCTGACTCTATCATACAAGAAGGCTGGACCACCTGCAATACATTTCTATATTGTATCATATAACACTACATGTGTAAAAATACATATACGATAAGAAAACGTCAGTAATGCTGCTTCTTTTCTACTTCCATTTCAGGGATGGTTTCCCTTCCCAGAAGTAATAAATAATTCACAATCACAGCTGTTTCCTTTTAATTTTCAAAAAACTGTTCCATTCTTTAGAACAATTGACAATTTTCCTCCAATGTCTAACTGGAATCTAGGTGTTTTTTTTTTTTTTTTTTTTGTAAATTTGTTAATATAACTCTAGAACCATTTAGATAGATTGACCAAACAATGACATTGTGAAACTATGTTTCAAGCATTTTTTTTTTTTTTATACTTCAGAGATGTTGCAGCTTATTGGTCATATTTTTATAATTACTCAAGAGCGCTTCAGTTTTTTTAAAAGTTGTGTGTTTTGTCATTATTAACATCATCTTCACTTAAACAACTGCTCATATTAGAAATAAGCAGTAGAACAGAGTAAATCAGTTATTAAAAATAATTATAAGATAATAAAAATCTGGGCACCATGGTGAAAATGTTCTGTTCTTGGTTGTGATAAGAAAAGCTCATCCACGTGTCCTGCTCGTGTCTGAACAGATATTGTATTGTTTTCCAGCTTTTGGTGAGCTCGTGACTTACCATGTCATGTTTTCCTGTGTTGTCCCTGTCAGGATGTAGAAAAGGAGAGAGAGCTGCGGACGGAGTTCAGCAGAGAGGAAATCAGGCAGAGGATCGAGCTGTACAACTCCCTAACCAAAGACCACCTAAAAATGACACTGGTGAGTGATGTAAACATAGGCACTTACTGCAGTTTATGTATTGGGTAAAAGTCATGTTTGTACTTGTGTTAGTTTTTGTGTCATTTGATCCTTCTGCATGATGATCCTGTACGAAGTCAGGCAGGCCTAGAAACCATTAAACAGGTTTTAATTGAAGCAATCAATCAAACTGCCCTAAAAGTGAAGATAAAGGCCCAGATTAGACCCCAGCCGTAGGTTAACGGCCTGAGTAGTTCTGTGCATGCGTCACAGATGTTGTACAATTCAGTATCTGTAGAATAATGGTAATAATAAAGAGTCAGTTTAAAGAAAAGACCCATGTTCTGATATACCAGAAATATTCTATTCACATTGAAATGCACTTATTACACTCAGTAGTCAGAACCCTATTTCTGATTGCACTTGCAGAGTTTTGGTGTTTTCATTTACACAGCTGTGATGTCGAAACCAAAATATTTAACTTCCTCAGTTTCATTTACAGTGAACAGAGTGATGTCCAAACTTGGCTTTGAACTGGGGAGAATGGTTTCAGGTACCGCAGTTTGGTTCTGGTGTTATAATTTTATAAGGTTAATGTTTTTGTGTTTCAGATACATGGGTCAGACATGGCCATCGAAGAGGCCAGGGGAATCTGGCACTGTGTAGGTTTGATGGGGTTAAAAGAACTGTATCGTGTGTGACACCTGAAACCATTCTACTAATGGCTGTAATCATTTATTTAGGATGCTAAGCAGTCTTGGCTGTGAAAAATATTCAGAAGTTGTCAGTAAGTCAATGAAATTTGCAAGATTCTTTTTTTCTTTTTTTTTAAAATTGGAATTGAGGTAAAAGTAAAGTGACAGTCATACAAGGAAACATTTGCTAAATTCTTCTACAAATTGAAATGGCTGTGATGTCTCAACATGTTTTATATTCAAGCTGTGCTGATGTTTCAACATCCACGCTGCCTTCGTCCTGGTCTCAGCATTCCTCAGCGGTCACATCAGAGTGATGTGATGCTATTCCTGCTATTGTTCTCCCCATAATGTTTTCCCTGGCAGTGTGAAAGGTGTCTGAAGTTGTATTCAAACCATGGGATATTATTTAACCCCGTGTTAGAACAGAAACATTAAAAGTCTTTAGGGTGAGGCAGGTCTCTTCATCCTGTCATTTTTCCATCAGCTGACAAATGTTCAGTACGTCATGGGGAAATGAGAATGTCATGTAAAACGACGCATCTGTTCTTGCATTAGTAGCATTTTAATCAAGCAACCTACCTACCATGTTTCAAAGCAGTCTGTCTTCAAGTGGTTTAGAAAATAGATTTTAGATGTGGAAGGGGAGATTGAAGACCATGTTATTTGCAAACTTTACTGATACCAGGAAATGAGGTAGGACTCAGCAAGAAGTTAAAAATAGATACACAAGTCAAAAACCTGCTGGATGTAACAAGTCCGTGCTGATAGGATTGCTATGTGAAGCCTGCACACATGCAGGTCTGCTTTTGTCTGTCTGTTAGCATATCCTTTGCGGTCTTCACCTTTTGTCTTTTTCTGTGTCGTGTCATTTGGGATATTTCCTTTTGTTATATTGGGTTTGTATTTAATTGGTTTGTGTCATTATGGCCTTCAGTCACATACACACAGTCCCCCTCCACAGCCCCATGTGGAGTAATAAGATTAAGATACCCCTACTCCGTCTGGGACCATCTGTGCTGCACGACACACTGGTTGAACCGGTTTCACCTTCAGAGATCCTACAACGGTAGCCCAATCCAGTCAAAGAAAGATGGGAAAAATAGCTGTATATTAGCATTTTTGTTTATTGGTACTCATATTAGCAGAGGAAAACATACATTTGAAATGTTGTCAAAATGTCTACTAATAATGTTCATCCAACATCCAAACATTGGACATGTTTGATTTCTAAATCCTAATGTATTTGGATCATGTCTTAGTTTGACTATAAAAGTTATGTTTTACTTCATACTAACATTTTATTTAGTTATCATTTTGTTACTTTTTTGTTAAACATAACGCAGTTTGATCGTTATTTTGTGGTGACTGGTATACACCATCCTCCTCTAACTGAGATGCTGCAGGTTCACCCTACTGTCTATACCATTCACTCCACAGGATTGGTCCAAATGGTAGTTATCCAGTTCTGAGAAAATCTGGCCTTTTTAAAAGCGAAGTAATGGTTTACATAGACATGTTCATGGTACATTAACATCCTGCCTCTGTGTTTCCTTCTTCTCTCAGGGTCCCACTGGTGTGTATACTGGCTTCATCAAGGTCCAGATGGATCTGAGGAGGCCGGTGACAGTGCGAGGGGGTCAAATGGGAGCAGGGGGAGCCGTGGTTGAAGAAGCCTTTTATCTGCCCCGGGGAGTCACCAACACACTCCACATCAGCTCCATTAACACAGTCAGACAGGTGGCTAACACACACACAGACATATATCAACACTGTGCAGTCTGCTAATTTAACCTGATTAGGATCTGATGACATATGGGTTGGAGCCTGGGTTAAAGTTGCATCATGGGAAATGTGTGGTGTTTGGAGCCTATCTTTGGACTAAGGCTATAGTACATGCACACAAATACTGCATCACCTTGTAGTGTTTGAGCAAAGTTTCAGAACATTTCCATCCATTTTAACACAGCTTAAATGTGTAGAACAGTACTTTTCATATACACTAAATAAAAAAGTAGAACGTTCAAATGCAGAATTTAACTTCACAGCAACTTCTGGCAGAGATGAGGTATGAGTATCCATGCTAAATTAACAAAGTGTGGAGACTGATGTCTTCTTTTCACCTGGTAAGGGTCATGATGAATCACTGATGGGCACAAGGGACTGACAAGACCCAGTCTCTGTTTCTGTCCATTCATAGTAAAAGAATGCTCACAGTTTATAAAGTGAAAGTGGGTCAGCAGGGTTTCCAAAAATCTTCCATTTCAGGGATCTTGAAACACTGGAGTGGAGTGGACACTAGGTGTAAACATAGCAAACGTCCTGGGTTTTTTTTGTTTTTTTTTTTAAAACAAAAAAACATATTGATAATATGTCATATTGTGTTGAAATTTAGTATATGTTGATTTCTGTTGCATCCATCTATCAGTTCATTACTGACTATACAACATGTTGAAACCTATTGATACCTGATCACTGGGTTTCAAAGAAGAGGTTTGGCCTTATCTTTTCTCTCTGTGCACCACACTGTCTTGACTTTTTTGCTTTTTGTGTGTCTGCAGGTGATCGTTGCCCTTCTAAACAAGTTCACCGTTGCAGACAACCCGGCCAAATATGCCCTGTACAAACGCTACCACAGGGAGGAGCAGGGTAATGTTCAGCACACTGACACAATTAGCATGAGTGAGTGTGTTAGAGAGAGGAACGTGAAAGCGACAGGACTGGAGACACTATTTCATGCCGCTCATGCCAAGCTCGGTATCAGATGCCTTGGCGCTGAAAGTGTTGATAGTCCCTGTGTGAATGTGTGTATTTCTGGATGCTCGTGTTGCTGGTTGTCAGATACCACAGGGCTCTCCCCACTATCAGCAGCTCACAAGGAATACACACCCACATACAGTGTGTATAAATACACATTCTGTGAGCTAACAGCTGCTGCAGGCCTGCTGGGTATCAAATATTATCAGTCCACTTAGCGCCTCCAAGCAAGAAAAAGAAAAGTTTACTGGCATTATACTAGAATATAAACTATAAACCAAGACCTGGAGTTACATGAAATCATGTGACTTGTTAAAATGTACTTTTTGAAGTATTCCGCCACAGACTTTTATAGATGTTCAGGGTACTTTTACCCTCCAAAGGGTGCGTGTTACTGCTGTCATATAAGTCCCCGGTCTGGTTTTCTCCTGTTACTGGAGACAGACAGTAAGACAGAGTCTGCTAATAAAACACAGTCTAGACAGAGGTTTGACAGCAGATGTGCATCGATTTTTTTTTTCTTATAAGACCTCATCAGACAGTAGTTGGGTTTATTCAAGTTATTATTAACTCGATGAGGTTCTGTTGTGACTTGTTTTTCATCAAATATTATATCCTGGCTGAGCTGTGGTATGAAACTGTCTGTGACCTCCAGCCTTTGATTACGCGGCTCCAGTTGAGTCTTGATAAACTGTCTCAGATGAGACAGACATCTGACTCTGGGGTGAAATATGTAAAATAGAAAAATAATTAATGCGGGTCAGTTACATTTGGAAAGGAAAGATCTTGTGGGTATCAGATTGCACATTGGGGTGTGAATCAGAGTAACTCCAGATAAATTGATAGTGATGATGATGATGATGATGAAGGTATGACAGTATAGTGATTCTGAAATGCCTGACACAATGCAAGACAACCATGAAAGGACAAAAACAGGAACATTAAGCACATCATGCCAAGATATATTCTCATATTTTGGTTGTATACAGAAGAAAATGCTCAGGAATTTAACCAAGGATGTTACAGTTTCAAAAAGATGCTGTTTGGACTTTGTAGTCCTCTTTGCAAAACATAATATAAAAAATAACTGTACTCGCAGAGCCCTTACTGATATAAAATGATAGGGTCCTTTTGTGTTAAGCTAAAGTTAAGTTCATAAAAATGCTGAGAATAAACAGTTTCAGGACCAGGACAAGATAAACCAGTGGGACTTGAAAAATATATTAAAATATTACATGTTACTAAAACTGGCCACCTCAGATCCCAAACAGGAAGTCTATAATGTCGTTATGTTGTTATTAACCCCTTCAGGCCTGAATCGATTTCAATTTTGAAAAAAACATTTGGACTTGCATTTTTTCTTTCAAGCAAATAGTATTTTGGTTGCATTTTGGAGTGGAAGGGGGTGGGGGGTTGATGGGAATTTGTGACAATCTGTGTCAAGGGGTTAACTCTGGAAAACAAAGGGCTTGTCTCCAATAGTTGAATTTTTGATTCTAAGAAGGATCCATCTTATGATGCCATATATTGATATTCTACAACTATCTAAACCTCCATTTACCATCACCTTGCACCAGCAATATTTCCTTAAAATCATTTGAAATCATCAAAGCTCTTTTGCAATTTTATCAACTTGTATATCATCATGCATATAAAACTTAAATAATGTCTTTAATATGTATGCATAATGACCAAACATGACCTTTGACCTTAACTCATTTGAATATCGTGTTGGAAAATACAGCAAACTCATTAGGCTTGACTTTTAAAATCTAAAATAACATTCTTGCCCACCTTGTAGATTCTATCGGTTGAACTATATTAAACAGTTAATACATATAATATCAAGCTTTAAAATCTGAGGAAGACAAGATTTTCAATTTGAAGACAAAAGAAGGTTTAAAAATTATTCATGACATGCAGAAGTGAATGGAGCATCCCAGCTGATCACCTAAACATGTCTTATTTACAAATGTTTGTAGTTATTCTGATCAGAAGTATTTGTTGTTTAATGGAACTCCTTTCCAGTTGACTAAGTCATGTCGCTATTAATCTAACAGACTTCCAGACTTTGTGTTACAGACATTATCAGGCTAAAAAGGACCCATTTTGGAGAACCTTGATATTACTGTTTTGCTTCAGCAACTGAGTCATGCACCACTGAACATGGTCCAAAAATAATTTTCTAGACATAATTATGCATTTTATTGAGCCACACACACCTATTTTTTAAAAATTAATCCAAAGTAGGCAAAATGGATAGGATACCAGGACATGTCATTTCATTGCCAATATTGATCCAGTATTATCACTGCCATTCTTCAGTTTTTCAGCCACAGATATGCAGCATCATGACATACTTGTGTCACAGATGTTCCAACATCTTCCTTTCTGTTTTTGTACATTTCTGTGGTCGTTAATGCGCCACACCCAAGCTTTCATCGCCTGCCATGTCTGTTTATATGAACACACACACAGTACAAAATGGAACTGCAGTGACCGCAGTGCTGCCTGCATGTGGCTTGAAGGAAGGCACCACACACACTAAATTAATTTGTTTGTGTGTGTTCCTCAGTGTATGTGTGTAAGCTGGCGGATGGCGAGCAGCCGTTGTTTCTTCGTTTGGTGGCGGGACCTGACGTTGACACGCTCAGCTTTGTACTGAGAGAACAGCAGACAGGAGAAGTCATGGTAACGCTACACCTCTGCCTTGTGCTTAGTCTGTTGCATTAAGATCATATTTGTTCCTCATTCTGTTGTTTTGTTCAGAATGTATTTTTCCTCATCTGCTTCATTATGTCCATCTACATCCATGCTCACTCATTAGTGACTCCTGTTTAAGGCCTCCTTTATTCAGTCTTTTTCCTTTTTCATCCTACTTTTCTTCATCCCTTTAGCTGCCCCATTTGTCTCTTTTTTTCCCTTCTTTGCTTTTTCTTTTTCAGGTTCCATATCTTTATTTCTTTATGGTATCATTCTTCCTTGTCCTTCTCAGTTTTTTTCTCCTCCTTTTGATCTTTCCTCCTTAATTCACATCTTTATCTTCTTCCTTCAACATTTCTCCTCCACCATACAGTTTTTTCCAGTTTTTATTTTTTACTCAGTAGTTGATACAGTAGGTACCTGCAGTGATTAACCACTAGTTTGTTGGCTCATTTTTCTCCTCAGTGGGATGCGTTCTCCATCCCGGAGCTTCGTAACTTCCTGCGGATCCTGGACAAGGAGGAGGAAGAACAGAAGGAGGCCGTGATTCGCCGCTACGACACATATCGCCAGAGACTGCAGGAGGCGCTGAGGGAGCTTAGAGGGCCTTCGTAGAGAAATTAAACCTCCATTTTATAAGACTTCGAGAGGAATGGTGGAGGTGTTCTTGAAGCCTTCTCATAAATGTTGAGAGAGGGACGGATGCAAACCCAGAATGAGAGGAGACGATCCAGGAGCTCAAGGGAGGATACAGATGGACAGATTTTGAAAAGCCCTGAGGAAAACAAAAACTGCGAACGTGAAGGACAAGCAAAACACAAATGAATGGTCGAGAAACATTTTGAGGCTCCTGGAGTCTGATTCAGACTTCAGCTCGTTGCCTGCTCTGCTCCGTCTGCCTGAACTCACCAAAGATTCACTCTGATTATCAACGTGCCATAATATGACTCACTCCTCCTGTCTTCCCCTGTCCGTCCATCCTTCTCTTCTTCTACTTGTATTTCTTCTTCTCCTCTCACTCTGTCCAGCTGTCACATAATTTATGCAGATTATTCAATTCCTCTTTATTTTCCACATTTTAAACTTGTGAAATACTCAAGGCCATATGTTGAGTTAGTTTTATTTAATTTGTTTGTTGCAAAGGTGTGTACATATTTTTTTCTTAATTTATATGGGTGAAGCTTTTTATTGTTTTTTTTTTTTTTTCCTCATAAAAGTCTTATATTATTTTAAATCTTTTTTATTATTATTATTTTGAAGGCGGAACAACAATCTGGTTATTGACACAGACACAGAGAATAGTTTATCCCAGCTTCTACTAGAAGAGCATTAAATGCCACTGGATAAAGGATTCACAACTAAAGATCATAAAAAGACACAGTAGCTTTAGTCATAAGGAAATAAACTACATGTTAAGCGTGGTTCAGTCTGATGAAATAAGTATAAACAGGATAAGGAGTTGTAAATCCATTCAGTCTGAGTGCCAACAGAGTAACTATAGGCTTTATTTTCTTTAAAGTTATCAAAACTAAACATCAAAATTAAAAAAAATACATATATCCATTATCAATTTACCACTGTCAAATTTATGTGTTCCTACTTAGTTTTGTCTCCTTTTACATATATACTTATGTCAACATAGTGTGAGTTTTGTTGTTCATAAATCAAACGGCAAATAATGGCTTTTTTGCTCTGTAATTTCTTATTTGACACTTTTTTTCACTCGAGGCTGATCTGAGTCTGCGTACTGTACATGAAGCTAAACAGCAAAGAAATAGCTGACTTTTGAGTTTCATGTGTCTGAAAATAGGCTGAAAAAGAAAAATGACTGAAGGGTTAAATGTAAGTTTTTGAGCTGAGGAGAAGTAGGTAAATCTGTAAGAGCATTGCTGTAAAAGTGAGGATGGTGATGGTGGGATTTTAAGCCTTTGTTTGCATTTTCACCCTATGAGTGGAGTTTGACGAAGCATAGACTGAACAGACTGGCACAGTTTAGACAAGGGCTGGAATGGACTGGTTTCTGGAAGTTGACTAAGCGTTTTAGAGGAAGTAAAAGAAATGTTAGACAGAGGAAGGAAGAAACAAGTGAAAAACACAGATTAGTTTTGTTTTGAAGCAGTTGGAGGAGGGAACACATGGGAGAGCAGTGTGAGCAACCATTTGGCCTCTGAAGCCTCCTTTAATCCAAGGCTGAGACAGAGCGAGGTCTGTAGGTCCTGATAGCTGCAGAGGCATTGTCTCCTCTGTGTCATGCTCATCTGTCTGCAGGCGTTCATTGAATTTGCCTCCGTTTCTGCCCTTATCTCAAGTTTTTACCTGCAGCCTTGTTCTCCTGTGGAAAGTGGAAAATATTACAGAAGAAACAAAGAAAGAAAGAACGGGTTGTTGCAAGGGAAGGAGATAAAAGTGAAGTATAGAGAGAAAGAAAATTCTAGACAAGTGTGTGTCAGTAAGTGAAAAAAATTGAGTTTCTGCAGCTGATTTTAAGGCCGTAAAAGCCTGTGGGTTGTGAGGTGCCTTTAACTGCGTCTATGTAATGTAGTCTTCCTTATATTACATAATATTAATAGTTTAGATGAACATGTAGGTTTTTTCAGATAATTTCAACTAAAATGTAGTTCTTGGCATTGTAAGTCTAATATTTTCTGATCATATGGACAACAAATCCCATTATATTATATCTCAGATGTAAGTTGCTGCATGTACTAAATGAAGTCAGGTTGATGGTGTTGCAGGGCATATCTATACAAAAATGTAGTATAGAACAATACCGCCATCTAGTGGACACAACTGCAACTATTCTCCTTTCTGTGTCAAGTATACCATATTACAGCTGTCTATTTTATTATTTTAATTTTTTCTTTGTAATAACCAAAGATATTTTTGTGCTGTTGCCTGGAGCAAATGATATTAGAGGCCTCATCCCACTGGAGTGAAATATATATAGTTTTATTTAAAGGGTTTTAACCCTCAAATATTCTACGATTAAACACTGGGTTAGTATATTTTAAGTGATACAAAAGTCTGCATGCAAACAGTTGATTGAATCTTTAAGCCATGTTGTTGTGTTTGTACCTGATAAAGACGTTTAACTGATGAAATAACATCATACCAGACCAGTTGTATCAACAAATTTATCTCTTTTTGGGCACTTTACCTTGAATTCAGGGAAGACGGGTGTATGATTTTTTTTTATTTTTATTTTTTATTTTTTTTGTGTTCCCGCCTGCCTACAAATCACCGTCATCACACTCTGAATTTTATCTTAAAATGTAACACAGTATCTTATTTTGATAGATTTCTTGTTAAGCTCCACTCATAATTTTATTTTTTTAGGAAGTAAAGTGTGGCAGAAGTTGATTTTGCTCATATGTTAAGCTCGTTATTGTTTGTCTCCATATGTTTTTCTGAGTTAGCTGTAGACTGTGAAATGTTCTGCATGTGTTCTACTCTGTGTCTTTGTATACATTCGTGCTTACTGCACTCACTACTGGATTATTTAACATGAAAACATGCGTTGTGGTGTTTAAAACAGCAGGTCAGATGACACTGATGCTGTGTGATCAGCTGGTAATAGAATGAGGCTTGTTTATCTGATGAAATGTTTAAGTCCAGGACTGTTACTGTATGAAGAGCTGATACGTGAGACCTGATTATATTCACAAGTTTTGTTTTAATGCAGTTCAATCATAACTAGACGGAAAGCTACACATTAGCTCTTGTGTTGTCACACCTTCATCAGCTGATGAGAAGTGTTGTGTCCAGTTGTCATGGATACAGGACATGTATACACAGAACTACAGCAACTCTCAGTGAGGTGTTAGACGGTGGTCTGCAGAGATCTGAAAACTGGTTCTAGTAACTGACTCCCTCCACTGATGACAGCCATGAGTGAGTGAAAGCTCTACAAAAACACCTTAAAGTGGACCTGGATACAGATTGGCTGAACTGGAACAGTAAAGCACCATATAAAAGGTGCTGTTGATTGATTGCCTAGCAGCTCCTTTTTATTTTCTATTCTCATGCAACCATTTTTGTGCTTTATTCATTAGAAGAACAAAACATTTCCATCTACTTGTGGTTCTCCAATGATCACACATATGGCATACTGTATTCTTGATCTTACACAGCCAGTGGTGGTTTCAATGTTCAGGATTTTGTTTTGCTTTTTATAGAACAAGGTTTCAACATGTCGATGTGAACATAACTTTCAAATATCAGGATTAACGGTATTAAGTGACGCCAGTCATAAGACGCAGTAAACTCAATCTGTTTTGTAGACTCATTTATGATCACAT
Organism: Ostorhinchus rueppellii; assembly: GCA_030068375.1. Classification (NCBI taxonomy): domain Eukaryota; kingdom Metazoa; phylum Chordata; class Actinopteri; order Kurtiformes; family Apogonidae; genus Ostorhinchus; species Ostorhinchus rueppellii. Next base: position 22,152,722 of record JAQQZY010000005.1, read on the forward strand.
GTTCAAATTTATGGCTAAGAATACCCGAACTGGTATTAAATGGAGCCTCAGAGATGATTGTTTTTCAAGTCGTGGATGAGGCCAGCGGGGTCCTGTTTAGTTTGATCTCTGTCACCAGTTTAAACGACCACAAACTGTTAAAGGCCAAAGATCTGCGTGTAGCTCTTCTGCAATTTATTGCTTCTTGATTTCTCTGCAGACAGGGACTGATCACTAAGGAACAGATGCTCTGGGATCCATCAAGTTTATCTCATGGGATTGATCCTGTAAGTGTTTGAGTACAAAAACACAAAGTTCACCCTTATCCAATACTTGAGGATAAAAATGGTCACAGGTTTTAATTTCAGACAGAGCTCCAAAGTCTAAAACTAATGTCAGATAAAGCAGCAGTAAACCCTTATCTGTTCTGCTTCAGTTGTGTAGAGTTTTGGTCTTTCGAGCTCTGTCTTTAATGCCCTGACCCCTGTAGTGCCTTCCTAAAGCTGGACAGCAACAGAAGGAGGAGATGCAGACAGAAACACAAACTGCAGCACAGAATGAGCATCTCACTGGATGCTGCTTATCTGTCACAAATCAGAACTGAGGCAGGTTTATTTTTGTAGGTTTTTTTGGTTTTTTTTTTGGTTTCTGTTTGAATCGTCAAATGTGGCCTTTCTTTGTGCAAGGCAGGCTGCATCTATTAAAAATTAAACTGAAAAACAAACACTATGTGTCTGAGTGGTTTTATCTACTAAGGAAAAGGAATATTTCTGTTCAAATAACTAAAAGACTTCAATCAGACTTAATATCTGTGCTGAATGAACCCTGAGCAGCAGCTTAAACTTTGTCCACTTGATTTATTACATTTCTACCGTAGTTCCCTTCAGAGATGCTACAGCTCAGCCTTTGTCTTGTTTTGTTCCCAGACACAATAGCTCCTCCTCATGACCTCTGTTTAACCCCAACTTAAGTAATTTAACTGCCAACAAATGGGTATGCAGCCCCCCTCCTCTGTGTCTGACACATTCACAATGAAACCTAAGCACATGTCAAGTTACATCAGTTCAACTGGAAATACAAGAATCATTTCAAAGTAAAATCCAAGGCTGCGTTTATAGAAAGGTGTTTGACAGTGGCTGCTGACCAAAGACATGTACTGATAGGAAACATTTAAACCACTCACCAGTGCACTGGAGTAATTCAGGTCAAATGTTGTTTGTCATCTTTTCATAGTCATCAGATATGACCCATTTGGATGCTCAGAGGCTCCATAGTTACCATGGAAACACCGTCATATTCTACAACACTGATTTGCCAGTCAAACCCGTGGAGTCTGGTTGTAGACATTTGTGCTTATGTTCAGTTAATGACAGATTTTATTTTCTCTAATTTTTTCAGTTTGAATGCAATAACCTGTGATTTTAGTCTGAGGTTTGACAAACAGCTACATGATCAGTAAGTTCACTTTAGGAAAATACCTAAAAAAAAAAAAAAGTTAAATGCAGGGAATAATATTAACCCTCAAAGACCTAAACAGCCTAAAGTATCTACTGATCCAGACTATTTAATAACTGTTGAGCCACTAATCATATCAGTACATACAAATAATTGTAGTTTGTCATCCTTTCATGGTCATCATTTGGACTTTCAGCGGCTCTGTAGTTACCGTAGAAACACTGTCATCTTCTACAACATTGATTCACCAGTAAAACCCATGGAGTTGGATCAATAACAGTCTATAGAGATACTTGTTCTTACTTTCAATGAGTGATATAATGTTGCTGAAAAAGTCCTTTTTGCTGCATTGTTTTGTGTTTTGACATATTTACCTGTGATTTTACTTTGAACTTTTATGAACATCTACATGATCAGTGAAATAAATACAGGAAAACAGAGTTTCACTGAAAAATGCAGAGGATTTTAACAATTGAATAAAAGTGTAGTTCTTTAAGAGTAATATAATATAAGGGTAATATAGTACAAGGTCTGTACGTAAGAGTTGAACATGTGATGCAGCTGGTGATACATGTGTGTATAAACTCTGTAGGTGTTTCTATTTCATTGAAGTGTTTGTGTTTATGGGCTCCATCCAGACGCTACTGTAGTTTTATTGTGACAGTCCAGGCCGGATGAACTCTTTTTCACTACTTTTATCTTAACGCATCTGCTCGTGTGTTGTGAACTTCCCACACCTGTGAGATTTAACAGGACGAAGTGGAGCAGACACGACCCTCCACCATGTAAGTGTCTTATTCATTCAGCCTGTGCCTTTCAGGTCAGGACTGTGCGCTTTTACGCATTTGCCAAAGCGTTTCCCTGCGTCGAGTCTTATTTCGGGATTTAAACAAAACAAACAAACAAAAAAAAAGCGCATTTGAGAGCATTTATTCCCATGAAATAAACTGTAAGAAATCGGTTTAGTAAACAGAGATACAAAGCTGTGAGTGTGTGAAATAGTGCCGTTAAATGTGTTGAACAGTCAGTGGGCAGCTGTGCGTAAATGTTGGACAAGTTTCCAGATCCTTAGTGTGAGTTTTACTTCCTCCTCTGATTTAAACACTGTTTCACTGAGGATCCAGCCTTTTGCACATCACAGTGCACACCCTCTGCGTGTCAAAGTTCGCTCTTGCACCTCTTGGGACCCGCACTGTGAGTCCACTGATAAACCGTGATAGTGGGCTGTGTTCACATGATCTACTCACTCCACTCATCTGCACTCTTTAGAGCACAGGTGTCAAACACAAGGCCCGGGGGCCAAATCCGGCCCGCCAAAGGGTCCAGTTTGGCCCTTGAGATGAATTTGTGAAATGCAAAAATTACACTAAGATATGAAGAATCTTACAATAGTTTTAGTTCACGTTCTACATTCAGAGCAATTCAATCCCCAGTAAAATACGAACAGAATAACATAGAAATAATGACAACTCCAAAATGTTCTCTTTATAAATGTAAACAGTTTCATGTATTTACACTAAAACAAAGTATAATTTAGCAAAAAATGTGAATAACCT